>JAQFJB010000001.1:26987184-27001384 GCA_029874875.1 Naso minor | reverse complement strand
ACGATCAATGTTGATACTTACATGTAAATTTCTTTTTCTTTGTTCCTTCCATGATCGGACCGCGCTCACCTTTTTCTTTTTTTTTTTAACACGGCACACCCTGCATTTCACTACACAGCGCTATGAACTATGGGTAATTTCATTCACAAAGTCAGCATCGATGCTGACTTACCGTGAGGGGGCATTAAGGGCTCATTTGCTAACTCACTGACTTGATGACTTGACAATGGATCAGCCCTCACACACTCACGGACTTACCGTGAACACGCCTTTAAGTCAGTGAGTCTGTAAGGGGGCAGATTAGAATTGGGCCTCTCTCCTTTAAGGCCAGTAACAAGGAAGAGACAGGCAGAGCTTGCCCACCGCTAATTAGCTTAGCTCAAATACTGGTAGTCAATGGGAAGTGCTAGCCTGCCTCCACATGACGTCATCAAATAAACTCTCTAACAACTTTAACAACTCTAAACAGACCTGTGTGCTTGTTGTGACTTATTTACCACATAATGTTACTTTTAGACTCAGATTAGCACTTTTTGTAGTACTTTATGTATCAGCCAGCAGGAGAAATTTGAAGTTCGCTTTCTTGATCAAGATACATCAAACTACCGACCTTTGGGTGAGTGGAAAACCTGCTCTCCCTCCTAAGCCACAGATGCCCCACATTAGCTCATGTGTTATGTCGGCTCTGTGTACACAACAGACAGACCACACTTGCAATTTGTAGTACATGCTCCACAACATTCAGAGAGAAGAGAAAAAAGTAACAATGTCAGTCAGATTTGGTTAAGTTAAATCACAACTTTGGAATATTAAAACACCATCTGTGCTCACTTCATCTTGTCTTTCTTACTCTCAGGTGTGCATAAACTACAGTTGTTTGACAGTTGTTTATTAAGTTTCTGTCGTCTACCTTATTTGATATAAATGAGGTGGATAAAATATTGGAAACAACTCTTTGAATGCAGAACACATTACAACAGGGCCACACATTCAAGCCTTCAAAACAAAGTTTCAACAAAAAACGTAACATTCCAACCTTCATGAAGGTCGGATTTACTGCATGGCTGTTTCTTTAGTCTGCATCGGCTTTAGCAAGGTGTAATGCACTTGATGTGATTTCACAGCTATAATGTACACTGTAAGGTTTTCATATTCAGTAGAGGATCATCTCCTCTGTATCTTTGTGTGGGTTTTACCTTTGGGTGCTTCAGTCCAAAGACATGCAGGTAAAGTAAACTGAAAACTCCTATTTTCTCTAAGATTTCAAAATGATTATAAATGTGTGTGTCTGTCACTGTGTTAGCTCTGTAAATAACTAGCAAGCTGTCCGAAGTGTCCCCTGCCTCTCGACCAGTGTTTGTTAGGATTGGCTCCAGCCCGCTGTGACCCTGAACAGGTACTGGCGCATATCGAAGATGGATGGATGTCTCGGCTGCAGGTAGGACGCTTTTCTGAGCAGCTAAATGAGCCATTTGTCAGCGGGGTCAGTCATGACTTTGACCTGCGGCTGTCGGCACAATTTGGCTTCAGTTATGCAGAGCAGGTTGTTTCAATCTAGACGAGTCGACTGTCACATAAAATGTTGATTCTGGCATGTGAGGAGCCTAATTCAAAGAAACATTTGTAATTGTAGATGCCAGTGAGATACAACAATGGCAACCTGCTGCTCTGCTGCATTTAATCAGCACAGTCTAAAAAGACCTGATTAACTCTGAGACATCAGACGTTTCAGCTCGGGGCTGTTCTGCGTTTTAGTATTTGAGTGGCTTGTTTATGAGTCAGGTAGTTGAGCCTTTTGCCAGCTTATGACCGTTGTAGCTGTGTGAAGGTTGCATGACACACAAGTGCATGCCCTCCTGTAAAACTGCAACATAATGCAGCAGTAAACGCATTGATTAATTTATTCAGTTAATCAGCATTTGGGGGAATGTTGTCTCCTTCGGTTTAACATGAGTTACTCTCCCTGATTCCCACAGCAGAAAAGCTGT
The DNA here is from genome assembly GCA_029874875.1 of Naso minor. NCBI lineage: Eukaryota > Metazoa > Chordata > Actinopteri > Acanthuriformes > Acanthuridae > Naso > Naso minor. Next base: position 26,999,396 of record JAQFJB010000001.1, on the reverse strand, counting down.
ACACTACGGTTGAAATAACCACATTTTTTGACAATAGTCAAGTCTAAAATTTCGACTTTGCACTGGTCAAACTGTCCTTACTTTACAAAACAACAGGCAAACATCCTCTGTATGAATAACATACCAATAAAGGCCACTTCACATCAGCTTTGGCATTCAAGCTAAATGACTGGAGGACAATCTGACCACTAAACTTGCAGTATGCACTTTGCTTTAGCAAGCCTCCATTCATGCTATGGTATTTATAGCCTTGCAAAGGTTTGCATTTATATCAGTTCATCATTAAGTCCTTATGGGACATATATATATCTTCAAAGTTAACCCTGCAGCTAGCATTCCTATTAGCTTGCCAGACTGGAAGCTTGAGTCACTGGGGATTGTTGGTGTTGTTTGCAGTGCCACCAGTGGTTAATGCTGGGAGGAGTGAAGCTGGAATCAGCACCGGACCCAGGGAGGGAGGCAACAACTGGGCTGTGCAGCCTCCCAGTGAACACAACCAGCAAGACCAACATAGGTTGGTGTGATGACAGAGAATACAGTAGCGAGGTGATTTATGGTGGCTCAAGCCAGGACTCAAACTCCAGGGAAGATGAAGACACAGCGGGTTCGGGTTGGTACAGGGGAGGAGCAAGAGCGAGGTCGGCCAACTGTCAAAGCCCACCTTCAGAGGCTTGAGCTATGCAACCAGACTATCTGGGGTACAGATGCAAAGTGTTTTAGAGGAGAACAATCAGGGCTAGCTGGTTAGCATGCTAACATCCGTAGATATCTCTGCAATGCAATACACAGAAATCTCTGACGTAATGTCAAACTTTTTTCCCCTTACATTCTTGTGTTAGTTGAAGTTTTAGTCTGAAATTCTTAACGTCTCTTTAACTGATGAGTAAAACTGGTGATTAACTGCTCGTCTGATATTACATAACCTTTCTGACTTAATGTGCTGCACACTTACTTTCTTTCCAGCTCTCCTCTGTGTCCTTTGACGGGCATGGAATACTTTTTGAGAAATAACCATAAATAACTTTTACTTTGTCACATGGCCCTGCCATATGGTCTAAATCTGCACTACAAAGACTCACTCTGAGCAGTCAAAACCATTCAGCTTTGTTCTGTGGCTCAGGATGATACAGGCTGTTTTCACAGTCAGCTCAGCAGCTACAGGCCTAAGAATATGCCTGAACCACACACTTTGCTTAAAAAATGTTTTGGATTGCGCCTCTTGCCATAAGCCACATTATGTAAGTGTGAAGTGTGAGGTATCAAGAGGAGATGGCTTTATGCCAGGATGGTGCTCTGTGTGTGTGTGTGTGTGTGTGTGTGCAGGTATTTGAAAAAATCTTGTATGAATAGTTCTTCTGAGGATATAAACACACAGTGCCATAAATTATTATACAGCTGATGCAGTGATTACGTGTCCAGAAAAGCTGAGAAGCAGTGATGGAGTGAGTGACAGCACAGATTGATCTACTGTATGAATGCAAATGACTATTGATAGTAACAAGTTGGCATATTTTCAAGTACAATAAATCATGTCTTTTGATACACTGATTTATATTCAAAATATTTATGCAAAAAAAAAGTACCGCAAAGTTATACTTTGTCTTTTTGACTTTTCTGAAAGCAACAAATAAGTTTTTTCAGCCTTTTCTCAACAGTTTTTATTGCCCAGAACTTTTGTTGATTATAGATAATGATATATTTTAGATAGATAGATAGGTAGATAGATAGACAGGGTTTTTTGCGCAAAGATCCAAGGCATAAAAATACTATTTGCCTGATCTCACCTGATTTTTAACATAAAAGTTAAATTAGCTTTTTAAAAATCTTAAAATTATACTTCCTCCTATATTAGAAATTTCACAAAATGAATTACTGGATACAATATGTGTCCTGTTTCACTAAATTCCATTCTCAGTGTTTGTGCAGCATCACACTTGTGTAATTTGCATATCTGACCACACTTGGCTTTCAGATTACTTGTGATCCTGCTCGTATGCACACATCTTAAATCGAGATTTAAGCTAAACACAGATCAACTCTCCTCTTCAGCAGAGGAGTATTAAAAACAGCCTTCTAGTATCAAACTGCAACCTAAAGCTCAAACATCCAACTGAAGTTAAAAAAAAGCACATCTGAACTTTTTTTGGATATCTGGAGAACAACATGTATAGAATTTGGAATCCAAAAAAGTCAGTTTTCACATTTGGCATTTCACACATGGCTTATGCTATGAAGTAAAACAATACATTCTGTCTTAATTTGCCACATCACAGTATCCTCCTGGAAGGTGAGAGTGCATCATCACTAAGACGACTTGACAGCAGAAACAAAAGGACATTAAAACTCAAAAACTACAGTTAAGACTAAGCAGCAAAAGCAGGGAGTGAACTCTTGAGCACTTTGACGTTCACTGATATAATAATTACTACTCAACAACTCCTCATGCTGAAGCTGAAGTACTGCATTTGTACATCTTTCATAAACAAAAAATGAGCCGTGAACTGAATCCTCTGTGGTAAACTTTGGCACACGTTTTCAGCAGGCTGACCTGATGTCATAGCGAATGAGAAGGTGCTTGTAATATGGTTGCATATTCTAAGTGTAGTATACACATTGTACTGGAGAAACATTACCACATGATCGCTGACATGTGCGCCACATTCGGTCCGCGTCAACCTACAGCGCTTTTACGCACAATTACGCACGTGTAATCTTAAAACAACCTCTAATCTGAAAGACAACCAAGTGCTGAAAATAAATATCAAGGTGAGATTTTATTAAATGTGATGCAAATGTGATATTTATCATATTTTGTATATGTCTCTAAATGCTCAGGAGCATCACTGACTCATCCCCGTGACACTGTGAGTTGTTTTCATCATCGCTGGATAATTATCGCTGTCACACAAGAACTGTGGGCCACATACCTTGGAAGACATCCACATCCCGGGGATCCTCTGAGCTCGGAGATAATCATAGTCCTCTTGAAAAAAAAATTGTGCACGAAGTCCAGCGGACAGGAGAGGAAGTTGCTCACAAACTCCCCTCCTAGGAGTTTCCACAACAGAGTCGTTTTTGCTATAGCTTTCCATCTGCGTCCGTGTAAAGGGATATTGTCATTTTGAGGTGGTTCTAATGAAAGTGGGGAAGCTGTTGTCGCTAAGGCCCCAAGCCTGTCCATACAAAACCTGGCGGGGCGAGTCATTTCTCCAGCCATGTTTAACTCCTGTGCTTAGCTCTCACGGTGGCTCAACAACACAAGGCTTCTCTGGCCTGTTGTGGAAAAACAAATTTATGTTGATGTAATAGAAATAATTCTAGCCCTGGTTTATTTGATGACTGCTAAATGCTATGTCTTATCAATGAGTATTTTGTTAATATTAAGTGTTGGAACAGTAACAAAAGTCTTGTGGTCTTTTGTCTGTCCGACTTTTCCTTTAATGGAGTTCAATTTTACTGGCAGCGTATGAAAGAGGTTATTCATAATCTGGTTTGCTCTCTTTGAGGAAGTTACTCAAACATTCTTCAGCTAAGTGGTCAGCTCAGGATGACTAAAATATTGCCATTTGCATGGCCTACAGTTTCTGTCTCGAAAATAAAAATCAGCCAAACCCAGCGCAAATTCTACATTAGTGCAAACAAATTTTAACTTTATTGCATAACAGCAAAACGATCGTCCAAACCCTTTCTGTTATTGACAGATGAAACTCATAAAGTGCGAATGCATAGCCTGTCTTGTGTCTAATTCCGGTTCTGTATCAAATTTGGAAGCCCGCACAGGTTGCATTAATTTATTTATCAACCCATTAGGCAAATATTGATCATAATTGTTCCTGATTCGTCGGCGTGGAGCGGATTTGGAAGAAACTATTGTTCTATGACGGAGAGAATAAAATACTTCAACCTGCCAATTTTGTGTGTGTTTGTGTTTGTGTGTGTGTGTGTGAAAGAGAGAGAGAGAGAGAGAGAGAGAGAGAGAGAGAGAGAGGGAGAGAGAGAGAGAGGGGACGGGGGGACGGAGGGAGGTGTGAGGCGTGCGTAAAACTTGTGTTCGGTTTGTGTTACCACCTGCTCTTGGGCATACAGAATGTCTTTATAGGGCGTATTCTTCCTTTGAAATAAAAGACAAAAAACGAAACTTCACTCGTAATCACACGTCAGTCTGAATGGATTTTGAGTTAGTACTGTTTCTCCTGCCTATGTCTGTGCCGTTTCCTTTACTGGGGCTCTTGTCCAGCCCGCATAGCGACTCCGTCACCCCCTCCTCCATCTCCATATACTCCGCTTTGTCACCCAGCGAGGAGCCAGAGGGCGAGCCTTTGAATTTCCTTAGAAAGTCCGGGAAATAGGGGCAGCCCGGGGGCATGCTCTCCACCACTGGCGTCTGGTCTTCGTTATCGGTCTCCCTGTGGTAAAAGTAGTTGAAGTTGGACACTATGACCGGCACCGGGAGCGCGATGGTTAACACGCCCGCGATGGCGCAGAGGGAGCCCACTATCTTCCCACCGACAGTGATGGGCTTCATGTCACCGTAACCCACTGTCGTCATGGTCACCACTGCCCACCAAAACGCGTCGGGGATGCTCGTGAACTGAGATGTGGGCTCGTCTGCCTCTGCGAAGTACACCGCGCTGGAGAACAAGATGACACCTATGACCAGAAAGAAAATGAGGAGGGCCAGCTCCCTCATGCTGGCGCGCAGAGTGTGACCCAGGATCTGCAGCCCCTTGGAGTGCCTGGACAGTTTGAAGATGCGAAAGACCCTGACAAGACGGATTATTCTCAGGATGGCAAAGCTCATGGCTTGCTGTCCGTTGCCTTGGTGCTGTGCCAGGTCCGTGCCGAGAGTTATGAAATAAGGCAAAATGGATACAATGTCTATTGAGTTCATAATGTTTTTAAAGAAAGCCGCTTTGCTCGGACTCGCAAAGAAGCGGACTATGATCTCAAAGGAGAACCAGATGATGCAAACCGTCTCCACGATGAAAAACGGGTCGTTGAAAGGAGTAAATCCGTGGTCAGGTTGAGAGGAGTTGTGTCGTGGCTGTAGATACTCTTTTTCATCCCTGAACTCCGGCAGCGTCTCCAGGCAGAAAATGACAATAGAAATCACTATAACCAGGACGGACACGACTGCGATCCCCCTGGCAGGGCTCGAGCTCTCCGGGTACTCAAAAAGCAGCCAAATTTGGCGCTTGAACTCGTCCTCCGGCAGAGGTTTTTCCTCCTCTTTGACAAAACCCTCATCCTCCCGAAACTTCAGTATCGCCTCCTCTCCAAGTTCATAAAACTTCACCTCCTCGGAGAAGATGTCAAACGGGACGTTAACTGGTCTTTTCAACCTCCCGCCTGACTGATAATAGTAAAGAATCGCGTCAAAACTCGGTCGGTTCCGGTCGAAGAAGTATTCGTTCCGTAACGGGTCGAAGTACCTGATTCGCTTGTCGGGGTCTCCCAGGAGAGTGTCCGGGAACTGAGTGAGAGTCTTGAGCTGAGTTTCAAACTTCAGACCCGACACGTTGATGACAACTCTCTCGCAGCAGCCGCACTCGCTGTAAACATTTTCGTATCCGGACTGAGGGCGCCTGTCAGTGAGCGAAATGGTCTCCTCATCATCATCCATGTTACACAGAAAACTCGACCTCTTACTTCCCCGGTCCCCCTCCTCCTCCTCTTCTTCCTCAGCTCCCTCGGCCTCTTCCTCCTCTATCATGATATCCTCCTCGGATCCAAGCAGCGCCAGCTCCGAGTGGCGCAAGTCTCCACCGAGCGTGTTCCGGCTGCGTCTCCACCGTCCGACGCCGCGCTGCTTTTTCCGCTCTCTGAGAACTCTCTGCTGCTGCTCGGGCTCCTGCTGGTGCTGTGGCGGCTGCGAGGAGGAGGTGGAGGAGGAGGAGGGGCGCGAGGCGGTACCGCCGCTGCTGATGTTGGCGTTCGTGGAGGAGGCGGCGCGAGACTGATGCTGGCGGTTGTTAAGGAGATGGGCGCTGGAGGAGGAGGTGGAGGTGGACCCCCCCACGCCGCTGCCACTTCCACCACCACCGCTACCGCCGCTGCCGCCTCCTCCCTCCGCACCGGATCCACCTTCGGCAGCGGCTGCCGCAGCCGCCGCTCTCGTATGGGCAGCCTGGCGCTCCCTCTCGCGCTCCCTCTCCCGTGCGCGAGCTTGGGCATATCCGTAAGGCAGGTGACTATTGCACCCGCCGTCCGCACCCACCATGGCAAACTCCATTTTAAGTCAGTGAGAGGTTCGGTCCGTGAGCGCTACAGGAACCGCCTCAGGGCGACGCGTTCGCAGGCCAGAGGAGAAAAGTTGCAGCTCAGAGCGCACAGGGAGAGAAAATGAGGCATCAGCCGGTTCGACCAATCAGATGTTAATATGAGAATGTCAGAATAACAAACACACCTCAGTTAGGTCCATGTTGAGTGCAGTCCATGTGGCTACTTACATGATAGGAGATATTGATGAGCCTGTCTTCCCGTTTAGGCACAGGCCTCCAGTATTTTATGACATCATTACCATAACCAAAACATGTAAGGGCCGGTGGCATCGCCCGTTACCGTGCACGCTCTGTGTCAAACTTGCAGTGCCCTTTGTTTATTCAGCATCATAAATCACCAAGTCAACAAGCGACACCAAAACAGTCTGTCCGCGGTTTCTCCGGTGCCCATCAGGTGGTTAATTTCTCCACGACCGCTGCTTGCGTCCAAATGCGTCTTTTGATCCTCCGTGGTCACTCTTGGTTGCCATTTTATGTGATGGGATAAAAAAAAGGATCTTTGCTGTTTTATTATGGAGCTCCGTGGAATCTGAAGGACTTTATTCCTTTGTAGCTGCGATAAAAGCAAAGAGAAAAAAGCAGTTGGTTTAGGCGAGAAAAAAAATCTGTAGTAGCCTATTCATGTTCATGTTCGTTGTTTTGGCGACTGCATACAACAGGACACTACGCATCGTTTGCATAAGGGCGGTAAAACTTGACTGACATTTTTGTTTATTATTATTATTATTATTATTATTATTATTATTATTATTATTATTATTATTGAGTAGCCTAAACATGAAGCTAAGCTTCAAATAAATGTTAGAAAGAAAAACTGTATTTCTGACAGACATTACGCACGAATTTTTGCCCATTAAAACAGCCTCCCTTCATTCTGACATTCATACTTACATGTGAAAAGGGGCCAAATGAAATCAGCCCCCCTACAAACAAATCTGCTGGATGAGGAGGTGGAGGAGGAGGGAGGCTACGTGAGGATGCAGCTCCTCGTTTTTGCCCAAATTCCCTCTTGATTTTAGGAGGTAATATCACAAAATCCCTCGTCGTATCCTAGCAGCGAACCCATCATCCACTGTTGTACATCCGTGCTCTGACGCACTCCGAGGAGGACACTTTTTTTGGCTGCGTCTCGACGGCTTGTCTCAATTCAACAGGATCTATTGCCACTTCAGCCCCCGTCTGTGCTGCATCGCTCCTGTTATAGTGGCAGCAATAATCATAAAAGAAAAAAGAAGAAGCAGGTGTGCAGGCAGCGAGTTGACATCAGTGAAAGCTCCTCACGATGAAGGCGAAAAGATGCGAGGGTGAGTAAAAGTTTAGCTTCACGCAGGCGAGGGAAAACGGCCCCATGGTTGGGTCTGAGCATCACACATCTGTCTGTCTGACGCTGTAGCCCTACCTATACTCCGGTATCTCTCCCATTGTGTGAGTGATGATGGAGAGCCGCGGTGAGAAAGTCGTTCCTGTACCGCAGCGCATGCAGGCGGTGCTCGGTCCTCCCCCAGTGGATGCAGCCGGTCACTGCGCACCGTGCTGCAGTCTCACACCCGAGCCTCCTCTGCCCTTCATCAACATTGCTGGGTGGCAACCGGTGTCCTTACCCAAAAATATTAATGCGTTACTCTCCTTTCATTCCTAAATTAACTGTGGCACTTGTAATTCGTTGGAACTACAGCGATAAACACGGCTGCGTTTGCAATTTTCCGCTTAATGTGTCCTACCAACCCACCAAAACATTGGTTGATTTTGTTCTGTTTATGAAATACATGTGCAAGAAGGTGCCCAAGCATGTGAAAAATAAACAAGTGTGACTGAATACTTTTACTTTTTAATTTTTAACAAGTGTACATCACAATAACAGGTTACTTCTTCTTTGAAGCAGACGTTTTTCCCCATTTGTCTGCGTTCAAACACAGATTTAGCAGGCCTATCAATTCATTATCCCACATGACACCCAAACATGTATAATCTTCACATAGGTCTACCTGCAGTTTACCTTGTAACCCAGTGACCTTCATTAATGTCCAGTGTTTCTGCAGTGCCTTTGATAACTTTTTCCCAGAAAAATTCAGACAGAAATCAGACAGAAAAACGCTGGTTTTGTGTCAACACGGAGCGTAAAATCAGCTGCTACTCTGACAGGTAATGGGGTTGCTGCATGACAATACAATACGACTTTAGTGTCTCCCACGGTGGAAAATCCTCGGCAGTAAAAAACCTTGTGACATTCCAGTGCAGCATGTGAAACTGTTACAGAAGATACGAACGATATCAGATCTACATGTTTCACACTGTGATTTCAGGACCTTAGCACATTAATGCTGTAAAATAAAAGTACCCTTTCTCTTTTATTTCTCTCTTAAAGGTGCAAACCCTGCTTCAAAAGTCACCTTACCAACACAAATTTTTAAAACAGACACGAAAAAGATTTACATGGCGCGGTGGATCAGTGGTAAGCACTGTCGCCTTACAGCAAGAAGGTTCTGAGCACAATAGCCAGATGGGGAAGGAGCTTCCTGTGTGGAGTTTGCATGGTCTTTCCTCGTCTGTGTGGGTTCCCTCTGGATACTTCAGCTTCCTCCCCCAGTCCAAAGACACGCAGGTTAACTGGCGACTCTAAATTGCCCATAGGTATGAATGTGAGTTTGTCTCTGTATGTCAGCCCCGTGATGAACTGACGACTTGTCCAGGATGAAGGCTACCCCGCCTTCACCCAATGTCAGCTGGGTTTGGCTCCAGCCTCCATCACAACCTGCAAAAAGATAGGCGGTTACAGATAATCAGTGAATGAATGAGATCTGCCTTGCTTTCTAAAATGATTTACATGCCTTAGAACGCCAACTTTTTTTCTGTCTCTTTGTTATTTGCCTTTCTCCCAAGTTCCAGACAAGCAGATAGATATCAATATTTTGACTTTGCGTGCAGTAACAAAGAGGAGACTGGCAGAGCCTGCCCATCGCTAATTAACTTAGCTCAAATACTGGTAGTCAATGGGATGTGCTAGCCGGCTAGCTGGCCTTCTAGCGTCCCTCTGCCTTCATCAAGTCTCTGGAAAACACCAAGTGTTTCTCCCAAAACGAGTAAAATATAATGAGCATAGCGCACCTTTTAAGTGCTCTCAACAGTCTTAGACACCTGACCTGTCTAAGTGGAATCATATAACTTAAAACCATAGTACACAAATTCATATACTGAATAATTTAGAGGTAATTTCACCATAAACTGGCTCATAATAAAAACAGCAGAACACTCTCCTCTCTGAAGTTCTTTCACAAGACAGAGACATGAACTAACCTGAGTTTTTGAGCGTAGAAGAGAATGGAGCCATTAGTTTGAAGACCGTAACGCAACAAGCAGTCAAACAAATTACTGTGCTCAGGTATTAATTAATCAAAGAATGCATTACCATTGAACAAGCAATTAAGAATGCATTAGTTTTTTTGAGTGATGAGTATTGAAAGCACAGACACTTTATTGCATATCATGGTGTTTTGCTGTTACTAATGAAGCTTCATTATCTTTGATTTATGTACAGGTATAAGCCACAGTTCTGTGGAAACAATGACAAAAGCTGAGATGGGTAATGCGGTGTTTTGACTCTTCTGTCCTCTAATGAATGTGGACTTAAAGTAAATCTAAAGGTTGTGTTAGCTTTTGCACACTGCTGTTCCTTGGATCAAGAGCTCTGTCTTGTTTGTTTAAAAGTGTGGAAAAAAATCACATAGTTCACCAATAAGAAAAAAGAAAAACACAAGAAGCAATATGATGATTAGTGACAAAGCAATTCAAACATGTGAGACAAAAATAAAACAGGCAGTCATAGTATTTTACCATAAATACAAGTAAAACTGAGATTAAAGACAGAATTGTCAGCTTAACAGGTGTTGTAAAAAGGTATTGTATTATATGTTATTGTGTAATATTACTGTTGCTTCTAGTAGATGCTTGTCCATTTGGTTATGACCTGAAAAGTCATGAGTGCACACAGCCTTAAAAAACAAACCAGAAATTTCCCTCCCTGGCAAGGGAACTGTTGAGTCACTGTTATTGATCACTCTATTGGCACCACAGATTTATTTGGATCATTTTGTGCTATGGGATAGTAAAAACCTTATTCATTGCACCTTTGAAACTTCCCAGGTTTAATTTGATTGTGCAGATAATTGGTTTTTCTGCAGGTACCAGCACAGGCTGTGTGCAGGGAAACATAGCAATCAGTGGCTGTGGCCCATTCAGTCCAGTCCATTAAATTCAAACCATCCGTTTGACTCAAAAATTCTAATTGGGACAAGAACAGCCTGTTATTCCAGACCAGAAAATTGATGTTATATTCTTCCAAGGGATCCTTATCATTCCCTAAAATCTCTAGTTGTATTGTAATCTCTAGTAATATTCCTTTAGGGATATTTGTGCGTGCTTGCTTGTCGTTTCCTTTTAAAATGACTCACACAATCACTGTGCGTCTTTGTCATAAGAACAAATCTGAAACAAGATGCAAAATCCAATGCAGAGGCTTACGCTAGTGAATTAATCAACATGCTGACAGTGCAGACATCACTCCCTGATTCTTTACAGAGCTCATCTTCACATCTCTTTCTGTGTAAAAGAAATACTTACCTGAGACATTAGAGGAGCTTTCTTCTAGTCCTCACAACATGTGGGCAACTTTCCACCCACCACACACACACACACACACACACACCAGCACACTTACCTCTTGCACTTCATTGAGCATTCACTTCAGTCAGCACCAGAGGGAGTTGTGAGGTCAGTAATAATAAGAGGTGATAGAGTGAGGATGGAGGATGCAGGTTTAGAGCTGATGCCAGAGCTGCAAACAAAGTTGCATCTGTTGACAAAGACCTCCTCCTGCATCTTATCAAAACACTGAGAGATTTTTAGCCGTGGAAAAAGGCACGCCGTGCTTCCAAAAGTAATTATGAATATTATAAAAGCTCATTTCCCTTGTGCCATTTTTACAAGAATGTTATTCCGATCTGGCTAATAAAGTAATAAAAGAAGAGGACTTTTGACACTAAAGCGTTATTGGCACAATGATAACCTTTTAAAATTGTCAGATTGATTGAAAGTCAAGTTTTACATCAGTGGGCAGCAGGAAAGTTTCACTCATTCGGGTTCAGATTCCCAAAGAAAAATTGCACACTACTGCATGAGAACATCCGTTATCCATCATATAATGAATATTGTTCTTTGTGGATATAGATTATGATACGGCAAATGTGAAGTAGTCAGATTTAAAGAGTAACTTGTCATCTCTCCAAAATCTTTTTTTTTTTTTCTGAAATCCAGAGGTTTCATTTGCTGTGGTGAAGTAGCTTACATGTGAACTCCAGGACGTGACATCATTGTTGGGTGTGATTACAGGTACAGCGAAGCATACAACCCTTAGTTTAGACGTAAAGTCATAACTAAAGCAAATGAACAGTCAGCACTAAATCGGTGTTTTTAGTTGAGAGGAGTCATTTCATAGCTCTTAGAATCCCCCCTTTTATTGCATCCACACAACAGAAACCGAGAACTATCGGAGTCCTGAGAGCTATATTTTAAGGAACTTTTTTTTACCTCCAACTCCAGAGTATTTCCTTTCACATCAATCAGAGGAACTGTGAGTGACGAAACTGTACGCTGATTGGTCGAAGTCAGGAGTCAGCACCGCCAACCGCCATTTTTAAAACCTTGACAGCTGTGTAACAAGATGACACAAAACACAGAGAGCTCATACTGAGAACGTCCTCCATCTTGTAGTTCTTTTCCTTTTACCTGAGATTTAATGGTGTTTCGTGAGTAGTTCAAGGTACATCATTGGCATAACCTGGTTAACCATCCCCTTCCATGAGAAGCGTCTGGCCACTCTCCATTGAGAAACGTTTGCATTGTGGTGGGCGGGATATTTTCAACTTCGACCAATCG
>JAQFJB010000001.1:26937955-26948148 GCA_029874875.1 Naso minor | reverse complement strand
TGTAGCTGATGCTACGATCAAATGAGTAATCCAAGCCACCCGCACGGAAATAGTTTTGTTTGTCAGAGCTGCAAACATTACATTTTCTTCTCAGTACCTGAACAACAGAATGTGACTCAGTGCTCAGCGTGTGTAGAACTATTGGCCAAAATTGCACTGCAGTTTTATTTAAGTTTTTTTTTTTTTTTTGGTCTTTTCAGATATACTCCCACAATTCACTTGTAGCATTTCAGCAAGGTGCAGGAAAGAGCAGTGTAGAATGAATGAACCTGTGTCATCCGGGTGCAGACCATTCGTACACGTTATGAAATAATCCTTTACATAGCATTACAGTTAAATGTAATATTGACCTGTCAGAAATATGAAAAGGGTCCAAGTCAGGGCAAGTGCTCAGCATTAACTGAGTACAAGTGGCGTTAGTCATAGATGTTATGTACTGTCTTCATATTTATGAGGGAAGATATTTAACAGGAACTGCATTTATTTTGAAATTACATGCGACGTGGATGTCAAAGCCTCAAAAGCAGGCATGACAAATTGTCACAGAGGACAAAAACATCATCTACAATACACTGACTGAGTGTAACCAACACAACCACTGCACCAAGCTACTACTAGAATGCAAATAACACATGCACAATACAATATATTATGTTACTGGAATTTTTTGTTCTTTGAAATTATTCATTGGTGTGAGGAAGTTTCAAGTTAGTATCATTCACCAACATGTGCAGAGTTCTGCCATATATGTGGAATTAGCTGGAATTGTGTACATACACACACTGCATTGTCTCATATTATTATTATTATTATTATTATTATTATTATTATTATTATTATTATTAATAAAATCTTGTATTGTTTTTAATTGTCTGACTCCGACTCTGATATGCAGTTCTTTTCCTGTTGACAAACAGACAACACATCGCTGTATGTGCTTTGGTTTTGTGAATTTTGTGACCAGAATGAGCGTCACACACTGGATAAATTCTGGAAATGTGGCCTCCTTTTAGGATTGGAGAGTTTTATTGACGGGACCAGATGAATTCAAATATCTATTCATCCTGCAAATATCGTTCAATTTAGTGAGAAAAACATGCAGTCAAACAGTGATGCTGTAGTGATCGAGTCTTTCACTTCATCCCTCTGTCGTGTTTGTCCTTTGCTGGTTACTGCTGTTCGTTGTGACTGGCAGTAAATGCTGTCCATGTTGGAGGTCTGTGAATCATATCGCTCTCCTCTCTGTGCTTATGTAACCAGTGAGTGTTGCCTGCAGACCACTCTGACCAGAATCATCTGGGTTGTGTTCACCTATATCATTATCTTGCCTTTGAAGATTACTCGGTGTGGTGGTGAATCTTTCATCTCCAAGACAAGGAGAACAACATTCAGCACCAAGCTCACTCATTAAACACAATCAGTGAAGTGGCGTAGTCCTTCCATCGTTATCTAAAAATAATGCTGTGGTCCTGTTTCTTTGTGCTGGATGAGTCTGCCTCCAGCTCTGCTGCTTCATAAAATACCCATTTTGGCTTTGCACCAGGAAGCATTCATTTTGCCAGAGCTGCAACTGTTTCACTGTCCTGATGGTTTTCCAAGATGAATAGGGTTAGATTTGTATTCTACATAGGACCAGCCCTCACTCCCAGAATACATTGTTGTTCAAGTTATTTCTTCTCTGAAATTATCCATTAGTGTGAGTCAGGCTGGGAAATATAAAGACATTGATGAGACTATATATGAGGGGTGGTAGAAAAAATCGATACAGCATAATATTGCAGTACTTTCCATGATGATATTATATGGTTTCAAAGACACCATAAATTCTTAATAAATGCTGCAAAGACAAAGTCTAGTTTTTGAGCAATAGAATAATAAAAACTAACTGACTGACGGACTTTTCAGCCTACTAGATGGTGCTAAGCACTGATTTGCAGTGAAAAAAGGCAATAAAAATCGCAATATATAATATCACAATACTCGACATATTGCAATATCGTAATAATATCATATTGTGACTTTAGTATCGTGATAATATTGTATCGTGTGCTGCTGGCGATTCCCACCTCTACTATGTATCATCTTAGATGTGGATATCATTATGATGTGATGTGGAATAAACGTCATTTTTTTCCCTCATTTTTAAAGGCTGCATTACGCTAAAGTGATGTCATTTTTTTCAATTTATCAGACAGTTCTACTTTTTTAATACTTTTCTTGACTCACTTACTTACTGTATCTACATTACTAATGATTACTCATCAGAAAATGTCATTGTGTTCATTTGTTTTGAAAGTACAAATAGTCATCTCTACAATATTGTCACATCAGAGGGGATGTGGTAATAAAATTTGTAATGTTTGATTCTGTCTCCCAGTTCTAGCATTAAAGAAGTATTATTGGGGAGATTTAAAAAATATTGCGTTATATATTATGTTGTGTATTGGGATAAAGTCTAAGTATATTGCAATATGCTTTTCAGCCCATATTGCCCATCCCTCGGTGTGAGGAAATTTCAAGTCGTTACCATTCACCAACTTGTTCAGGGTTGTGCCGTATATGTAGCAATAGCTGGAATTGTGTAAAGAACTAGCTTTTAAAATGGGAGTTTTTCAACAAAAGGGTGTATATTCTTACTAGTCTCACAGAGAAGATATAACTTATAATGTTAAAGGACGGTTACCTTCGGGTTACCTTCGCTCTATTGTTCAGCAATATGCAAAAGCAAGCAGCAGGCTATCAGACATGCAGTGTCTGAATAGTTTTATAAAATGTGGTAAGTGCTGACATTAAGCTGACTCTGCAAGACACGTTTCAGCCGCCTGCATAAAGCTGTTTGAACCGTGTCGTCTTGTGGCACCGCACACATCAAATACTTTTCATTTCTTATGCTAATCCAGTGAAACATGGAGCAGCTTAATTTTCTCTCAAATATGAAAAACATGATGAGAAATTATACTGTAACTGCACTGACTATGTTTTGATTCTAATGTGTCAGTGACAATGGTATAATCATTCTCTGTTTCAGATCTGTCAGGTAATTAAGTAGAATTTTGACCGTTTTACCATCGTGTTCCATCCAGATGTCCCTCTGTGAATGGCCTCTCTACTCACAATTTGAGCTATTGGACATAATTAGACCCATAATGCATCTGAGGCCTTCTGTAATAAAGTCACCCCTAATGTTCATACAGCTGCGTCACACACTGACTCTGCTATGGCTGCTAGCCTGTGTCCGTCAGGATGTGTGACTCTAGTATCCTACTCATGACTTAAATGTAGTTTAGCTTTGAGATTTACCCCTGTAACGGAAAATCTTCCCACATTTGATGCCTGGCATGTTAATTTTAGAGACTGAGCTCAATCTAAGGAAGACTGAGTCTATGACGGAATATTTAAATTAAATCAATATAAATCAGGAAACAGTATTTTTGTGTCAATATAATTCTGAGTATATAAAGCTTCATTTTTTGTAGTGAGGCTATTTCAATTGAATAGATAACAAATACATGTTGAAGTCAGAATACTTTTTGATTGAGTCGATGTTCTTTTTCTCTTTGCCTGCAAAGAAGGGAAGGACTAGTCATTCTTATCCTGTGACACATTCTGTTGGAATGTAGAAATGGTATGTAGTAAATATAAGCCAATGGCTGAATTATAGACCCATTAGCTTATCAGTGTAGAAGGAAAGGCCTTTAAGTGACAGTGAGAAGCAGCTCTGGGTATAGTGTTTGTGTTTCAGGGTGGAGTTTCTGCATGTGCTATTTATTTGTATTAGAGTAAAGGCTTTTCTAGATGACATGAACTTATTAAAAGTTAATCCTGTCATTGTAGATTTCACCTCACCTGTATTGTAGTTGTTAATGCGGTCCCTATGGTCGGTTGGGTTTTAACACTTAGGGATTTTTGTCACTGGTTGATAGTGTAATATACATAAAGTAGATCTATTTTCAGCCAGTGCCTTTTTTATAGAGCTGCCATCTTGTTATAATGCTTAACAGTCATGCTGGGAGAAATCTGTTGTGGATGAGACAGAAGCTGGGTTATGATCAGCCTGTTTTTATGCGCATTTCCGATTTACGCATAAAAACACCTGAATGGAAACACAGAAAATTCGAAAAAATCCCAAAATATCACAAAAAAGTATTTACGCTACGAGGGAGGTGGAAAAGTTGGCATATCGACAAGGAGTAAATGCGAATAAGTGCAATGGAAACAGATTTAGCGAATAAAGGATGAGATTTAGAAATCACGGGACTTAAACGTCACTCCGGCGACAGTAGTCCTCCACGCCAGAGAAGCAATGGTGGCAGCGGCAGTTAAAAACACAACGTATGTGTGGACTGAGGAGGAAACTTCATCATTTCTTAACTTAGTTGCATTTTCCGTCGTCTTCTTTCCTTTCCGTTAGCGTTTATTTATTTGCGCGTTTATTTATTTGCGCTTTTTAATTATGTTATCACATTGCTCTGTTTTCTTCTGGTAAATGACACTTGACTGGAAAATGTTGCGCCACCTGCTGCTTATCTTGATGAACTTACTCCTAATATTTGCCTAACAGTAGTGGATGGAAACACATACATGTGCATTTTCTTTTGGTAAAAATTTGTAATATATATTTTATGAAAACCCAGCTCGAGATACCAAGTTTTCCTCTGGCTGTTCTTTCAAATGAAAGAGCCCGTGATGCACCTTGGACGTTGTTTGTATTTCTGTAGATGTAAAACACAACGTTGACCTTCCTGTCTTATAGCATGACATGAAAAAATCTGTGGGAATATGAAAACAAACAATGTTTCTGCAAGGAGATTGAAGTGGATTTCATAAACGTTGAGCCGGGCTTAATCTCTGTTGTCGCCTGGTTTGTGTGTTTGTTTGTTTTTGAAATTGAGTGGTGTGTTTTTTTTATCATCTCACATCTTTACAAGAGTACATCAGAACAATGTTCCTTTGAGATGATTAACCACAGTGCTGTCACTGTAGCTTTGTTTGACTTGAGCACAGCGTGGTCACTTGCAATATCCTCTCACCACAGCAGCGGAAATATTGCTTTAAATGTGGTGATGTTGTCAGGGAAAAGCTGCTCAGTTGTACACATGTACTTTATGGGACTGAATCAGAATGTTGTTTGGCAAGACTTGACTGTTCTTTGCTTTTCTTTTTCAGTTCAGCAACAGACCTAAATCCTTTATTAGCCTCACCTGAGTCGCAAGTTTTACTATCAGGACATGTTTTAATGCCTTTCTTTGTCATCTGTGATGTAAAAAACACAAATTTTCCACAGTCTTCGAGAGCAGAAGTGTGTATTCTGTTCATAGTTTAACAGTCCCAGTCCACCATTAAGCTTTTCTCCAATAACATTATGAGGTAAAGGCCCAACTCCAAACCGGTCTCTACCCACTACCACTTAACTACCAAGTGTCACTCTAAATCATGTTACACTCGCAACTGTTGAAGGCCCATATCGTGAAGGGGGAGGGTGTAAATCTAGATAGCCAAACTATGGGATGCCATTTACACTCAGCCGGAATAAGGAAGTAGCCGTCACCATGACAACGGATGGACACCACGTTTGCATGGCGGTTATTCACAGGTTACAGTATGCAGGGATAGCTGCTGCTTACAGCAGACAAAAGCGTCTCCAAAGTGTCACAGCTTTGCTGTATCAGCAAGAATTAACTACTGAATTGCAACCACCTTTGTGTATTTCATTGAATTAGACTAACAGATACCATTAAATTTAGCACGGCGTGAGTTCAGGCAGGCCACGTAGTTGAGCTCAGCTCACTGTTCCAGCTCATCAGCTGATGTGGGCTGTTAAATGTACGGCAAGCCCACTTCAGCTGATTGTCATGTCAGTTTAGCCCACATCAGCTGACCAAATTCCTTTATGTGTAATCAGTTTGGCGCCATATTTAAACTACTCTAGCCTGCCTACGTTTGCAGCTCTCTCTGCTCACCGCTTTTGCAGCCCTCCTTCCCAGCTCCTCCTTTGCTTTTTTTTTTCTGACTTATCAATGTCGTTCTGTTGTCACTGATGCTTGCTCTGTTCTGCACTGGGTCTAATTTGCTGCTGTGCTCCCTGTCTCAGGCTTTCCACGTGAGCGCATAAGGGCAGGGAGGTCCCAGAACAGAGCCATGCCACCAATTATACCATTCTGCAATTATGATTAAATTTTCTTTGGTGCAAGTGGTCCTGACTGAAATGTAATTGTCGAGACTCCTGTCAGTTACATGCGAACCGCACTAAGCAGGCAGCCTACCGGCTGATTATGACATTAATTGTCTGTCACTCCTGCTCCGTTTCCACAATTCTGGTGATTTTGTTTGTCAGCGTGACAAAGGTTTGAGTAAAATAGTTCTACTGAACAAAGGAGAAAGATGGAACTTCGTTTTTATGTTGTTTGCTCCACTCCCCTGTAGCACTTCCTTCTAGGATGGCTGTAAGCCTGCACAGATGAAGATTTGCTAAGTAAGGTAGAGATGTTCTGATACCATTTTTTTCCTACCCGATACCAATTTTGATACCCAGAATTGTAGATTGGCTGATACCGAGTACCAGTCCAATACCAGCATATAAAAAACAGTTCCTTACGCATCTCCTTCGACTTTCCTGTGTAAAATATTGCAGAATGCAGAAGTTTTGCGAGCTTTGTCAGCCCTTTCCGTTCTTCTTTGCCGCTCTTAAAAATAGTAGTTGCCAGAGGCAGGACAGCCCAACTTCCTGAGTACCGTTTCAGAGCAGCAAAGAAAAATTGATTTCAGGTATGTAAAGTCAGTCAGAGCTAACTGAGCTAATTAGGAAGAAGTTGGGTACCTTTCCTTACCACTAGTAAATAACGTGCTATGGTATCTCATTGGTGTACAGGCTGGTATACTCTCAGATACAGTTACCAGCATTTTTGACAGTATCTGCAGCATTTTCCAATACTGGTATCAGCATCAGAACAACTCTAATGTAAGGGTTTGACATTCCACTTACACTAGCACTACATGGTTTGGAACGGCCCCTTAATGCGGTGAACCCTCTGCAAGAATGCAGTAACGGAGGCGGAGTGGGTAGGGCGAGGGGTTAGGGACCTGTTTGGGATTGGGCCAAAGAGTCTTCTTTGAAGACTTCTTCTTCTTCAGTCTCAGTAGACATCAGTTAAGAAGGTGATACCACCGCCTGGTTTTAAAGTGGTTTTTAGGTCTGCTGAGACCACAGTCTGCCTCTGCACTGCTTTGTATTGACTACAGCTCCACGCTGGGTAACAGCAGCCTCTAGAGATGCTGGTTGAGTTTACTGCAGGTTCCAATCAGTCACAACTCTGTCAGGACCAAAGTGCAAGCTTCGAAGGGTGCTTACTCTACCAAGGCCCCTAAGCTGCTTACTTGATCAGCGACCCTCTACTGAAAAGTCTTCCTTCGACAAATAAAACCAGCTAACAGAAGGATTAGAACGGAAAAATCAATGCTAAAACATTTATTTTGTTGCTCTTCCTACTTTTTATTAGTGGAGTAAAATGGAGGCAACATAACACAATAGCTGCTGATACAGTATTATCATGTCTGACATATTTAGTGCTCCAGCTTTGTCTTGTTTTCTGCCATGTAGCCGGTCTGGTGGAAAAGACAACACTGTAAAATGGAGCTTTGCGACATCAACATGACCTAATTGTTGTAATTCATTTCCTGCAAAGTAGAATGTAGATGTGACATTGATTATTCCCAACAGAGAGATAAGGCTGTCTGATAACAAGAAAACATTTTACAAATTAATTATCCCCGTGGTGTTTTAAGGGACCTCCCTATATTTGAATATTCACAAATAATGAACTGTAAAATTAAAAGGAAATGAGTTTTAAAAATGCAAAACATGTCCAGTTAGTTTATAGGCAGTAGCCTCAGTAAACAAGAATGCAGTGCATCAGCGTTTTGCATCTTTGCTGATCAGTTAGAGCACTCAATGTGGCAAGAACTGAAAACCGTTTCCTTGATGGGTTATCAGTTGGTTGAACATGGTGGTAAGCAATACACATTGTTTTCTGTCGATGCAACTGAAAAAAAATCCCTCAGTATCTTGCATGTCTAAAAAAATCTCCATCTGTCATGTCAGGTTGAAATGCTCCATTTTAAACTTTTAATGCTGACCGAAGTAGCAATCCAAATATATTAAAAAAAAAAAAAAATTAGTAAAGGTATCTACCACACCCCCACTTGTACTTTTCATATGTTTTACCCTTGTGTGTTTTTTAAGGTTTTTTCAAGGTGAAATAAACATAAACACACTGTTAATACCAGTAGTCTGCACAGCTTCTTTATTGTCGCTGACATTTAAAAAAGTCACAGGATTTAATTCATAATAATTCTTTACCATGTTGAGCCCAACTTTACAATTTTGCAAAATCGTGGCTGGTTGGTGCTTGGCAGAGGGAGTGAATCACATTTCTCCATAAAGTGTTGTCATTTAGACTAGAGATTTGTTAGTGTTCTTCCAAACACCATCATCAGTTGGAAAAAGTGACAGGAAATAACTCTGGTAAGAAACACATACAGAGAAGTCACATGATTGACTCATATTTCTTTTTTGATAGTGCAGTGATTTTAATTCGGCTTTTTAACAACAATACATCCATGCTGTTTGTCATTGGTTTGTTTTCATTGCACCCACAGGAACACTTGACTAAAACTAATGTTTCTTCATGTTTTTCTTGTGTTTTTTTTAACCGTTAGAATGATCATCGAGGGGCTGTGTTTCAACTTCGCACCTGATCTTTCCTTATTGTGATGGAGAGGCACCACTGACTCAAGAGGGAACATAAATCCTGGATGCCGTGACATACAGGACGTAGTCAATGCAAGATGGAGAAAAAGAAAATGTGCCCTCGCCTTCTCGACTACCTGGTGGTGGTTGGAGCAAGGTAAGAGCTTAATCTGACTGAGATATTTGAGCCAAACCTGTCATAACATAGGTTGTAATAAATGCTTGTAAAACAAAAGTTTAGTGATGCCTTAATTTTCTCGACATAATGTTTTTGCACTGTCAACCCAACAAATGTGCTAACTGTGCTAAAAATGGCAAAATCCCATGACTTTAATGACACCATTGAAAGGTGCTGTGGGGGGGCGTTGCTGCGGTAGTTCCTACAGAAAAATGCAGGATATTCTTGTGAAAAAAATAAATATCAACTTGATGTTTGCTGCAGCACAAATTCAACATCATCACCCGCAATCACAGCGCCAAATACTGTATGTTCAAGCTCACATGGCGCACTCCCTCATGATGTAGCATGCATAAAGAAGCATAGTAGCACATTGTCTCAAGTACAGCAGCCACAGGGAAAAGGCTGATTCACATGAACACAGGGAAGTGACAGAACTATCAACTGTTTTTAGTTAGCCGCTCATCTGTCTCCACTGGAGTGTTACGCCGAAGGGCAGTTACAGACTTGTGAGATCAGATGGGTGTTGTTTGTTTACTTCCCCTGACCAGATTTTGTAAAAGGTTCGTGGAATCTTCTGTAACCTCGAGGCCACTGTCAGGGCTTGGTTAGTCATTGCGTTGTGCTGAAAGTGTGCAAACCCTTAGATTAATGAAATGCTTCCCACCAGCTAATAACCCTCTCAGATTAATTCAGAACTGTGTTCATACACGAGGGGAAATAGATTAGCAAGTTAATCAGATGTTATTTTTAAAATGCATAGAGAACAAAAATAAAAACAAAACAAAACATAGAACTAATGACAGGTGCAGTTCTGCAACCTTTGTTTTTTTACAAAAGAAAAAAAAAATGTTTGTCTGTCTCTCCTCCAGGCAACCAAGTAGTGACAGTGTGGCCCAGACACCTCAGCTGCTCCGCCGCTACCCGCTGGAGGACCACCACGACTTCCCACTCCCACCAGATGTGGTGTTTTTCTGCCAACCTGAGGGTTGCCTAAGCATACGCCAGCGCAGGGTTAGCCTTCGTGACGACTCCTCGTTTGTTTTCACGCTGACCGACAAGGACTCAGGAATCACCCGCTACGGAATCTGTGTCAACTTCTACCGTTCCTTTCAGCGAGGACATCACCGTTCTCGTGGGGACAAGAGCGGCCACACAGAGACAGCAGCACAGGCGGCGGAGACCGCTAGTGATGGGTCTGATGGCAGCAGTGGAGGCCCACCCTCTACGTTATCCCCTCCCAACAATGCTGAGTCAGCACCGCCGCCT
>JAQFJB010000001.1:26906233-26916965 GCA_029874875.1 Naso minor | reverse complement strand
TTTTAAAATTGCATATGCCGCAATTATGTTAAAGGAGAAATGTGTGTCAAAACGTGTTTTACCGACTTGAAGTTGGTCCAAACAATTTTCCATTGTTTGTGGCAAAGTTCACAACATGCAGTTTCTGTGCAGCTGTGTGGCTCTGCACCGTCATGTTGAGTTTGCAACCCGGCTGGCTACCAGTTCAGTAGTAATCTCAGCCTACAGTAACGCTGATAGTTGTCTCCATGATGGTGGTGGCTACACCGGCGGACATGACGGCCCACGTCCGTGACAAAGCTTTTGTTCAATAATAGCGCCATCTTTTAGTTCAATATGGTAACACAATAAAATATCTCTCTCCACATTTTATACTGGAATATTGGTGGCACCGATATATCGGACACACCCCACGTTTAAGATGGCAAAAAGGTGTTAAAAGTGCATCTTATTTATACCAGAGGGTTAGGGAACAGTAACTGTAGACGTGTATCAAAACCCATCTGAATAAACATGCAAACATAATCACAAGTAAAGAGTTAATCACTTTTTGTCTGTGATCTGCAGAGCTGCAGTTGTCTCGTGATGCAGAAATGATAACAGTCCACTCACTAAATCCTTAAATACTTCATGAAGTTATTCAGCTTAGATAAAAAGCTCACCTGCAGTTCATATTCAGTCAGTTCAGTCACTGAGTTTGCAGCGTCATTCTCCCTGAAGACTTTTCTTTTCAGGATTTTCTGTCTTTGTCCATGCAGGCTTCCAAATCTCTTAGCTTGTGTCAGTGTAAATTGTTTTCTTTCCACTAAAATGACCAAATAGTTTTCAGTTGTGACAGATTGCTGCACAGAGTGTGTGCAGAGCCGATGCTATTAATAACAGAAATGCTCAGTTTTTAGTGCTGAGCTGGTGCACAGGGTATTTGGTGCCACAGGCAATTCTTGATGCAGTGGACGATTACTTTTATTATGAAGTATGAGATTACTACTTACGTAAACTACATTATGACATTGTATTTGTGGTATTCCGTATGTATAGTGTCATCATCTTCATGACTGTGACTGTGAATGACTGTCTCAACACATTTTAATGTTTGTCAATCAGATATGTAATTATCATTTTCAACCTGACCACATCAGTTCAAGCATAAAATCAGACTGATGTCGACACTCGGGTGACTTGTTTAATGCCGGTGATCTGTTGCGGGCTGGCCAAGTTAACAGCCTTTTAACTTTGTTTACGAGCTTGCCTGTTTGTGGAATGCATTTTTTAAGCTTTGTCGGCTCAGACTTCGGGCCGCTTTCACTACAACCTCTCCGTTGTTACTCAGGTTGAAAAATCATTTGATCCTCGAGGTCAAGGAACGTTTAAAAAGCTGCAGCCTCAGAGAATCCATCATTGATAAACCACTCTGCTCTTCTTGCTGTTGTTAAAAGTTAAAAGCTGAGATCTGGCCAAGACCTGCAGACCGTCCAACAAATAATATTGATGAAAGCCTCCAGCCATAGACTCCACTGGAGCTACTGTTGCTCGACATCAACAAACAGTTTCATTTAACCTGAGCTGCACAATGCGACAGTATTCACGATGGACAAACTTCATGAGCGGCCCATCATCCTGCAATAATGTCTATTCATGTTTGTGTTGTTAGGGTTGTTTCTTTTGCTGTCCTTCTTTAAAATAAATAACATAACAGCAGGAAAGTATCTATGAATTATTGGTTTTCAAACTGAAAACATGCTGAAAAGATTCTGCTTCTGCAGTCACACTGTTGATATGGTGATGCAAAGCTAATTTCTTTTTCCAGAGACCCTATAGCAAAGATAATAAACAATAGGTCCCTGCTGTCACATAAAACTGAGTATAAAGCAGCCTGTAATGACAGATGTCAGATCAGATAAGCTTTCTGTAGGAGGGGGCTCCTCCCCCATCCTTTCATGCCTTACAAACACAAAGAGCAAGAAACGACATGGAGTAATTGTGAGCAACACGAATTGAGCTTCACCAGGATTTGTCTTTGTGTTTGTGGTCCTCTTCTAACTCGGGACGTTCTCACTGCGTACACTCGTCTTTACATTGTAGATCAGCAGAGCTGTGGATTAAATTTCACCGCAAAACTTTTTTTTTTGTATATCAGTTACTCACCCTTAGATGTTTTGAAATGGAGAATTTTTTTTTTCTTACAGCATTATTTCACGTTAAATAGATTTTTTCCAAAAATGCAACCACTCACTTTAGCTGCTTTTGCTGGCAGTCTATGGAGATACAGTTTCAAAACATCAGAACCATCTAAAAATGTCCATCCAAAAATCTCAACAGCTTCATGTGGTGTAATCCAAGTCTTCTTTATCATGTTGTATGCTCAATACTTCCAAAACACTTTGATTTTGTCTAAAAAGCTGCTAAATGCAACATATCCGGTACCAGGCTGCCTGTCGAGTGCCCAGCGAAGCATGTGCATTAGAAGTTCTCGAGCTTGAATGATAAATCCCACCTCCCTGTTTTGGAAGTATTGAGCCTTCAACCCGATAAAGAGGACTTGGATTATACCACATGAAGCTGTTGAGATTTTTGGATGGATGTTTTTAGAAGGTTTTGATCTTTTGAAACTGTATCTCCACAGAGTGCTAGCAAAAGCAGCTGAAGGGAAATATCAGTTTACCCTGGAATGAAAAATTCTATTCAATCAAGACATCTAAGGGTGAATTATTGATACAAAAAAATAGTTTTGCGGTGTAATATTTCTACAATGTACATGGATGACATTTGGATTTTTGCACCGTGAGTGAAACTGCCATCAGAGCACTGATGAAACTTGTCGCTCTTAAACATGATACATTTGCAAAAGATATTTGGTTGCAAAAATAATATTGTGAAGATAAAAAAATATCCCTGCGCGCTCCGGAGAGTTTTGACTTAACTTAAACCCAGTTTATCCTGACTTTACAAGGCACATCCTGGTGAAACGCCTGATTTACCAAGTTAGGTTTTATGTCATGAACGTGTGAACCAATAGGCTGTGTCAACAAATGAAAGGGACTGAGCCCCATTTTTAGCACAGAACTGGTCACCCTCTGCAGATTTCTGACAGGAGAGCTGTTGTTTGACGTATGGGCGCGCCTAAATAATTGGTTGCATTCTGACATGGCTGAGATCAACTGTGTTAAAGCTGCAGAGCATTTCCACCGTCAGATTTGCATCATGACTATCAAACTGTTCCAAACTGTAGTGAGCTCATTATAATATTACTAGTGTAGTAACTTCTGTGAAGCCTGACACATACAGTTTGTGGTGTAAAACTGACCTTCACGGGGAAACGGATATCATATTTTAACATCTTCTTGCTCCCTGCAGCACTGTTTCTCTTCTTACTTTCCATTCACGCTGCAGAATGCTGCCTTTCTCACTCTTTGTGAAGGACACAGTCGTCTCATCTGAATAAACTTTCTTTCAATCGTAAACGGACAAAACCTACCAGGGGTTCATGGTTACATTCAGTGTGGGCGCCACATTTGGTCGCTCAGTTGAGCCAAACTGTGAGTCATTGGAGGTCGCATGTTGCAGGAAGGCAGATTAAAATTCCTAGTGTGAGTTAACATGACGTACATAAATTAAACAAAAATGCACAATGTCTGTGTTGCTTTTAATAAATTGGTAAAAGTCACATCAAGGGAATTTACTTTGTCCGTAGATGCTGTAATGTGCAACATCTTTTAGATTATTAATAACCTTGACGAATCTGCGGCAGCTCCAAGTACAAAAACCGAGGACATCTACATCATATGACGCTCGTTACGCCAGCTTCGTTAAATGCTCAAATGTTTTGGACTTACACACATTAACTCAGGGTCAAGAATCATATTTTCATTTGAGTCAATTATGCGAGGGAATAACTAGACCAGTCTAAATGTTTTGAGCGTTTGTCTGTATTTTAATTAAATGATAAAGAGATCGATCATACCCTGACACGTGGTGCACTCGCAGATGCTGAACTTGCCGCAGCGTAGCAGTAAATGAATATTAAAAGGAGTCAGCTTGTGGCGATGCAGTGTAGCTCTTTCTTTCCACCCACATCCTTTTTTCTTTCATGCATGAAATCACTCATGTAGCTGCTGTTCACTGTCTGACTTCACGTCTATGCTGCTAATGTGTGATGCCACCACCAAGAGCACTGTGTGGACTCCTGAGTGCGTGCGTGTGTGTGTGTGTGTTTACCATGTCCCTGTTTGAATTGTTCTTCACCTCTCTTAGCTCCACTAGTTTGTCTGTTCAGCAGTAGAAAATCTTCGTAGATTCCAGGTGTGTTTGTCCTCTTGACAAAGATTCAAACAAAGAGCCTAGTTTGAAAGTTGTTTCCTGTCCTGGTTTAGAGCTCCTGCAAGTGCCTTTGTGTGTCTTCAGTTCACTTCTTCTTAGTGCTCTTCTGTCTGGTGACGTCGTAGTTTGCAGTATTTGCTTTGTTAATTTGGTTTTCTTGCTCTGTGGTGTTCAGAAACCTCATTGTTTTGGTTCTTCCGCCAGGCGCGCGAGCACCTCGAGCACTCGTCGACCAGAAGTCTTCAGTTATCAAGCACAGTCCAACAGTGAAGAGAGAATCACCCTCCCCTCAGGGTCGAGTCAACAACACGAGGTGATGAATTCTCCCAAATGTACAATTTCTTTCTGTCACATTAAAGAATAGAGCATCGTGTGTTTTTTATGTTATGAGGGATTTGATTGGTTTAAAGGTCACAGATCTGGTATCAGGTGCGGTGTATTTGCTTTCAACTGTTGAATTCAAGTCAAACTGTTGATGCAGTGAGAACCAGCAGTTCTTGAAGGAGGTGGTGCAGAATGTTCTGGATGGTCAGGGAGTCGGGTGGCTCAACATGAAGAAAGTGCGCCGCCTGTTGGAGAACGAGCAGCTTCGCGTCTTTGTGCTGAGTAAGCTGAACCGAGCCATCCAGTCGGAGGAAGACGCCAGACAGGAGATCATACGAGATGTGGTGAGAGACGTGTTTGAGCGGATGAGATAAAACTAATTTCAACAAAAAACACAATTAAAAGGACAAAAATAACATTTTGACCACTAATGTCTGCCTAAATTATTTTAGGCTTTTTAAAAATTCTGTATTGTAGGTAGCATGCTGGTGTGCAGATTTTCTTTTTTCTTCACTCAATGTTTCCTTTGTTTTCTATTCAGATAATTGAAATAAATTTTATTACAGTTTCAACTAATAATTATTTTCTCTGTTAATTATCCTGTTTATTGAGTAACATGCCCTTTATAATATCACACAATGTGATGTGTTCAGTTTGCTGGTTTTGTTCAGTAACAGCCAGATTTGCTTTCAAAAATCCAAGTATTCTGTTCACTAACGTGACAAAAACAAGCATTTAACCCTCACATCTGGGATTTTTGACTTGGAGAATTGCACCAAAGGAGTTAATGTATTGATTATCCAAATAGTTGCCTGTGGTTTATTTTGAATGTGCAGAAAGTGCCATTTATTTTGCAGTTGTGGTTGAATAAGTGATCAGCCTCGATAGCACTCAGTAACAGTCCAGTGAATTCACTGCGAGAACTTTCCCCATGAGTTTGACCTCACACTTGCTTCAAGAAAATGTCTTAACCAATTATTTTTTGAATGTATCTCAACATTTTGTGCTGCATGTGACAGCCTTCCTTCTAAACTGTTCTCATGTGTTTTGTCTGCAGGAGGTGAGCAGAAAGGTGTACAAAGGCATGCTGGACATCTTGAAGTGCACCGTTTCCAGTCTGGAGCACTCATACACCAACGCCGGCCTTGGAGGAATGGCCAGTGTCTTCAGCTTACTGGAAATCGCGCGCACACATTATCAAACCAAAGGTACGTCTCATATGTTCAGCAAAGGGATGCATATGTTTAAAACTGGATCGTTTGATCTATGCAAAGTCGATTTTTAATTTTTAATTCTTCTCGTTTCCTCAAGACTTTCTGTTCTTAAAAGCGCTGCGCCTGTGCTGCTAATACTCGTCCATGTCTCTGCATTGTGTATAGATTGACCTCTAAGCTGCATGCTTTAAAACAGTGGAACAGTAATTATAAAGTTCAGATCCCGTCACTGTTTTCCTTCTTTCTTTAACACTGTGATTCCTCTCCTGCTTTAAACCTTCACATATTTTCTTTTTCTTTCATTTTGATGAACGCTGTCTTTGGCCCCTTAATGTTGGTAACTTGGTAGACCCAGAAAAACGCAAGCGAAGCCCCACAGACAGTGCTGGCAGCCCGGGGAGTAAAGAGAGTCCTTCCGGTCGTATGGAGACTACCAGACCTCAGGGCCTTCTGAATGTTCCCCACCTGCAGCTGCCACACCACACAGCAATGGGCAAAGGAGCCCGCCATTTTGATACCCGGAGTCTGAACGAGGAGAACTTTATTGCCTCGATTGGTGTGTACACCACTCCAGCCTCGGTTGCATGCGCACTGTGAGATCCCCCTACCTTGTCCCCTACAAGCTCATCGACTTTTAACACCAGCCCCACCCACCCCTTCCAACCGTCTTAAAGAAAGACCCCTCACTTGTCCCAGACAGATTCCAGGTGTTCAAATATTCCACACACTTGGACCTGAAATACTGGTGAATACTAGTAAAGAAGAACATCAGTTTACTAATTTATTCTTATAACAAATACTTTTGTAATATTTCTGTGTCTAGTATTGGCTTTCAAAATAAAATGAAAATCTAACTTGAGAAATTGGCCCTGGTGTATATACAGTGGATATCATGAAGCCTTGAGAAGTGTTTGGAATGTTTCCCTGTGTTCCAGGCTGGACTGCGTGTGTTTGTCTCCCCCTCCTGAAGCATCTGTGCCCCTGTTTGCCTCCTCTCTGGAGATCTGTTGTCAGCCTCTTAGCACCTTGAATGCATGTCTTTCTTTTGTCTTTTGGTCTTTCAATACCTAAATCTGCAGTAGTGGACGAGGGAAACCAGAGGTATGCGCACCGATACTCAAATCGGTGCTCGTCTTTGCCTTTACTGCAGGTTTCTGCAAGGCGTGCTGTAGAAAATGGCAGCTCCCTTTGCGCTCAGCATGGAGGGTGGAAGCATCTCTCCCCAGTAAACAGTCCCAGTAAAGAGACAAATTTCACTGCAGAAAGTGTTTTCTATTAGTTACCAAAGAACCAACAGAGTTAGAATAATCTCTTCATTTGCCTCTTAATATTTTAAGAATGATTCTGGGTCTGTATACAGGGGACACTTTCAGTCAACCACCTCGACACCTCTCCTACCCGCACCCTTCTTTTCCTGTTCCAAGTTGCACCTTCAATTCTACAGAATGCTGTGAGACTTGCATCCCGGCTTCTGCAACTGCTCCATTTCACCTGCTGGCCTCTCAACCCCATCCCATGCTCCTTTTTTTCCGAGTCATCCATCTCTCTCTCTTACCTTTGCTCTGGAGAGCCAGACAAATGCAGTCGGTGCCTGTGGTCAGAGCTAAAGCTCAGTCTGACGTCACTGTGTGGCTCTCCAGGACTTTGGGCCAGGACCTCTGGGTGTGTTGTAATGTTAACTTAGTAGCTGTCACACAAGGTGGATCCAACTTGACAGCAAAATACTTGTTTTTCATTCTGTTCAGATTTCAGCACAGCTACATGCAAACATTACGAAACACCTGGATTGAATAATGACAGATTCTTATTGCTTATTTTGGTTTTGTTTTGATTTTAATGCTCATCCACCATACATGCCTTTTCAACCAGCTCTCTGACTCTCTCTCTGTCTTTCTCTCCTTGCTTGCAATGCATCTTGGGTAGAATTGTGGAGCAAGCACCAGGATAAGCAAAAAGCTTTGGAAAAACCACAGAGTAAGAGACTTTTCACACACCAGAAAGAAAAAAAGAGAAAAAGGATTGGGATGTTCAAGCCCCTGCTCTCTACCTTTTCAAACTCACAAGTGTCTTTAAACATGAATAATGAAAAGAAATGTTCCTCATATGAATGCCAGGAAGAAAAAAAAATTATGACAAATGAAATCAGAATCAGTGTGATTTCAGCTGAGAATAAATTTTTCTAAGTTGAGATTCTCTTGCACCTACTGCATAAAGCACTGGA
Organism: Naso minor; assembly: GCA_029874875.1. Lineage (NCBI taxonomy): Eukaryota > Metazoa > Chordata > Actinopteri > Acanthuriformes > Acanthuridae > Naso > Naso minor. The sequence goes on along the minus strand of JAQFJB010000001.1, from coordinate 26,908,910 downwards.
TTTTTTAATATGCAGTACTGTTGGTATCCTCTAGGAGTGTTAAATCTACTGTATATGCTGTTTGACAAAAGGGTGACAGAATTTCTCACAGACGTAGCGCTGTAAGAAATTACACCCTTGTTTTAGTTTAGAAAATATTTCCTGTTGTGTTTAATCAAGACTTGAGATGGCAGCCAGTCTTGGTGTGTTTGGTAAGTTTTAACATTTTTTAGCTTATCAGCTGTAGCTCTCAATGTGGGATGCAGAACCTCTGTAAAAGCAATTTCCACATGTAGAAATATGGTGCTGTTTCAAGTTTTTTTTTTTCCTTTTTAGCTTTTCATCTTACTGCCTACAATTTAGGCAGATTAGATGGGTGATTCCAAAAAGGCGAGCCACTCACTTTTGCTGGCAGTCCACGGAGGTTCACTCTTGAAAACATCAAAAGCGTCTAAAAACGTCCATCCAGAACTCTCAACAGCTTCATGTGTGGTGTAATCCAAGTCTTCTTTATCGTGTCGTTTCAGAAGCAGAGGTGCATTAGGCTGCATTTAGACCAAATCAGGTGATCTGGCAAAATGTGGCAGGGTTGTCTGGCTGTGGGAGTGTCAATTAACAGGACCTACTGTGTGACAAAAAGTTGTGTACTTCTCCTCCGATGCAAAGGTGGCGGTCGTTCGCTGGAAGACAGCCCCTCTGTGCGATTAGCTGCAGCAGTGTGACATAGGCCTGCGTTTCTCCTAAAGTTGAGCTGGTTTTAAGTTTTTTTGCCGCAGCCAGCTGCACTTTTCTCATGTGTCTGCTGTGGCTCAGACTGCTGCAGCCAAAATGTCAAACCTCATTTAGGTGACCGACAAAACCTGCGTTTTCACCGATTTGGTCTGAATGCAGCCTTAGAAACATTTTTACTGCACACACTTGGCCAGGCGACGCGGAGCATTAAACCAGATGTGTTGGGTTTGTGGCTTTCTAGCTGCAATAACAGTGGTTTGAAAGCATAGAGCCCACAACACAGTAAAGAAGACTTGGTTTTATACCACTTGAAGCTGTTGAGAGTTTTGGATGTATGTGTTTAAATAGTTTTGATGCCTTCAAGAGTGAAGCTTCACAGGCTGTCAGCAAAAGGAGCGCACATTTTTGGAATCACCCGTTTACCGTGAAGGAAGATTGAAAACTTCAATTCAAGACATCTGATGATGAGTTACTGATACATAAATCTAAAATTTGGGTGAAATATCACAAATGTTTACTGATGTGGAATTCTGGCATTAAATCCTATTGACTTTATTAGGGTTCTTTAATTAGAAAAGTATGATAATTTTATGTTTTTACGATATTTGTTAATTTCATTTTATATTTGCTGGCTGAAGCTCAAGCAATATGTTTTTGTTTGTTTTCTATCTCAACACCCTGCATCAGAATGAGCAGAAATGAAACCCTGCTGCCCTGTCCTGCTCTTTTAACTGTATCTTTTCCAGTTTCAAGTGGCTCGTTGTAAATTGTGTATCTCCAGCCAATATTCTGCGGTTGCTGGCACGTTTTGAAGGCTTTACGAAACGGTGTGCAAACATTAGGTGACTTTAAATGAAAAAATAAACAAGCAAGTGTCTTCAGGATCTGCTGGTTGCCATGTTTGCACCCACTCAGTTGATAAATAACCGAGTACAAATCACACTTGAAACCGAAAATGTCTCCTTTACTGTCCATCAGTTTGTCTGCATGCCTAACTGCCTGTGTCTGTTTGTTGTTTTTGGTGAAACTTTGGCCACATTTGCAGCATTGACCTGACTTGAGATTAATGTCGCGCTCTTGCAGTTTTGTTGTCATTTGTAACTTTTTCCCCAGTCTTATGCCACTCTCTGCTTGCCCCTCTGTAACCTCTCTGCCTGGTCTTTTAAACTTCATCTCTTAATTATCAGAAAGGCACCAGGGTTGTAAACAGGAAAAGCTTTTTTAGCTTAGATTACATGTGTAATAGTCAATCTAGTGTAAGCTAAAGGCAGCTTTAGGCACTGATCATTTAACAAACAAATAAGGTTATTTCTACTGTATGCTTTGCTGTGTCATAAGTGTATTGCAGTGTTTAAATAGAGGCTTTGGCACTTTTAGATGGACATAGCTTCAGTGTTGCTGTGCTGTGTTGGCTTAAAGTGAGGTAACTCAGTAAGGCAAGAGGAAGACATTCTCTTCATGAAAACCTGCTGAGAATCGTGTCTGTCCTGCAGGATCCGAGGGAGCAAAGCAGCAGCGCCCCCAGGTGACTGACGCAGAGGAGAAGAAATCACAGATCAGTGCTGACAGTGGCCTCAGTGTCACATCTGGATCTCAGGTATGTTGGGAAAAAAAAGACCAGATGTGATTCACCGGAAAGATAATAAAATCACAGACACTCTAAGGGCTGCAGACTGTTCACACAACAAATGGATCAGGTGTACATTTAATTGGATTCACCAGAATCTGTTGTGCTAGCAGCCTTCAATCTGCGTGTTTGTTAAAAACTGCTCAAGGTGTGCAGCACATTTTTACCGTCTAACATTTAGCGAAGAATTGATTTCTGTCCTCTTTGTTTCCCTCGGGTTTACAGAAGAGCGACACAGAGTCTGTAACGAGCTCGGAGCCACCGATCCTGACCAGAAGCACCAGCCAGGACTCAGAGGCGAGCACAGTGGTAGGGCACAGCCAACTCAGACATGTTGCA
>JAQFJB010000001.1:26744384-26757436 GCA_029874875.1 Naso minor | reverse complement strand
AGACCGGTAACAGACCTGTTGACTCTATTTTTAGCTCACTGTAACTGAACTGCAAACATCGGCTGCTCATCCGTGAGGCATTTTGTTTTGTTTTGTTAAATGACTCTATTAAAGTTTCTGCAGCACACAGTAAAACAACTGCTTGACAATGCATGCCAAAGATATTCCGCTGATGATGACTCTGTAATGCTTTATAACATTGTACAAATGCTTTGGAAACCATCTTGTACTCCCAGCAGAGCTGGAGGCCATTTACCAAGTTTTGTTTCTGTCTTTCAGATGCAAGCTCTTTGCATAATACTCCTACTACTCCTACTACTACTACTACTACTAAATCATATAGTCAAATAAAATTAATTAGTCTATACATACTGTGCAAACGTGCATGCTTATAGATATATATTTACATTATTAAGTAGACATTTTCATGCTGTACATACACATAATTGCAAACATGCAAACAAGCTACCAAGATTTCAGTGTTAAGTTAAAAAATTAAATAAACGTGAAAAGCTTTTTAAAGCTTCTACAAAATAATGTTATGATATTGCCGATCTGATTTTTTCAGGCAGTTCGTTCAAGAGTTGAGCTACCCCTACAGCAAAACGCCATCCACCCTCAGTCTTAAACTGGATGTGTAGGTGGTACAAAGAGTTCAGAGGAGTTCTGCTGTGGGATTTGATTTACAGCTCTGGTTCAGATTTCTTGTGTTGCTGTAACAAGTGACTCAAAGGTGGTCGGGAAGTATCAAGCTTAAAATATATTACGATCAGAAATTTCCAGGAGAAAACACTGCAGCCTGTGCTGGCCAGTTACAGTTCTTGTGGTCCAAAATGTGTATTACATGTTAATTAAACGCATGTCAGCTGCTACGAGGCTATAGAGCTTACACCCACACTGAAAAAAGTGATTCTGACCCCAAGTAAATGTTACATGTAAAAATCAAGTATAATGTAATAGAAATGCTCGAAAAAAATACGTTCATCCTAATTTGCGAATAACATCCTGTTTGGGGTTTGAATTTGTCTGCCGAAACCAAAGAAGAAGAAGAAGGAGCAGAAGAATTTGGCGCATGCGCGCGCACACCGCCATTTCAGGATCTTGTTGGCGGCACATGGGCGGGTTAGCCTACTGACCGTGGACACCTGGTACTAGCCTGGCAGGTGAAGTGCATACTAGCCTAGTCGTCATTCCACGACTGCATTCCTACTTGTGGTAAGTCTTCAATATTAATCGACATGTGTTTGTTTTACTTTAACCACGGTGTTTTTTACATTTCTCAAATATTTTGTGCATTTGGTGCAGCTAGCCACATGTCTAGCCTATTACCTAGCTATGTTAACATGCTCCTAATACACTATCCGCTGTCGGTGGGTTAAACGTAATTCGGCTTTAATTCGGCTCGAAGCCTGGTTCTGGGCGGGCTATTAGAGATGGCGAGGTGAGTTTGCCATGACTTAGCCAGACTTTCAGACAACTTGAGAACCTGAGTAGCCTACTGCTCCAACTTAAGTGTCTGGCACATCAATTGCCTGGCTTGCTAAAATCTGAGGGCATATGTTTTTCTGGGCGGGAGCTGCTGGTGTCCACTGCACACACCCTGCTGTGTGTGGTGACCATGTGTGACTTGAAATAAACGTTCTGACTGGTGAGCAACTCTGTTCATAGGGAAGATTAAACAACTACAATTCCAAAAACAACCTGTGCTACTGTTTGAACATAGGATATGAAAATGTCTCTATTTACTATCAATGCATTTCTTTCAATTCATGATTAAAAGTGTTAATAAATAAGTTAAAAACGTTCTTTTTTAATGTGTGATAAATGAATGGTGTGAACCATAATCATTTAGCAGTAGTATAGCACAGAAAGAAATGTAGTAGTGAATAATCAGCAAAAATAAGAGCATCTTTCCTTACTTAATAATGTGTCATCTGTTGCATATTTCTGTAGTGCAGAGACACAGTTGAGATGTAGACTTTTGATTCACGATTTTGTATTTGTGTTCTTACTTGGCAGGTTTAACTCACCAGATTTTCAACCCAAGCTTGGAACCTTTATATTGTATGGGTAAGTACACTTAACAGATTCCTCACATCCATGTTAAACTTGGAAGTGATACAACCATCAGTTAGTTTAAATTTAACATTAATTTCATAATAAATCGACAGTTATGCCTAGGATAGATAATAAAGTATAAGTGGTGTGGTATATTTTACAAGGTCACTCTGTGGTCAAAAGAAAAGGATGAGACAAGCTAAGAATGTTGGGAATTTAAGTGTTAATTAGATCATCATCAGGTTGCCATAAGATATTGTCATTATTGCCTACACATATGGGGTAGCTTGAATTGCATGTGCTGTATGGTTTTTGTCTGTATGATCAAAGCGTTAAGTAATTTCGGATTTTATCTTCTTGTCTACTTTTTTTTGTATTTGTCTAGTTTATGTGGCAGTGTAAAGACTGTGGTGCTGAAGTGTCTAGACGCTCAGAACTTCTTAAACATTATAGACAAAGACATAGTCATTTTGGTCGTGGCCATCATATTAAGTGCGTACATCCAGATTGTCCATGTATTTTTAAGACTTGGAATTCACTTTTAACACACTTGTCAAGGAACCATAGCAATGCCATAAAGCACAAATTTACGTTTTCCTGCCAGGTGTGTGGTTTTAGTGAACTCGGAACTGAGCGCGATTATTTTGCACATATAAGCAATCATCTAAGAAACAATGAGACAGTCAATTGTATGTTTAAAGGCTGTGAATACAAATCCAATGTATATAGCACATTCAAGTCTCACCAAAGTCGGAAGCACAGCTTGCAGTCATTTGTAGATTTTAAGGATGGTGTGGTCCATGGACTTTCTGAAATTGAAACTGCAGAGCCTGGTGGTTCAGACAATGAGGAATGCTGTGACAACAGTCAATCTGATGATGTTGATTTGAATACATCAGATCAGACAGATATAACTTAACAAAAACTTGCCGCATTATTATTAAAACTCGAAAATATTTTTCATGTGCCAAGTGCTGCAATTGATGAATTGCTGGAAGAACTTCAGTATTTGTTGAGTACAGCATCTCTGTGTAGTACAATAAATGTCATACAGGACACAGTCAATAGTTACAGCCTCCAAGTTGACCAGTCTGTCATTAAAGAACTTTCATCCACTCTCTGTGTATCTAATCCTGTATACAAGTCAATTGGTAAAGGCTGTCCTTTGGCAACATCGTTTAAGCGCAAAAATTACTATAGGAACAATTTCAAAGTTGTAGACCCCTTAGAATATATATTGGATGAAAAACACAAAAGAACACTGCAATATGTTCCAGTATTAAAAGTTCTACACCAACTTTTCACAGACTGTCACATTCTTAATCAAGTTTTAGACAGTAGTCTCACATCAGAGGAAAAAGGAACAGAACCGATATACAGGTCTTACCGAGATGGCTTGTTCTTTAAAGAAAACACTTTTTTATCAGAAGGCCATTTGAGAGTCTTACTGAATTTGTACGTGGATGATTTTGAGATATGTAATCCGCTCGGCACATCTCGTAAAAAACATAAAATCTGCGCTGTTTATTGGACTCTCAGCAACTTACCGCCGGGTTCCCATTCCTCATTGTCTTCCATTCATTTGGCTTTACTGTGCAGGTCTGAAGATGTAAGGAGTTATGGCTATGAAAAGGTCCTAGAGCCCTTGTTGAGGGATCTTGTGACTTTAGAAAGTCAAGGTATTTTTATAGCACAGCTTGGAGATTTTGTAAAAGGCACTGTACAGTGTGTCTTAGCAGATAACTTGGGAGCGCATGGAATTGCTGGATTTATAGAGAATTTTGTAGGTGAATATGTTTGCCGTTTCTGTCTGGCCCAGAAGTCTGAAATTCAGCAGAAAGAAGTGAGTTCAGGTGTGTTTACTCTCAGAAGCAAAGAGACACATGAAGTACATGTTCGTTCAGCACTGGACAATGTGAAACCATGTTATGGTGTTAAAAGGCAGTGTGTTCTCTCGGCACATCTTTCTCACTTTAACATTTGCACTGGCTACCCCCCAGATGTTGCACATGACATCTTCGAAGGCATAGTACCAGTTGAGTTGGCATATTGTCTGAATTATTTAATGTCCAAAAAATATTTCACACTGGCCAGTCTCAATGAGTCCATTCTGAAATTTCCTTACAAATGGGCAGATAAGAGTAATCGTCCACATGCGATTCCAAAGACCTTCATGCTGAACAAAACCATTGGAGGGAACGCCCATGAAAACTGGGGTCTCTTGCATTTCCTCCCATTTTTGGTTGGACAGTTGGTGCCCCCCAATGAGCCAGCCTGGCAGGTCATTTTGGACCTGAAGGATATTGTGGATTTAGTTGTTGTGCCAGTCCATACTGTGCAATCACTTGCTTTCCTTGAGGAAAGAATCTGTGATCACAGATGCAGGCTACAAGAGGTGTTTCCAGGTATGAAACTATTACCAAAACATCATTTTGCAGAACACTATCCACAGATGATTCGATTTTTTGGTCCCCTCGTTAGTCTATGGACGATGAGGTTTGAGGTGAAGCACAATTTTTTTAAACAGGTCATCCGTCACACACGCTGCTTCAAAAACATACTCTTATCCCTAGCAGTGAAACATCAGTTCATGATGGCATATTACTTACAGTCAAATGCAACCAAAAAGTGTAGCTTGACCGTCTCAGCTGTCTCAACTGTGTCTGTTGACATTTTGCATCAGGATGTACAGAAAGTTTTGAAACTGAAATACCCTGATATTGTGCACCTTCAGCTCACTAAGACTGCCTCTGTCAATGGAGTGACATACAGAGAGGGCATGGTTGTTGTTTGTGGCTCTACTGGAGGCCTCCCCGACTTTGGAGAAGTTGTCCAGATAGTTGTTTTGGAGGGAAACTTGAGTTTCATTGTTAAAGAGTTTGTTGCTTGGTATAGGGAGCATTTCAGGGCGTTTGAGTTGTGTCCAACCTCTCAAGTCTCCCTCATTCAACTTGGTGCCCTCGTGGACCAGTAACCCTTGGCAGATTACAGGATTGGAGGCCGCCGAATGGTGACACTTAAAAGATTCATACATATACAAGGTCAGATCACACTAAATCATGTTATGCTTATGTGTTTTCTGTTTATTCATTTCATTTTTTAATATTTGTTTATTTTTCTGTTTCACATTTAGATTAAAGAATGGCAGAGCCTGTGAAAGTGAGAGTCATCATCGACGAGGATGACTTCAGAAGACTTGATCTCCCCTCAGGAAAGCCAAAGACTTTAATGGACTTTCACAATACAATTCGTGATGCATTTGGAATTGAAAGAGACTTCCGCATTCAATTCATGGATCCTGACTTCAGTAATGAGTTCATGAACATTACATCGATGCAAGACATTCAAGACAGAGGAACAGTTAAGCTTGTGTATGTGCAAAATGATCTGGATATGAGTCCTACTTTGAGGCTGGACTCTCCAAGCACTCCTGGACCATCTGGAAGTCCATCAAGCATTCGCACACCTCACAGTGTTTCCTCATTGTCTTCATATGACTCAGATAACACCATCATTCTGTCCCATTCTGACAGTGAGCTGAGAGCGCGTGCATGGCCCTGTGACTTCACCATTCCTCGCTTTCCGTATGATGTCGAGATGCAGCTTCAGCGGGGAAATGAGATATACAGAGAAACTGGCACAAGCCTGAAGATTACACCAGGGCTGAAGTCTGACATCCTAAACAAGCTAGCTGAAGAAATTTTCCAGTACACAGCATATCCACAAAATCACCAGATAGATGATGTTGCAGACGCACTCGTCAAAAAATTTCCCTGCTTGCGAGAGCCGTCTGCCACTGGATACTACGGCTGGATGATTAGCCTGAAATACAAAATGGCTAATTACCGGACAAAGATGCGGAGTATTGGATGTCCTGAAGTGACTGTTAATTCATTGAAAAACATATCAAGAGATGAATGCTTTCCAGCCAAAAATGTAAAGAAAGCTAAAAAGGCAGAGGTCAACTATTGTCCTTCACACCCCACTGGCGAAACGGACAGCAGTCTGGAAAACTTGAGAGTTGAACTTTTGAATGACGTCAGACAAAGAAACAGGGCATCAAATGTAAGAGAGAAGATGTCAAAAACATTCTCCTACCGAAGAAAAGAAGTGGTGCATGGAAGTCCAGGTGCTGGAGAGTTTAAAGTGAGGTGGCCTGCACTTTTCCGTATTGATGAGGTAAATTCAAGTTTGCTTCCAGGTGTGCCTTTTATTATTGTGCATTTTCAGTGTGCGTTATGATTTAAAGAATGGTATTTTTCTTAATGGTTTTCAGGTAGTTGACTAAAACATGGTACACAAATGCTTATGCCATGGAAACAACCTCAGTTGATGGTGAGGTCTTGGATCACCATTACAAAGATCACTAAATACAGTGCTCTTTGTCTTCTGCCACTTTCTTTTATGTGTAACAGATGAATGCTGAATTTCAGCGAATTACAACACATCCACTTCAGACCACCTTCATGGCACAGCTGGACAGTCTTCAGCAGCAGCTGATATCAGTCTTCCAGAAGAAGGGAGGTGTCACTGGACAGAAACTAGCCAAACATCTGCAGATCTTACAAGAGGTAACTATGTTCATTTAATGTTGTTCAAAATTAGTCATATGTGTGCTTTGGTTAACTCTTAAGTGTTTGTGAAAACCATCTTGGTTTCAGTAACAGCTTGGATTATTACTGTAAGACACATTTCCAAAGAAATGATGATGAAATGTTATGGTAGCAAAATCAGCCCTGTTTTCTCATGTGGGAGAGTTAACATAAACTACCATACATCTCACGTATTGCATAACCACACATCACTATGTAAGGGATAATGTAAAGTTCGGAGGTTGTTATGGAGAAATAAACCTCGACAGGGTGTATGTTTTCATTATATGTCTGGGTTTATGTTATACGACGGTCATTATACAGAAATGACGGACCGTAGAACGCAGCGACTGACCAAACAGAGAGCAGCATTCAGTAGAGCCGTGTAATAATATTTTGTAATCAAATGAATGAAGTGATTTACAGTATAACCAAAAGTTGACAATTCCAAATATTTTTGTCATTATTCAAGTGTCTGAAAATGTTTTAATCAGTGGTATCTCTTCACACAGGCTACAAGTGATGTTCATTCGAGAAGAGCAGCAGTCCTTAGAGCACTTTGCCTCTATCTTGGAGAGGATGATGGACATCTTATCCATGAGTATATGGTAAGTTAGTGTATTTGCCGTAGTGGGTCTTTCATGTATGATAAAGATGTCGTGTGTGTGTGTGTGTGTGTGTGTGTAAGTAAGTAAGTAAGTTAAAGAATCACTTACTGTTACAGTGAGTGCACTATAATAGATCACTTGACATGTGTTGTAGTGATGCCTCCAGTGCTGCTTTACCTGTTAAAGTTGATATGGTAAAATGTTTTGTTCCTGTCACTCACAGTTTATGGTATATCCCAGTATGGAGTCAAAGCACACCCTGGATCCCATAATACCCATAAAACAACTTGATGCACAAATGTAGCTTGAGTGGACAAAGTATTAAAATGTTTCCTGTTTCTCCTCTTTATTTAAAATATGCAGGACATTGGAGGAAATGACATCCAGACAGACATGCAGAGGTGCACCATGGGCATTTATGTCATCAGCAAGGAGAATGGCAATCCTGGACATTATGATAACATTGGAATTTTTGTTGAAGGAGTGATCATCCTGGACAACATTGGATCTGCAGCCCAGGCTTGTGCAGTGATGCTTGGAGTGATCTATGCGCTGAACCTGGTCTACCCCAAAGAACTGAGATACTATTACGAATTCATTCAAAAAGTACTCATGCAGATGGATGGGGAAAAGCTTTCCCCCAAGGTCCTTGGACTGAGGAACAAAATCAGTGTTGGACTGTAGGAATTCTTCAGCCACACTTGTAATGACATGATATGGTTCTTGTTTATTCTGTTTTAAAGGGATGTTTAATGTGATCTTAAATGCAACTGCAGTAAGTGTTCCACGAAGATGAAAAAATGTTTCTGTACAGGATAGTATTCACACAGCCAGTATTGAGGACATTTCACCCAACACACTAACTTACTGCTTCTTCTGTGTGTTATGAATGATCACCTCTCTTGTCTGCTCCAGGCCAGTATCCAACAAAGTGACTGGATGTTCACTTGAATTAATCTTCTTACACTCAACAAAGCCACTTGTATTATTATATGTGTTCTTCAGTGAACCTTTGCAGTTTCCATAATGTTGTGATCTCAGAGTCAGGCAACCTGTGTTTGTTTCCAAGACGTCGGCCACTCTGGTATGGTGTGGAGTTATGGTTATGAAAAGGTCACAGCCCTTGTTGGGGGATCTTGTGTCTTTAGAAAATCAAGGTATTTTTGTTATTTTGTAAAAGGCACTAATGTGTTAAAGCAGATAACGTCGGCTTTTGTAGGTGAATATGTTTGCCGTTTCTGCCTGGCCCAGAAGTCTGGAATTCAGCAGAAAGAAGTGAGTTCAGGTGTGTTTACTGTCAGAAGCAAAGAGACACATGAAGTACATGTTCGTTCAGCACAGGGCAATGTGAAATTATGTTATGGTGTTAAAAGGCAGTGTGTTCTCTCGGCATGTGGTTGACAGAACATGAACAGCAGGTTTCTGCTTTCTCAGGTTTTATCTCTTTAGTAGAGGCTTTTGAAAGAAAAGGTTTAAAGTTTTAACAATTATTGTGGTTTATGCACTTTGCATTTTACAGGTTCTTGTCTTTTAAGACCCATTGTGCAGATTGAGAGCAAAAGTTGCCTCCTGTCTTGTCTGGTCAGGAGACTCTACTTTTTTTTAAAAATACATTCATTCATTTATCTGTTTAAAAAAGTGTTATCTCTGCACTTAGTATTTGCAGGTGTTCATCTTATAAAAAGATTCTTAGGTCTTTAGACTGCTCTGATGTGAGATGTTAAGAATTTAGATATTAAAGCTGGTTGTCTCAGCACATTTTATGGTCCTGTGTGGTGTATGATGCTCAGTATTAAATGTATTAAAAGTTGAACTAATTACAACAATTGAAATCAACTAAATTAAAAGGTTTAGTGTTAAACAATTCAATTGGTTTAGAAGAGCACAAAAAAATTGAAAAAACATACATAATTTATTTAAGTACAATCAAAATGAGTTTAATTGGACTTACTAAGGACATTTAAATAAATTTACTCAAACTGATTGAGGAAAAGTTACTAATATAATTTATTTAAATTTACTTAAAAATGATTAGTTGAGTCATCATAAATAATATATCTAGCTTCAGATAAAATAATTTCGTGCAAAAACTTGACGAAATAAAATTAAGTTTGTTCAACAAAAAAAATTTTTCAGTGCATAAATGTCACAAGTGTAGCGTAACTTCATGATTTGGTAGTATAAATCCAGTTTTCAGGGTCTGAGGACCTCAGACTGCGCAAAGGTTAATAACATATTATATTTATCACATCATATTTAACAATTTTAACCTTGATATCTTCAACCTTTAATAAGAATCCACCCTGTAACATGGGAACAAGGACACTAATGGAATTTTTCTATAATGTAATTATTAATCATAGCCTGACTGTAAAACACATTTAAGCAAGTATGACTTCATCACAACAAGGGCATTTCTTTGCTTGATATCAGACAGAACCATCAGCTCGTTTCACTCTGATTCCATCTTCAGTTTTCTTCTTCTGAAGAATCCCCCAGCTGAACTCGGTGGAGTGGGCACATTCAAAGGTTTGGATCAAGGCCAGACCTTTCTATTAAGTGACCAAGGAATCCAGAGGCAAACTGTCACACAGGAAATACCGTTTCGTGTGCAGGGTTGATAGACTGTGTCTGAGCTGAGGTCTGTTGGGGTGAAGGGTTCTGCTGCCTTGGATCTTGGGTTGCTGCAGGAAGTGTGCAAAACTCATCTGCTGAATCTTCCTGTGCAGAAATCATCATCCTTTCTCAGAGGAACTCTTTTTACTCTGCTTATCAGAGAGTATCCTCTAGAGGTTACATGGGAGTTTTCATGGTTTCAGATAAGCAAAAGGCCCTTTTTTCTCCTAACATGTATACTATCATTGTTAAGCAGGCAGATGACATGACTTGTTAGGGCCGTTTGACACCGTGGACAGAGACAGCGCTCAGGATGACACGATGACTGCATCCTATCAGAATGCCAGTGCAATGGCCCAGCTGAGTCCAGCTCACATCCTGTGGATCAGCGCTTTCTCTCATGCACCACTGAATGGGGATGGTGAGATAGGGCTGAACTGGGTTCCTGTTATTGCTCTTCAATCGAAAGTGATCTGCTTGCCAAGGCTCTGCCCACTTTTCAACTTTCGCCACTAAAAACAGACCCAGCAGCTCTCAGGAAAAGAGAACTGAAAGTCAGAAGCCCACGGTAGAAAAAGCTCAGAGCCTGGGGATTTTCCTCACTGACCACAGGAAGATAAACCCCTTAACTTTGAGCTCAATGTGTAAAGTTTCCTTTTGGGGAATTTTGAGAAAAACTAGGTCTTATTTTTATTTTTCCTTAGATTTGGTTGAGTTTTAACTGACTGGACAAATTTTAACCTTCACATTAATAAGAGAAGATTTAGCAGAATATGTATGGCAGGGAAAGAAACTGTCACTGAACCTAAGTATGTGTGCTGTCTACTTTTTAAATGTTTTTATTCCAAATAGTTACATTACAAAAAACAAAAACAAAAAACCCCCACTTAAAATCAAATTAACTACAGCAATCCTCCCACAGGCTTCCACAGTACAACAAAATCAAACAGGCCAAAAAAAGACCAACATGTTGTAAAAGTGAGCACAGCCACAAAAATGCACAACATATAACACTGAAACATATGGATCTGCAAAATGTGATGGATGTTTACAAAGCACAGGTTAAGTGGGCTACATTAGATGTCATTGGAACCCTGAAAAGTGTGTGTGTCCTAACAAACACTGACAGCTGAAGTAATACAGAGTTAGACGCTTGCCTCCATTCACTTGTAAAAGGACTACTTGCCATTTTCAACACCTTCATCAGCCCTCTTACAAGAGCAGGCAGACTGGTAGTTGCTGAAGCAGTCCATTCAAAAAAGCCTTTCATATAATCTGGAACCATCCCAGACAAATCTGTCCTCAACTTGTAACCCGTTCTGGTGATTTTAAACGCTTCAGAACATTTCAACCACAAAAAAATTTGGTTGGTTTGGAATAGAAAACAATGGTTCTCAACTGGAGCCAAAAAAATGGCAGGTTTTCTTTGGGAAAAGAAGTGGAGGTGTCAAATTCTGTAGGTCTATGTGCACTGTGCAACTTCCCCTGTTGATGACATTTAGAGTGGTGAAAGGATGAGTTGTTTTTGTAAGCCAGCCCGGCACTGTGGTTCCCTCGGCAAAAAGCTTATGAAGTTTTTGGATGGGATTTTGGATTGTCACTGAAAATAAGCTCTGTGATGAACAGACGTTTATAATATCTATAAGTTTTCTTCAGCATGAGAATCCTGACAGATGAATCCCACATTTGTGTTTTTTGAAGTATAAACTAAATCACCAGAAGAAAAAAGCTGTTGGGCTATAAACGAACTACATTGTGGTCACATAGCATTAACGTCACCACCACCGAAGTGTTATTTATTCTTACAAAGTTCTCTCCTCTTATCGTGACCTGATCTAGCTAGTGTTCAAGGCTATCTCAATTGCTACTCTTAAATCCCTTCAAAGATATGATATATTTTAAACTCTTTTAAGCGATGACATTTAATGTCCCTGACAAAAACACTGTAGTCTCACTAAGTCACTTGCTAGCAACCACCTTTTGTAAGACGCAGAAAACCTTAAAAGTAAAAATACTGGATTCATTCTGGCATATTTGATGTCACAGAACATCTAAATATTTTTAGCCTGTGTTAACCGCAGACCTCATTTCAGGCATTTAACTGAGAACCTATTCAAAAAAGACATAGACTTTGAGACCAGGGAACAGGAAGTGCAAAAATGCAAACTGACTATTGTGTTTTCGGACTCATTACCTCACTACTTGATATCCTTGATTGCTATTATTGTTGTCAAAACTTGTGGAAACAAAGGCTGGTGTCCAGATAGCAATAAGGTTCCAAGAGTCCGGATCATAACGGGTTTAAGCACTGAGACTGATTTGGTGGATAAACAGGTGAAAACACAAGTGAAAACCTGTCTAGCTGGTGGGCTTATAGGCACGGTATTTTTGTAGGAATGGAACAAGTTTTGTGATAGAAAATGCCTGAATATGCCAGGACGACCAATGTTCCATGATGTTGCTAGGTAGCTCCATGGAGGTAAAAGTTTTCAAAGATTTTGTTTTTTAGGAAAGAATTTGATTGGATTTGATAGAAATATACAAAAATGGACTTGGGTATTAAGGTAGATCCTCAAAAAAACAATAATTGGTCAATACTGTGTTTGCAATTCCTAGGAGGGGGAGTCGAGCCCCAAGAATGATGGATCCTACAATTCTGATCATGCAACTTTGTAGCATAATTTTTGTGAAATACTCGCTGTTAAAACCCCATGTAATTCAAACTTTTTGTTGTTTCAGAAGAAGCCCCTTGAATCCTCAAAAAATACTGGGCAAAAATTGAGTTACTCAACGTAAACTTTGCTTGAACTTCTCTGAAACAGAATATGAGCATTACACAAACTCTATCCATGGCCACAAATCTGTAGGAATGCATGCTAGGTTAATGGCATATGTCAGGGAACAGAATATATGTTTTAATTAACTGCACATAAGAATGTGTCGTCTTTATGTCAGAAGTATTGGATCTTCTGTCCTCCAAAAAATCCCACTTTTGACCCATTAGTCCACAGAATATTTTCCCAAAAGTACTCAGGTCATCAAGATGTTTCTTTACGAATTTGAGATGATCCTTTGTGCTCTTTTTGGTCGGCAGCGGTTTTCACCTTGCAGCTGTCCCAAAAATCCTATTTATGCCCAGTATCTTTCTTATTGTGGAATCATGAAGACTGACCTTCAC
>JAQFJB010000001.1:26486590-26496797 GCA_029874875.1 Naso minor | reverse complement strand
TGGCAGTGAATAGGGTTTAAAAATACAGACTGAGATCCACTTAAGTATACACATGGTTGAGGTTTAGTAACAGCTATTGTAGAAGACAGGGGCGAACTCTGCTAATGGTGACAAGACAAAAAATAGACTGGTGTGGTCCTTTCAAGTAAAATTTCCCTTTATGGTCTTCTTCCCTTGAACTAAACACAAACAACTTTTTTTTTTCCTAAAAAACCCAAATTTTCTGGTAATGCTTTGCTTTTTGCCTAGTAGATAACTAGTCATGTTTGTAACTCAGCTCCACATTTGTGAATTCATGTAATTAGTTAGAGACAGAGCTGAACTGGAGATCATGAAGAAGCTGCCAATAGACACTTAAGCTTTCACACTGAGAGTCTGCTTCCTATATTTTCTCATACGCACTGGACTGACACCAGACATGTCTGACATTTGCAGCCAACACCAATTAACACTTATAGGAGAGTAACAATGAAAGCCTCAATTACTGTTCTATTGGAACAACTCAGACCACAGTCCAAGCTGTCTCTGTCTTATAATTCACTTATAGTGATGTGTAATTTCTGTTGGTGCAATGTAAGATCACTTGAGTCGTCTCCATCAAGTGTAATATCTTTTTAAAGCTAAAACAGTCTGGTAGTCTGCCAGAGAGCTTCTAAAAAGCACTACACCAATAATTTGAAGTGTACTTACAAAAACTCTCTGGTGGTGAATGAGTTATAGGAAGAATGTGCAGTGCCCATTCAGCTCCCATGTATTATAACAATGTTCATTATAATGGATATTTGGAAAGCGACTATATTAACCTCTCATAATGGAATCCCTCCCTTTGAAATTGGAAAGACATTTTATTACACTGCTGTTGAATAATGTCAATACCATTTGAAATTTAATTTCTCAATTGTAAACCAATATAGATATATAACTTCTTAATCACATATGCTAACGTTTTGTTTTATTGAACAACCTCAGGCCTCTGGATGTTTTAGCTGCCTCAGGCCTTTGCTCGGGTAAATATGCTGGTGTAAGATCATCAATTAAGTCCAAGTTGTCACTGTGTTTACAAAGCACTGGCGAGACCATCTTTTCAATACAAACAAATCACAGCGACATGTCTCTTACTTTGCATGAGGCTCTCCTAAGAATTTGTCCCACAGATATAGCTGTGACTTAAATCGCATGATTGATGTGAGAAATAGAGCTTGAAGGTTTTAGCAAGTTAAAGTTCCCCTGAGTCAAAATCAAACAGGGGTTTAAAGTCCTCTGACAATCTCTCTCTCTATTTATCATCGCTTGGCAGCAATCTGTTTTATATCACTGCAAGGTCAACAGCTCAGCAGTGACAGGAGATGTGTAAAGTTTGCAAATTCTTAAGGAGACGTTTCAAGATGTACCGTGGTGTTTTTGGCTGCCAATTAAAAGTAGCTTTATGAGTGGAGACATTGTGTCACTTATATTGGCAGTAATTGTTTTCATGACAGGAAGAAGTCCAAAGCACAGTATGGTGGTTGTATGGTGTGACTAAACCCTTTTCACTGATGGCTGATATCATTATTTGTGAGGAAAAATAACTGTCACGCGCTCGTCCCTCTTGTGATTTCCTCTCTCCCTCATGTGTACAAAGAAATTGTATGCAAGGACAGGTGGAACTCAGCTTATATCTGTGTGAAGGTTTCACATTTTTTCTATGTAAGACAAATGCATTGAGCTCATACTGAAGGTTATGTTCAGAAAAAAGCCAAAATGTTGCTGTAACCTGGGAGAACTTATTATCAGAGTATTGTCTAAATCTAAAGAGTGCTGTCTTATTATGAAATTTGTCATGTGAATTGTAACGATGGTTCAGTAGTCATTGTTAAGTATTTTAGAAAAAGGCTTCATACTGTAGAATAAAGTATAAAGTGTACAAAGTACATGTAAACATTTCAAAATTATGGATATTTTCATGAAAAGTAAGGATTTCAGGAGAACAATAAATACTAAAGATAAAGTAAATTCTTCTTATTTCTGTACATTTGGTCAGCTATCTAGCCATATCTGTTTCCAAATGTAAAGCTTTCTGAATAAAGATACAGCTTTTTACTATTCTCTGAAATCTTTTTCATTTGTCTGTTAAGTTGGAATTATCGATATGCCAGTTACTCACACATTCATTATGACTCAAAATGTGATAAAGTGCTGAAAAGAATCCTGATGTGGTCTCTTAGTAACTAAACACAGACATGAATGTCATTACAGATAGAACAGTCAAAAGACTGTGAAATCTGTGTGAAAAACTGTTTTGTACAAAATTGCCATAATCATTTTTCTACCAATAATCAAACCACTGTTTGATGTCTCCACAGGTAAGAAGTAGGATGGTGTCCGGGGAGGCTGCAGGGCACAGCTACTTGGTGGCGTGCTGGCAGCCAATCCTGATCCTGATGCTGGGCACCGTCCTTTCTGGCTCCACCACTGGTTGTCCCTCCCGCTGTGACTGCAACGCTCAGGAGAGATCAGTTGTGTGCCATCGCCGGAGACTGGCAGCTCTTCCCGAGGGCATTCCCACTGAAACAAGGCTGCTAGACCTCAGCAAGAACCGTCTGAAAACTCTGGGGCCCGAGGAATTCATTAATTACCCTCAGCTGGAGGAGCTGCAGCTCAACGAGAACACAATTTCATCCATTGAGCCTGGGGCTTTTAGCAACCTCATGAACCTTCGAATTCTTGGTTTGCGTAACAATGAGCTGAAGCTCATTCAGCTCGGGGTGTTTACTGGCATGACCAACCTCACCCAGCTGGATATTAGTGAGAATAAAATTGTCATTCTGCTCGATTATATGTTCCAGGAGCTGTACAACTTGAGGACTCTGGAGGTTGGTGACAATGACCTAGTATTCATCTCTCCCCGATCTTTTCACGGCCTCAGTAACCTTGAAAGCCTCAACATTGAGGGTTGCAAGATGGCCTCAGTGCCCACTGATGCCCTTAGCCATCTGCATAACCTGTTGTCACTTCGATTACGCCATCTCAATGTCACTGTCATAAGGGATTACTCCTTCAAGAGGCTGTACCGGCTCAGAGTGCTGGAGATTTCTAATATGCCTGGCCTGGATACCATGACTCCAAAATGCATGTATGGACTTAACCTCACATCACTGTCCATTACAAACTGCAATCTTACTGCCATCCCCTACCAAGCCATCAGTCACCTGAGGTATCTTCGATTTCTGAATCTGTCTTTCAATCCCATTCATACAGTGGAAGGAAACCAACTGTTCAATCTACAGAAGCTCCAGTCTTTTCATTTGGCTGGTGGGAGACTAGCTGCCATTGAGCCCTACTCTTTCCGTGGCCTCAACCACCTCCGTGTACTCAATGTATCCAGCAATAGTTTGAGCACTTTGGAGGAGTCGGTCTTCCACTCAGTGGGAAACCTGGAAACTCTGGCTTTATATGACAACCCATTGGCCTGTGACTGCCGCCTGCTCTGGGTCTTCCGCCGGCGGTGGAGGCTCAACTTCAACAGACAACAACCCATGTGTGCTTCACCAGAGGTTGTGCAAGGAAAGGAGTTCAAGGACTTCCCAGACAAACTCCCTTCTGACAATTTCATCTGTAAGAAATCAAAAATCGTGGATTATAAGGTTCAAGAAAGCCATGTAGATGAAGGAACAACAGTTCATTTTACTTGCCAAGCCGAGGGTGATCCAGTCCCCGTGATAATGTGGTTATCCCCTAAGAAGGACTACATTACTACCAAGACTGTGGGGTCAAGACTTTCTGTGTCAAATGAAGGCACACTGGAGGTGCGTTACTCTCAAATCCAGGACAACGGTACCTACTTGTGCATTGCAAGCAATGCAGCCGGCAATGACACAAAAGCTGCTCACCTTTTTGTGCATAGCTACTCCCCTAATTGGCCCCACCAGCCAAACAAGACATTTGCCTTCATCTCCAACCAGCCCAGCGATGAGGGTGCTAATGTGACCCGGGCCACAGTTCCATTTCCGTTCGATGTGAAGACACTTATCATTGCAACCACCATGGGATTTATCTCCTTCCTCGGAGTTGTCCTCTTTTGTCTTGTAATATTGTTTCTCTGGAGTAGAGGGAAAGACAACACTAAGTCAAGTATAGAGGTTGAATATGTGCCACGTACAGAGGAAACTGAAGAGGCCAGTCCCACTGAGGCACCTATACAATTCAACATGAAAATTATGTGAGCATCAAAAGGAGGCCATGTAAGCTTACAAACTGCAGTCGGGATGCCTACTATCCTCGCTTCAGTATGTACTCAGTTTATGAGTAATAGAAATTGCACAGCAGCAAACGCATCTTGACACAATACCCTTAACTGTTTATCAGTATAACCCCCTCCCCCCTTTTTTTTAAATTCAGGGACTAAATCTTTAAAAGCAAGTGTTGAATTTCAGATTTCTGTACATTTGTATTGGCAGTTCTCAATCAGTATGTTAACATGCACTGAAAAACCCAATTACCATGTCCAACCAAATTAAGCTACTGGTTTTATAAAGCACATGGATCACAGCAGAAGGATTTCCCCCATAAACTAAGTTTACATGATTGGTGGGTTTTTGTCCAGAGGGTTGAGATAAGCTTGAAAGTGTTATTTTTCAGTCAGCACAAAATAAGAAAATAATCTTGTTGTTATGATTGTTGCTGTTGTTGCTGTCCTTTATGGGTGCAAAAAGCACAGTAAACCTATTTTTGAACCCAAGTTCCATTACTTGAAATGCGAAGTTGAAAGCAGTTTCTCAGTTTTCTTTAGCAGCGTCACAAGCAATTGAAAAGTATGAAGCATTTTGGGGGGGGGTGTGAAATTAAAGAATGGAGTCATATTGCAATAGTGAAAGTTGTAATATTTCCAAGAAAAGCAAAATTTTGGATCTGAATTCTTTGCAATTGGAATCAGTTGCTGTGCAAGAAACAAAGGATTCAGTGTATCTCTCCACCCATCGTCTGTGTAAGTGGTGCCCTTAAATCTTTAACAGCAGCATTAAAATTGTGTTTTAACGTTTTCTCCACACATTTTGGCACTCATGTCTCGAAGAGACCATGTCGAGAATTTGTCACAGAGAAAGCAGTTTTGTCAACTGGACTTTCACTGCATACATCAGTTAAATAATGTGGACAATTACCCTGGTCTTGCAACAACTGAACTAGAAACGGGCATGTTAACACACTGAATCAAAAAAAAAACGTCAGTCCTTCAGTATGTGCTCCTCTCTGCCAACAAAGGAAGTTTGTCATTAAATGTATTGACATGTTCAGCTATACATACTTTTTCTGTATTTTATTCTTTCCTTGTACATTATGCTATGGCACAATAGTGATGCTTTTAATGGCTGTGGGTTTTGAACATATTACAATCTAAAGAGCAGATTAAATATTCTGTAGACATTTTTTGATGGTACCGAACCAAAAGAGGGTGTTCCTGCTTTTCAGAGTGTATAAGAGTACCTTTGAAAACAATCTGATTAACAATTCATCATCAAGTGTAACAAAGTAAATTTGTTTACCCATTTGGCAGCTCAATAAGTGCAAGCACTCTGTCCAAGTCCTGAGGTTATATTGTCTCTGCTACATCTCAGCAAGGGTGACATTATTAATTTGTTGCCTTAAGTAACCCATTTTCCAGCTTACAGCTGAGCAATACCCAATATTTATGTGCAAAATGGAGTTTTATGCTTCATAAGGATTTTATGTTGTCTAATTAATTTCACAGTCAATGTCTGCTCTGAAGATAATGTGTTCATTAACTCTTAAAATACTTGTTTGAAAGGGATGGGCAGATGGAAATTCTATTAAAATAAATAACATTTTATACTACGGGGTGCTTATTTAATGCTAATTTACTGTGAAAATTAATGTGAAAGCACATCTTTCATCTCTTAGAGAAATGATCTCCTGAGCTGCAAGTACTGTTCCCAGAGCTTATTGTTTTGCTCAAGAGGCATGCAGTAAAGTATGCTTTTAGAATACACCTTAAATACTCTTCTCACTGCAGTTTTTTTATCTGGAATTTGCCAATGCAGCCATAAAAAATACACAGTGGCTCAGGTCTGGGTGTTATGTTGCAGCTTACATGTCTTTGTGCACTTTAAACAACAGGCCTGTCAAAGGTGACCATGGTAAGAACATGGTCTCTCAATTCTATTATCACACCTGGTTCTTTTTCATCAGTCTGTGCTAAACATTGTATGAATCTGTTTTCCTTTAAGCTTAATGCTACTATTGGCGTGCAATTGTAAAGGCCTTTACACACAGGATGCGTTTTTTTTGTTTTGTTTTTTTTCCCATGCAATTAATTCACATGTCAATAATATTTTTTGAACTGCTGATTGGTCATGAGTATTTTCACACAGAATGCAAATGTCATACTGCAAAAAAAGTATCGAGGCTGATATTTTTTAAGCTTTCGCACTGCAAACAAAGACATCAACCAATCACGAGGGTTGTGCGGAAGGTCTCAAACTATAGAGTGGAAGTTTACATGGCCTGTGGCAATAATCGACGGCAAGTATGTCACATTTTCATGTCATTTATTTGTGACTCCTTTCCAGTGTGTACCAGCCATTCATACGACACACAGTGCGCACCAGAGTCTTAATGTGTACTTGAAGGTCACAAAGAGCACTGAAGAAGAACAAAGTTTTCCCTAAGTTTAACCTGAGACAGCAAGTTAACGCCGATGGCTGTGTAACAATGAAAGACATGACATTCTCTCAAAAGTACAGCCAAAACAATGTGAGGTATTTGGCCGCAGTATGCGTCATAAGTCTTGCTGCCTTAATGTAAGCAAATGGACATGGATGATAGTACTGCAGGGATCTTAACTGTTTTTTAATTTCATTAATTTAATTTCTCTATTTGATTCTCCTGTATATAACATACATATTAATAATATCTGTGACAAATAAACACAATGATCCCGCAATCAAATTAATGCAAGTAACAACACGCAAAATTTTAAGGGTCTTTTAGGGTGATGAACTCAAAATATAACAACAGACATTTAAGGAATCGTCCATACATCAATAGAAGTTTCAGATGTAAAGAAAAAGGACATTCTGTTCAGCCCTGATAAACACAAAGCAAAGTAATTCTTACTTCATGTAAGCAGCCGTGAGTGCTACGAAATGACTGACTTAAGTGATAACAGATGCTCCAAACAGAAATATATCATTTATGTGTCGGCTTGACACTGGGGATGCAAAACTAGACTTGGAGCCTGAAGGCACAAAGACACTTTCTGTTTAAGCAAACTGTCAGTCTAATCAAAATCTCAAGGACAGAAAGAAGCAAGATACAATGATACATCCTGGAGGGGTGAGTAACGCTTCCTAACCAAGCTCACCCTCCACAGTTAAAAATTATATCGCATGCAAAATCTTTTGCCTTCATAATTTAACAGGTTAACAAAGCCATGTGGAAAGAATAAGGCTTAATACAAACGTCCTTGACTGTTGCCCAGTTGGCAGATTTACAGTGTTATGACATTTGCTCAAGCATGCTGCTATACCATTTCTGAGGAACTCTGTCTCTGGACATGAAACAGAAAGCGCTGACAAATAGCACTGTGGTTTCATTAAAAACTCAAACAACTTAAACACAGGGCTGAAATAATGAAGCATTCCTTTAAGTTCTTATTTCATATTATCAGTTTCATTTGTACAGTTTACGGTCATTGAGTAGGATGAAGCTTTTAAACTGTTGTTTTAACATGAAAAAGTGAGCGTCCATCGTTTTCTTGTATTCATATAGTTGGATAACTTGCATCACATTTCTGAGAGTAAGCTGTTTGACATGCAGCGAAGACCTCACCGGGATCTGTAGCATTATATGGAGAGAGTAATAAAAAGGCAGCAATAACTGTAAGGCTCATAAAAGTCAGAGAGCATGAAGACAAAAGCAAAAAGAGTTTCAAGATGGCAAAAAGCATCCAAACATAAAATGACTTTGTCGCTGTGTCTTGTTGTTGAGAAAAATCGTTCAGTTAGGTTTTCAACAGTGTGTTGATAATGTGAAATTTTCTTTATTTCTGATGGGCTGACACCATAAGTGGAAATCAATAATGATTGATGAACATTTTATTCCACCACCAAACTCCACTGCAGCCTCTGGTATAGTAGCTTTTTGTCAGTGTTTTAAGGAAAGAATTTTATTTACAACTAAATTTCAAGCAAGAGAAACTCGTAAGACGTACATTATATAATTACAGCCGTATCACGACTTATAAACAAGCAGCAAGCAGCCAGACGTTGCTGAGTCAGGTAATCACCAAAACCTGAAAATCGATTCCTTGTTAAAACCAGTGTGACGAAGCTGAGAAAAAGTGGCTAATATGGATGACTGAAAGGTGTTTATCTTTTATCAATAATAAGCAAAGTAGTGGCAGCAGAATTACGCCCAAACTGGAGCTGAGCCACAACTTGTTAGGAACAAACAGCAAGAAATCGTAGAGGGAAAAAGCAACTGCTCTTAAAAAAAGAAGAAGTCGCTCCATTTACTTCATATCCAAGTCTGATCAAACAATGTCCTGGTTTAAAACTGGAGTCGTTATGTTTTGAATTAATTTGGATCAACTTAAATTTAAGTTTCAGTGCAATGAAACCAATTTGTCTGTGGATGTATTCTGGCCATCAAGGAGGGCTTCAGTTATGCAAAAGAAAAATACAGATTTTTTTTTTTAAACCAAAAGCTTGTAGGAGAGAGGATTAGGATTAATACCACAGCCAAGAAATAACCTAAGGGAAGAAGACTAAAGGCCCTTCACAAGTAAATAATGTGGCAGGAGGAATACGCACAGCCGAGGACTTAACATTTTGTCATTGTCAGGTAAGATAACAGCTTCATTCAGGGGTTGTTATTAGCTGTCAATATATAATCTGAATGTCAAGAGTGCATTAGTTACATTGCATTCTAAATCTTATCTTTTGATTAATCTAATTATTTTTCTATCAACTGGATCTTGACTTGTCACAAACCCAGATATTATTTATATATTAATTACATGTAATACATATTTAATACATACTGATATACACAATCCACATTAGGGTTGGACAATTGGACGAATATTTTCACCATTGGTGTTTGTCTCCACCCATCGCTGCTTAGTTTGTTGGAGCTGATATTTTGTTCTATTTTTGCCAATTTTATTTTGTAAATTAATTGTTTGCCTCTTTAAAAATTTCACTCAATAAATAAATAACATGTAAGCGCCAAAAAGAGGAACAGGCCGAGTCTGTGGTTTTCTAACCGTGATTAGAGAGGAGTTGGGGAGGGGCAGAGCTGACCAGTGCAAAGAAATGCCGGTGTGGCGCCGAGGTAATTACCCGGTAGGAAGTGTGTTCCCCGGCTGCGGAAATGGGCGTGCAGTGAAGGCGGACCTACGCTGCTACGCTTCGATTTCAACCAAGTAAATTCAAAATAACATGTGAATTGTTTAATTTAGAGATGTCCCAATACCTTTTCTCCCTTCCCAGTATGGATTCCAAGATCCAATTCCAGTGCA
Organism: Naso minor; assembly: GCA_029874875.1. Lineage (NCBI taxonomy): Eukaryota > Metazoa > Chordata > Actinopteri > Acanthuriformes > Acanthuridae > Naso > Naso minor. Next base: position 26,487,280 of record JAQFJB010000001.1, on the reverse strand, counting down.
TAAAAAACAATTCCTGACGCATCTCATTTGACTTTCCAGTGTAAAATATTGCTGAATCCAGACATTTTGCTGGCTCTGTCAGCTCTTTCCACTCTTCTTCATCGCTTTCAAAAAATAATAATTGCCAGTAGCAGCACAGCATCACCTTCTGAGTACTATTTTTGAGCCACAAAGGAAAACTGATTTCAGGTATGTATCATCAGTCAGAGCTCGGCACTGTTTTGTGACTAACAAATAACACGGTATCTGACAGATTCACAGACTGGAGTACTCGCTAATACCGATACCAGCATTTTTGGCAGTACTGGCAGTATTTTCCAATACTGGTATTGGTATCGGAACAACTCTGGTTTAATTCATCGTTTTTGGTATTATTTTATCAACCAGGTTGCACAGTAACATATGGCTCATCTATAGAAATAAATGCTTTGTTTCACTGCCAGACTGTCTGTGGAGCGGCTCTGTGTCCAAGTTGAGAGCAGTGCAGCTTTGCTACTTGCTCTGAGACGCTGAGAGAAAAAATAATTATACACAATGATTATAATTATGCAAGTCCAAAAACTGAAATAAAGTGGCGTGCAGCATTTTGTATCCATATTTTTCAGGCTCAAATCCATCCATTCTTCCCTGCACACTCCTCAGTACAGACATGCAGCGCTTGTCTTGTGAGAGGAAAAAACGCTGTAGGCC
>JAQFJB010000001.1:26472905-26484716 GCA_029874875.1 Naso minor | reverse complement strand
GGTCTTAGTGAATCAGGCCCCCAGAATCCTGCAGCACCTTTGCCTCAGAGCAGTTACCATTCTACCGTTTATATTTAAAGAGGCGTTAACATTCTATCATTTATATTTAAAGTTCCTGACTGCTAATGGCTTTCTAGGTCACACTGACTCCATCTTTTCATAACTGATTTTACAAGGCAGATGTCCATTTGAGCCATTTTCAAGCCATAAAATGCAGATTTTTATCAGTTTGGTGTGAATGTCAGTACTAACACCAGCATTGATGTGTTTTATCAAAGTACAGTCATATAATTCAGTTTACACCTAAAAAAAAAAAAAAAAAAAAAGGTTGAAGTGTTTACTACGTCTTTAATAACTGATCATCCGACACATCTTAGCTAAGATATGCTGCCTTCAAATGGAACTCGTAAAGCCATGAAGTCATGCTATGAATTCATATACAGGAAAGTCCTGGCGTTCAAGTAACCGCATAAGAACAGCGTTGCTAGGAAACGGTAATACAGACGCTTAGAGATTGCTTGTTCTCCCCCTAGCTTTCTATGTGAAAATGTACATTATTACTTTGTGTTGAAATGCCATGCGGAGGAACAGGAGAAGATAAAGGCGATGAGTTATTTCTACATTAATAACTTGTCTACATTTACTTTTAGTCCTCTGCGTGACAGAGCGGGCTCCGCCATTTCTGGAAACATCAGCAAACACATCACAACTTGTGACTTTGGAGCTTTCTGATAAATTTGACTTACAACATTGTGAATACGACTAGAGGGGTGCGGCCATATGGTCTCTTCTTGTGAACATGGTAAACACGACCCCATTTGAAGGCACCAATAAAGTCCAGAAAACTGTAAAGGTTAGAGGGAGGAAATTATCTGACAAATTAGAGTTTGAAACACAGATTACTGATGAACTTTTTCATGTTAGTATACATGGTGAGTATTTTATTCTATCCAAGGACAAAACAATAACACAAGAAGATCATCAGCTAATTAACATTCAACCACAGTGTGATGGTGGCCTTATAACAATGTCTGACATTCCTGTAGGGCACTGATTTTCAACACTTTTTCAGATTTCCAAACACAAATTTTAAAGCACTCTGTGGTCGTTTAGTGCGACTGCATTATTCATGTGTTTAAAGGACTTTTAACCTTTTCTGTGCAAATATATATTCCAAAGTTTATGTGAGGCTAATACAGAGCATCAGCAGTCTCAAGTCGTCACATCAAATGGAAACATAAGTTAGAGTCTTTTAATTATAAAATTCCCTTTTTCCCAGGACGATGTTTCCATGCTAAGCAACAGAACAGTGAAGGATTTCATTTTGTACTTAATGACCACATTTTTTAGATCCCCACTTGAGCATCATATTACCTTTTCAGAAATGCTGAATACATGTTAAACCAGAGCAAATGCTGCTGATATATTTTTTCACTATCTGTTACATCTACAGTGCATTCTGAAAGAAGGTTTCAATGTTCGTATGTGCAACTTGAAAAGCTCCTTCAAAATCATAATTTATATTTCCTCAATTGGCAAATAAATAGAAGCAAATCTAAAAAATCAAATTCACAGCCAGCAGTCACACGTCATCAATTTTCAATTAGGATGTGCACAGTCTATTATTTTCATTCAAGTGATCAACGATCAGTTTTGTTCTTCAGTAAAACAGCATCCAGTATTTCTTCTTTGCTTCTGTAATTTCCTTCTGCGTGGAACCTTGTGAGCATATTTTAAGCTAATTCTGTAGCGAGATGAGCAGGCCAAGGCTGACAGACAGCTTCTGTCTGTGCCACAATAGTCCCAGAATGACAGTGATGGAATTCATTAATCATTAGCAGCCTGCAGGCATCTGACCCAAACCCAGTGCGCCTGCTGTGAAGCCTGTAAAACTGAGCCAGTCAGCTGGTGCATTCACACATGGATACCAAGTTTATTGGGTTACACAAATATAGATCAGCCAAAGAGGAATACAATTGTGTTATTGGGTTTTCAGGTTTGCTTATCTCTTACATTTCTCCTCTCTGTAAAAGCTACCTATGATGTTTCAATATACCATCCTTCAATACCCCTTGGCACATGGTAATATAGCACAATTGTAATGTCAGTGGCCAATTTCAGAGCAGCAGAGAGTCACAGGAGCAACTCTCGTACTAGGAAGCTTTAAGAATATGGCCTCAGGTCTTTTCTGTCTCTGCCTGATCTTGAGAAGGTCATTCATGCTTTTATATCATCTCCAATTGCAGGAAATCATTGCAATTCAGGGTTTCTCACGGCGTAACCAAGTAAAGAAATGCAGCTGCTTGGCTTTTACAAATACTAAAAAACAGGATCACATTAGTCCTGTTTCAGCTTCTCTTCACCAGTTACCAGTAAGGTTTAGAATAGCTTTCAAGATTTCACTGATTAAACCTTTCATCATGGTGGAGCTCCTAGTTATACTGCTGAATTGTTTCTGCCCTGTTAGCCAGAGTGCAGCCTTGGATTCTTTGAAACGGCTCTGTGCTTTTCCTGTGTCCCAGCTATCCTCTTTAAAGAACTTTTTTTTTAAATGCTTTGACAAATTCTGTTGTTTTTATTATTGTATTTCGAAATAAATATCCCTTATTTGACATGATAAAAAAAAAAGATTCAACACGAACATTGGAACAATAAGCACAAATCGCAGCAACAGACAGATACAACTGTCGCACCCTAAAGATGAGCGACAACAGTATCCTGTTGACATGCAGCACATACTCAAGGACAAAAGTCTCTATAATGCGTAATCGATCTAAAAACACTTTCAGTGAGACAGGAATTTGCAGGCAAAGACGATACTATTTTCTCTGTCTTTTAAAAAAAAATCATTTATTAACATTATTATCAATATTGTTAGCATCAGTATTCAGGTGACTTTATTTGTACCCGTGGGTAGATTTGCTTTGCAGTAAAACCCGAGGAGGACATCAGTATAAAGAAATATCAAACAATGAAACACTGACAGAAGACAGTTACAACAAAAACATGACAAAGACTCACTGAATCAGCTGTTACTGTCTTCGTCCACACTGTTGTCCCATTAAAATTATAGAATAAAATTATTATTGCAAATGTTTTATATGAGGAGGAAAGGAAGGAACCTCGGGAAGACTTCTTGACGAACATGGCGGAGCTCTGTAGTTCGTAGCAATCCATACTCAGAGAGCAAAAACATTTGTTGGGGGAATTTTCACGCACCATTTAACGCACAATTGTTGCACTGTCCTACTAAATGGACAGTGGACTAAAATAAACTGCAGTGTCGGTGTTGTTAAACAGTTTTTGTGTAACAGTGAAAATCTTTGGCACAGAGGAGCGAGCTTTATCACACTGTGGCTCCACAGACAACTCTTGTTTGCAGCATCATTGTTAGTCATTCTTGGTTTTGCTCTTTTTGTGGAATTTGTTATTGAGATCCCCACAGTGAAATGTCAGAGCGAGGAAACAGAAACACATCGCAGCTTTTCCCCCTATTCTTCTACAGCACCTTTATTTTGTTTTTAAATCCACTGTGTCATTAAATATCACATTAACTCACATTCAGTCATGTTGTTTGCCTCTTGAGTAACATAACAGATCGAAATCTCTGTCACTGAGGATCAGTAAGTGGAGTTTCATGTAGCTGTTCTCCTTCACATACAGCAGCATTTTACATTAGTAAGCACATGTTGGGCTGAATTCTATCAGATGTTTTTTCCATTTAAAAACCCACTTTTCTATGTTAACCTGCCGGACAGCGTTTTCAAGGTCGAGGTTAAGTGCTGTTTTTCAACCATACAGACACAAGGCAATAAATCCACAGGAAATGTGATGCTTGCCATATCAGTTTGTATGAGCAGGTGTTTGTCCTCGATCAAGGTTTGGACTAAGAAAGGATGCATCAAGAATTGATCCCCTCCAGATTTTCCCCAGATGTATCTGAGTTTAAGAACAGATGGTGCTGAACAGGAAATCACCATGAAAGACGTGTTGTTTTTTTTAATGATAACATCTGTCAAACTGCCGTAAATGAGAATTCCACTACGCTGCTGCAAAAATTTTAAAAAATATATAATAATAATAATAATAACAACAATAATAATAATAATAATAATTCTACTTTTAGACAGCACAACACTGCATCTGGAAGTTATCTGTAACCTCTAAATTTGAGTCCCAGGATATTTTCATAAGGGTTTTTCACGAGGCAGTGGGCTAATTAAGCTAAATCGTTGAATTAATCATCTGTCCCTAACCTCAAGATTTCAAAAACAGTGACTGGTTTCTTCAGAAAGCTCTGACTGCCAGCAAGAAATACTGTCAGCACATATCTGCACGCACGATTCTAAATTCCTGCTTGCAGACAATGTGTGCAAATGAGTTATTTAGTAGCACAACCATTATAACTTCGTCAAATTCTTTAGTATAGATCATGATGACTGACAGGCTGCTTTTTAAATTTTTTTTTTTGAACAACAGCATTCTTGTTTCAGACCCTGTGTGTATTTTTAGCACCTTGGATACAAGATGAAAGAATAATCCTCTCTAAATATTTTTCTTCCCCACTCAACCATGCACATGCTCTGCAAACCTGACTTTTGTTTGGCAAAGATATAATGTTGAGCTGGGTCAATTTTATTTATATAAAACATCAAAATAGTAAAGGATGAGTGCTCAGTAGTATTATGAACAAATATCTCCAGCAGTGGAGAGCAACCTTTCTGAAACACTCTGAGAACAGAGTTATTTTCTTCACCACGTTGGTTTAAATTGTTCAATGCTGCGGTGTGTGATGGTCAGCCAGTCTCGTTTGTTACTGCTGATCGTTGCTCGGCTCGTTGACTTTAGTCAAGTGAAGCACAAAAGATTCACAAGATACGCTGCGTTTGTCTCACGAATGTTATTATTTGGACATCAAATCCAAAGATGCTTGCAGCTGCTGCATTTTGTGAAGATGTATTACAAGAAACTGGAGCAGGTGTGTGCTGTGGATCGTCTTGGTGCGACACGACTCACACTGTTGATTTCCACCTTTTTTTCTCTTTCAGTATCATGTAACAAACCAACATTTAGAGACAGACTGTTGACATGAGTGAATTGATCCGGTATTGTCAAAAAATGCTTTGCAATTCATCTATGAATTTATCTTTTCTCCTACTCTGTTAAAATGTTGTAACCATCAGCAATCACATACAGCTTCATTTGTGGAGTAACATATTCTTTATTAAACTGGACAGTATTTTATTTAGAACACATTAGAAAATAAACAAATACACCAAACAAAAATATTTTAGTAATTCAACATGTTCAAAAAGTCAGAGGAAGACGTACACACTTATGTAGGGTTAATCCTACCCCTTCTCCACAACGCAGTAATTAATAATCACATATTGACTTCCATGTTTTAGTCGTATTATAATGTAATATATAATGTAACATTTATTTATATAATTATCAAGTGGCAGAGACCTATTGCCACTTAATACCCATCCATGAATATGTAAAAAATACACACACACACACTCGTTTTATATACCCATGAACCTATTTATGTTATGAGGGCTCATAACTAAATGTAATATAACAATAATAATAATTGGTGTGAACACTTGGTGCATCCCATCGCCCTTCTTCCTCTTTGTACTTCATGAAAATCATTTCCTTATGCCTTTTTTAAAAAGGCAAATTGTGTTAAAAAAAAATTTAAAAGTTGTCTGTACCTGTTCAAGCATTATAACAAGGAGGACTGTTGCCTGAATATGAAAGTAGACGCTGGCAGCCCCGTTTTTCCTGTATGTTTGAGCTGCATATGGAGGCTATCCTGCAGAAGATCCATTACATACATATATAATATTCATTAAATTTTGAGTATTTCCTTATTGAATGTTAATGAAGAATATACATTAAATGTTGCTTACTTCAAATAGTGTCTTATAAGAAAAAGGGTAAAGCAGAAGACATCTTCCTACTGATGAAAGTAATGAGAACCACACTTGTCTTTATTGCTCCTACTGAAGGTCCATCTTATTACGAAATTCAATATCTTGTCAGTCATGCGTTGTTAATGTTTCATATGACAATGCACTTACAATATCTACATCTAACACCGAGTAATGAGGTTCTCTGCTTTCACACTCTTTCCAGGTATAATATTTAATGCATTAGCTTAGCTCTTGTTCAAGGCAACAATTAAGACACGCACATAGTAACTGAATACATTAACAACCGAATGCACCGACGCCCTTCAAGGGAGATTTAAAAAGTGCCCTAACATTTCAGTCTGTGAAAAATGATGTCTGCTCTCTTCAGGGTACAAATTTCTAAACTTACATGATACAATATTAAATGGGTATTTGGTGTGAAAAGCTGAAATCTATTAATTGTGTAGATTCAAAGACTGGAATTTTTTATTGCTTATGTCATTTTTCGAGCAAAATGTCAAATATTTACTGGTTACGTCTCAATTTAAATTTTTTTTTAGCCTTTCTTTGTCCTGTGGTGCACTGACTGACTATCTCTGTGGTTCGAACAGCTGGTCAGACAAACAAAGCAATCTCAAGACAACTTGCCTTTATGAAACTGTGAAAGGTATTTTTCCACTATTTTTAAATTTGAGGATATAATTCTTTGACATCAGACAAACACATCAATTAAACAAATACAGAACATGAACCTTACTCGATACTGGCAGTAATCTTTAGCTGCTGCCCTTCTTGGACGCCTTTTTTTCCTCTGATAGTCATCTAGTTTCTGAGCCAACATGTGTGGTGGGGTGGAGGTGATAAAACCTTTCCACTAAATCTTGTGTATATATTTGGAAGCCAGGCCACTTCCATTCCCATGGCCCTTTTAGCCCACTGGCATTAACACAAACACACCTTCACACACACACACACACACACACTTGACCTCCATGCCAAGTTTCAGACTCCAAGGGCAAAAACTGCGGCCGTCAAAGAGTGGGAAGTTGCAGCTAAAAATTTTTCAGTATCACAAAAAGCTTTACAGCTTGAGGAAGCTGGGAAAGTATCAGTAAAAGGTAAAAGTTAATGAGTGCAATAGAAACAGATTTAGAGAATAAACAACATTTAGAAATCAACTGAGTGAAACGTCATCCCAGCTTCTGCGTTCCATTCTACTGGAGAAAATATGGTGGCAGCAGTGGACAAAAATAAAGATGAAAACACAATGTATGTGTTGACTGATGTGGAACTGTAATACTAGTAGTTCTTTTGCAGTATTGTGCTCTTCATCATTACTTTACCTTTGGTATTTTTAATTTTAATTTTTTAGTTGCATTCTTTATTTACTTCATCGAGTTGCACCTTCTTCTGCAGTGGAAGACAGACACCTGACTGGACATTTTTTGCCACCTACTGGCTATCTCGATAAACTTACTCCTTATTTTGGTAAAGCAAAAGTGGATGGAAACACACACAAGAGCGCATTTTTATTTTGCCAAATTTCAGAAAATTTTGTTGAAATTTGGGATTTCTTTTAATGGAAACACATTGTCAAACTGGTGACCACTGAGCTACTTCTTCATCTTGGGGAAGATGTGGAATACTGAGGTTTCCAAATAAGTGAGTAATTGACGGTGTTAGACGACTTTAAATTCACATCACTGCATGACGAAGGCCGATTTCATCCATTTTCTCAATAATCTGCATCCTGAGTTTGATGTACGGTTGGGTTAAGGCAGTTAAGGCAATAAGAGGATTTTGGACAAAGGTTTGTGGTTTAATATTAATAACAAAGTATCAATTGTTGAAATTTCTTATTTAACCAAGTGTTGTGAGTCCATAAACATAACCATGAAACCATTAACCATGCTTCAAATGGAAGATAAACTAATCATTTACATTGTTCTAAAATGTTTTTCAAATATAAATAAATAAACATTTTATAATTATATTGATAGAAAATAGGGCTGCAGATGGACGTCCATCTGTTTACCATTTTAGAGGAAAAATTAGTAATTGAACCTTTATAATACAACATTTGAATGTGATTATGAAGGAATTGTTGTGTATCTTATTGTTTCATTGGCCTCACTTCCTGTTTTGTTCTTGTTTTTTTTTTAATTGATCTTCCATTGTCTTCCTCGCTCTGTCCTTCCAGTAATAGATAACAAACGCAACATATTGAAACCATGCACAAACACACACACATGCATGGACACACACTTAGCAATGCACACATTTCTCCTTCATTATTTGTGTTTACTTGCTATCTCTCCAAACAGCACCGCACGATTCCTGCGACTAATAAAATTTGCCAAAAAACAGAAATGAAGCTGCACACAAATCAAAGCTGTTTTTTCGAAGATGCTGAGCTTTGCTTTTCTGTGAGTTTTAATATGCCCGTTACATCGCAGCGCACAGGATCAGCAACACCATAAACACATCACTGAGCAAAGACTTCTCACAAACATCGGCTGCATTTTTGTGTGTTTGTGGGTGTTACGTCCGTGTGGGTTCTTGTTTGTGTGTCTGTATGTGTGCATGTGGTTCATGTGTATGTATGCATGTGTGTGTGTGTTCTCTGTTTGTTTGTCCGCAGTTTAAATGGGGGCACTGGAAGGTTTGCGAGAGGCACGCTGGTTTACTGGTCTCTAAACAGAGTTAATGAAGAGAGGAGTCAACCAGAGGGCAAAGAGGAGGAGAGGAGACAGGAAAGGAGACAAGACAGAAGAGAGGAAGAAGGGAATGTGGTGTGGAGAACAAGACTTAATGATAAGAGTGCATGTTGGGGAGAGAAAAGGGGAGCAAAGGAGATCAGACAGGAAGGAGGAGATAAAATGTGAGGAGAAACAAAAGGAGACAAGATGGAGGAGGAGAGTGATGTAAAAAAATGACTCAAAGAAAAGACTGCATGTTGAGAAGAGTATAGAGGAGATGAGAGGAGATTAAATATGGAGGAAAGAAAAGAAAAATGTGGATACTAGTTGGGCGACAGGAGAGGAAATAAAAGGAAAGGAGATAAAGAGATGAACAGCAATTTCTTTGACCTTTCAACAACACCTTATTGGTCAATTTTTCATTTAAAAATGTAAAAAAAAGTCACAGAACAGTTAATACAAAAGCCGAACAACACTCCCTGCATCCTTCCTCCGCACAAAGACAGTTTTTGGATCATTTTTGTTTTGTTTGTTTGACTCAAAAGCTGAGTCTGTTGTCTAAGATGGCTTGAACACGTATTGCAGATGCCCCCAGAGCAGATCCCCAAAGTGGCCGGCAGATGGACACCACCAGGGAAAAGGAAAGGAGGCTGAGCTGGAGGAGATGGGTCTCTCATGGGGTGAGGCACAACTGGCTGCTAAAGATCGTGATAAGTGGAGGAACATTGTCGATACCTTATGTCCCATAGGGGGTGAAGAGGGTAAGTAAGTAAATTCTGCCACCAAACCTCTGAACATAAGTTTATAGATCCTGTCCCTTTCATTTTATTTTTACTTGTGAGCTGAACACAAATCTTAGCCTGTCCTATCAGAAAATTGACAAGACAGATGTTCCTACAGTGTGCTGCAGAGAACCAAGAACCAAAAATTGAAATTCTGTTTTCTAAAGGCCGCCCCAAACCAACGAGCCACTGCTGCAGCAAAGAAAATAGGAGAGCAAATCTGGGGCAAAAGAGCCGAGGTTTCCTCAACCTGGCAGAAAGCACAATGACTTCCTGCTCTTTGAGCAAAGAGACAAAGATGAAAGAGAGGAGGAGGAGAAGAGGCAAGGTGATGAGACGAAGAGAGGAGAGGCAAGCGGGGGGGCAGTGGCAATTTAATGAAAGCAAAGGGGGGAGATGGAGAAGAAGAGAGAAAAGAGGAGAGGACATGAGGAGAAGAATGTGAAGGGGAAAAAAAGTAAAAATATAGAAAGGTAAGAAGAGAGGGAGGAGGAGGAAAGGAGCAGACATGAGGAGGAGACGATAACAGGAGATGTGAGGAAGGATTAAAGGAATGTGAAAGAGTGAGAGAAGTAGAAATTAAGGGAGGAGAGGCTGACACAGGAGAAATGAGAAGAGGAAACAGGAGAATTAAATAAAGAAATCGGGCGACGGGAATCAATAGAAACAACAAAAATGCAGATCGTAAACAGAGGAGGTTTATGGAAAAATGAAGGAATTGGACAAGAAAAATCTGACCTTTTGGAACTGCAGGCCGTTGAAACTGTCTCGTCCGCCAGCAGGAGCTGTTGTTTCCTGCAGTGCTAACAGAGGAGGAACGGAGGTCTGGAGTATAATTAACACAAAGCAGCAGACAGTCAGTGGGAACATCCCCTGACGGGCCATGAAAAGATCCACAAAAACAAACGAGGACGCTTTCTGGCCAGAGCCACGACTGAAACGCACATATCAGCCCTCTAAGGTCACGACGGGCTGCTGATGCCGCAGCGAGGTCTCCAAACACAAGATGTGGGACCAAGTCATTGTTTTACATGACACAAGCAAGTCTCTTTTCTTTGCAATTACGTCCCGTGTCCTAAACTTTGGCTCTTCGGTCATATTATGCTGGAGTCAGACTACAACATATTTTTGTCTGTGAAAATGCTCACTGTGTCTGATTAGGCGATATAGAGTCATAAATCCTTGCTGTGTCGTGGCTGAGAGACATAACAGACTACATGTTGCTCCCCAGCTAATCATAGTTTGCAGTCCCAATGTACGTGACATCACTGGAAAGGAAGCACTCACTACCGGCTATTACTACTAACAAGCCGTCGTAGGAGGAAAACAAAAAATCAAACATGCTGGTCTTTCTGTTAGGATGTCCTAGATGCTGCATCGGTTGTCGTCCATTATGAAACACTGTTGTGATAAAATGACTGGTTGTCGCACCAGATGCTCATTAATCGCTTACGAGTCCACCAGATGCCCTCCGTCTTTCGGGTCAGGCTATTATCCGGCTGATTGCATGTAGTCTGACCCTAGCATTACATGATTCACTATATATAATGCTGTTTTGACAACAAAGCCTCGACTTATCATCCCTGTGCGACTTCAAATGTCAAAAGAAGTTGAAGGTTGTGTCATAACTTCTAACCCACGTTTTGCTTTTGGAACCTCAGTTTTAGAATTGATTCCAATGATAAGTTACTAGTATGATTTGTCACTAATACTGTCACTCAACTCTATCTTTTTGAAATGTTGCATTGAAATCTAACATATTGTTGAGTGTTTTTTTGCCCATAATTTTGAAATTTTATTTGCTTGAAGTTTCCTCAAAATGTAAAGAATTTTTTCTGCATTCACTGAAGCTACTAAAGTGTAGATACAGAAAGGAAACATGACAGAAGAGAGGGGCGTGTCTGAGTAGTAGAAGGATTAGAAAATCGCTATATAAATACAGTCCATTTATCACAACCTTTTTGATAAAGACAGTAATTGAAAGCTGTGCGATGATGTTCGGGTGTTCATGTCTTTGAATACACAATTAAATTTCTAGTTCTGGATCGACCATCGATATCAAGCCTCCATGACTCAGTGAGACGAAAGCAAACCATCAAACAACACTTAAAACAAGACAGAGACTGAAGATTTCAAAACTTTTTTTTTCTCCTGATGAAGTAAAATTGTGGGAACATGATCTAGGAGTGACTGTAAATTCAAACAAAATTGCTCAATTCCGCTCAACCAATTAAATAAAAACCACCGCTTTCTCCCCGACTGCGATCTGAGCGGTAAACACATCTGAAGATCTTCTCGTGAGAAACAAATCTATCAGGCCTTAAAGGCACCGTAAGGACAAATTAGATGACTCCTATTCCTGTTTTACATCCAGCCGGACCACCATGGAGTTGGCCTGAAGGTTGCTCA
>JAQFJB010000001.1:26332797-26342961 GCA_029874875.1 Naso minor | reverse complement strand
CATCAATGTTTAATTGGTTCTGTCATGCAGGCATATGAAGAATAAAAGATTTTTACAAGGTTTCGAGGAAAGAAGTGGTGCTATATCCTACAACATGTAATCTGTCATTATTTGTCTTTTGTACACATTGTTTTTGTTGCTCCGTTACTGGATTCTTTTCTCATCCATGCATGACAGATTTGGTTTAGAATGTAGCGTCATACAAAGTGAAACTAAACAAAGGTGACCAGTTGGGTATGACCTTATCGAGTATTTAATCTTTTTTTTTCAACTGGAGAAAAGTTTGTAATTGGTGAAGTATGGTAATTATACTATCTGGCTTATGCTGGTGAAGATTCTCAGTCATCTAGATGTTGGTACTCTGTAATCAACCAGCTTCCTGAAGGTTCTTTCATACTCCTGTACCAGCTGAAGGACGTTCCTCCCAAAATGGTTCGCAACAACTCTAGAACTCACACCCCATTTACACCTGGTATTAAAATGTGATCTGTATCCAGATAAGCAATCCGATATTGCCTCTGCATTTACACCTGGTATTACACCTGGTGAATCAGCTGTAGGCTGTCAACATGGCAGGTGTGTGGTTTGCCAGAAATATTACTACTGTACGGCCTGTTTTTTCTTTTTCTTTGTCGAGGAAGGACTCATTTCTGACGCTTTTATGTCAGAAGCAAACAGAAAAGACAACTGACAATGTTAGCAGCAACTTCATTTGCGGTTACTGTAAGTAGTTCTTTGGATGAGAGAGCTGAGTAATGAGTAGTGGGCTCGGTAATACTCGGCAATTTTCACACCGTTCATGGCAGTGCGTCATAGGTCAAAGCCGGACGATGATGTTGCCTGTGCAGATGTCTGCATGTTGTACGGATTACATTTACACCTAAATAAGATCCGAACACGATGCAAGCCAGTCTACCCTCAGATATAGTCTGGCAGATCCGATCACATTTTGATCATATCGTGTTTACTCCTTGCATTAACATGCGTTTTTCCTTATCTGGATAACTTACCCAGATACAGATCGCATTTCAGTACCAGGTGTAAATAGGACGTCAGAGTCCACATGTGACCTTTATGACTCTGTAAGGATTCACACACATACGACATGTAACGTCTTCAAGAAAACAAGTCCAGTTGCTGACAATATAGCACTTAGAACAATCTGGCTTACGTAAAGTAAACTAAGTAGCCTTTGAAAGCATGAAGGCCCATAGGGCAGGAGCCAGTCTCCTATTTCTATAGCGTAAGCGGGTTGATGTACAAGTACACCTGCTGGACATGATGCGAGTACGTTGCAGTGTCTTAGTGGCCTTGTGGTTAGAATGTCCACCCTGAAACTGGGAGGTCAAGGTTCGATCCCCGGCCATCACATACCAAAGACTATAAAAATGGTATCCATCTGTACCTGCTTGGCACTCGGCATCAATAGTTGAATTAGGGGTAAGACCCTGCGACTTCCTTAAAGTGAGCCTGTGTAATTTTTGCTGATATGTGACCCCAAGTGACAAATACAAGTCAATGAAAGTGTGACAGTAGCACAGGAGGTTATGTCTTTTACACAGCAGCATCTATCAGCATTAGCCACCACAAGCCACTGGTCATACCTCAATAAGTAACGTTGTAGCTGCAGATCGTAATCGAGCTAAGTTAGCTAGTGGTGAGATTTTATAACTCAGGAGTTAAACTTGTCATTTGTAGTAGAATGCATTTGCTCTTTCCCTTATTTTAGCATTTAAGGAAATATTTTATGCTTTTACAAATGGCAAGGTAACATCTTTTAAACCTGGCATTGATGTCTGAAAGGATACACCTGTGTGCATTTCTGAACTGTGACTGACATATATTTATTTGAATGCACAAAAACACTACCCAAGTTTGATTAATGCTCCTGTTCTTGTTCCAGTTCATTGACACCATGGTCAACATTAACATAACATCAGTGTGCCAGGTGAGTGAAAACATTGATGTAATTGAGGCTTTCTTACTCTTATTTTTTTTTAAACTCAACAAAGAATGATGTTTTCTTTTTAATGACGAAGGGAAAACAACCCAGGCTTGGCATAAGTATTTCCCCTTCATGTTGATATTGAGTATAGGCCTGTGGGAGTGATTACAGCCTTTTCTCTTTTGGATCGATGGATCTGCTTTGCTGTTGTAAAGGTTGGATGTTTTCTCAGTTTGTCTTTGAAGAGCTGCACAAACTACAGTGAAACACAGAAACACCTTTACACAGTCAAATGTGAGACCAATAGCGTAGACTGTCTGAAATAAGTTATTCTGTCTCGGTCTGCACAACATGGGCTCTGTAGACATAAACATGTAAATGTTTGTGTCTCACTGTGATGTCTGGGTTGCCTTTCTTTTATGAAGTCTGTCCAGGTAGATTCAAATGGCTGATACGGTTTGAGAGCGGCTGTCAGGTCGTCTCATAGACCAGTAAAGACATTTATTCACACACACACACACACACACACACACACACAGAGCACAGTGACATAAAGCACAGTAAGTCACTTCCGCCGCTCTCCTCCAAGTTCAGCAGTTCCCAGAGCAGCAGCTTCAGTCCACCCACTCTCTTATCACTTAATTTATGTCATTCAATATTTCTTTAAACTGTTCCCTCTGCTATCATTATCAATTCCTTTCTCTCTTTGTCTTCCCTCCCGATCACCTCTTCACACACAGCCCACACACACTTGTTTACAAATGTGGATGCTCACTTGTCCACATCCCACACAACATTAATGGACTTTTTCTGTTTCTCACACTTGTCACTTTCTCTCTCTCTCTCTCTCTCTCCTTTTTTTTTTTTTTTTTCCAGATGACACGTCTTGTTTTGCCTCAAATGGTGGAAAGGTGAGTTTGACTTAATACATTACTGTTGTCTGTGGATCTTTAGTAATTAAGACTAGCTCTAATGTAACAAGCAGCACATATTTATTAAAGATCATTAGGTAATATTGGGTGGAAATGGTATCGTGATGACACAATCATATCATTTTATCCTTTCATAAGGAAGCTAATTGTCATGTGACCAGTTGAGCTGATCATCTGTCAACCTCTGTATATAAATGGCATGACTTCCATCTCCCTCTAAGGTCTAAGGATGCTAGTAGGCAGAAAGTTTAGCATGTTTGTTGAAATAGCCAAAATTAATAGGAGAAAGTGAGATTAGTTAACGTTGTCTGGTCAAGTGCTACAAACAAACACTGGAGTCGCACATCCTTTCACATCGTCTCTAAAACACACTAATCAACACGATATCTCATTTGTCTCATCCGTACAAAGTCTAAAGTGTAAAACAACACGAAGATAAAGAAGTAAAAGCGCTGCTGGGTCCTTGTACTGATCACCTACAAGTGCTGTTTGGATATTTCACATGTACTGTGTCTAACTCAACTTGTGAAGGGCTCATTATGCGAGTAAATTACATGAGTAAAGACCAACACATTACAACTCACAAGTCTGCATCAGGGTCATTGTCTGCTGTAGCTTACCTATGACCTGTGAGTCACGACATGATGGTCATTTAAATTTATATTTCCATGTTAAAAAAAAAAGGTATTTCAGTTTTTCACAAACCCTACATGGGCGTTTTTGAAGGAGACTTGCATTTTATATTTTTTGATTGAGACTGTGCTTGACTTGTGCAGTAAGCCCTTCACAAGACAGTGTAAAACAAGAAGTTGTGGTTTTGCTGGGTTTTTCTGTGTATGGTGCAGTATTTTCCCTATCACTGTACCTTCCTTGACTTGAAATGTCAAATTATTCCTTTAATGTTAATCAGTTTGATCTTTATCGTAATTTTGCATACATTTACCATATTTCACTGTACGTGAACTTTAGCAAAATATAAAACAAACCAAAAAAAAAACCAAACCAAAAACAATATTATGACTTTGGTTGAAATCATGTCACCAGTCAAGTCATCAGTTGGCAGTACAGAAACTGAGCCGTTCAGCATTTAAACTGAAAGACAAGCAAAGCTTGTATGCAAACAAAATCAAAATTCAGCACAAATTGCTCCGAACAGATCTTCACTGAAATATGTGCATGAAAATTTCATGTTAGACATATGAAAGCACCACAGACTGTAGCAAAAATACCCTCAGATTGTAAATATTTAGATCTTGGCGTGACTGTATCTTTGATCTTATCAATATCTACCAGCTCTCCTTTGATGTACATCAAGAGCCGTTTGGTTCAGCTTGCCAGCAGACAGAACACAATGCTCTCTTATCATTCTGGGATTGATCTCAGGCTGAAGTGTTTGTTGCTGTCACCTTTTCTCTCAGACTTCCTTTTTAGTGTAAAATAGCCTTTGCTTATATTTCTGTTTTACAGGAAGAAGGGAGCCATCCTCAACATCTCCTCTGCCAGTGGGATGTACCCTGTTCCTCTCCTCACTGTCTACTCTGCCTCCAAGGTAGATGGAATACATGGTTATGACCTTTTCTTTAGATGTTAAATGGTCTGTTATCTATAGATGCAGTGCAGTTTAAAAAACAGTTTACATCTTACCATATACTGCAATCCATGAGGGCAAATCCATCTTTGTTTTCACGTTATGAATTATTCTGTCTAATCTACCCACTAACATCGAGGCCAAACTTATCCACTGATGTGGATAGATGTTAGTTTATTATTTATTATGATGTAGGGATAAAGGGAGGGTTAGTCTTTTTTCATATTTACTGTTTTAATTGTCGAATATAAATAAATCACTGACTAACCAAGGTCCCGAGGTAGTGTACCAATTAAAAATGTTCATAGGAGCATGTGGCATCATAAGGTTTTATAACCATCTCGTGTGTTTATTAGCTTAAAAACAGCTGGCTGTCAACAGTTTCAGCTGATTAAGTTGCTGGTGTCTTAATACTGGGTCACGTTTATCTATTAACTCCTTGTTTCTGCCACACAGGTTGAAAAGTGCTAAATCTCATATGTCAAGGGTGAATCATTAGTTTATGCTCAATTTAATGATCAACTCAGTTCATTACAACTCTCATTTGCATTGTGAAGGTACATTGCATGAGAACACTGTGTACATATTTCTTCCTCGCTAGTTTTTGCATAGCTGATTGTGTATCAATATGTTTTTATTCCTCCAAGAATTGATATCCCTTGGCTTTTGGTGTTTGATACAGTTTTTTTCAAAACATAATTTTGGCCTAAATGACTTGCCTTTATCTTATTTAGGCATTTGTGGACTTCTTTTCACGAGGACTGCAAGCTGAATACAAGAGCAAAGGCATCATCATCCAGGTAAATTATGAGCTCGTCTCAGTAATGCTGCCACAAGCTAAAATGGTTCTGATAAAGTTCAGTCGTTTATAACCTTAGTTAATAATGCAGTTTGAGGGAAAATCCTTTTGTAAGGTTAAAAAAAATATGGCGTCAATGCTTGGAATACCATTTTATGAAACTGCACACATTGTTCATTTCTGTAACCAGTGGGTTTCCTTGTTTGCAGAGTGTTCTGCCATTTTTTGTTGCAACCAAGCTCAGTAAAATCCGACGGGCCACGCTGGACAAACCCAGTCCAGAGCGCTATGTTTCAGCAGAGCTCAACACTGTGGGGCTTCAGACTCAGACCAATGGCTACCTGCCCCATGCCATTATGGTAAGTCTGGGTATGTAATACCAACGGGAAAGCACAAAGGGTATAATGTTAATGATGTATCTACTTGTCTCTTGTTTAAATTTGAGGTTCATTTACAAAAAAAGAGGTTTTGACTTATCTAAATATTTTAAATGAACTGTTTCCTGATTGCCAAACATTTGCTTATCAACCAGACTCATGCTGGAATGAGTTTCAAAGGAACAATAGTCAATTTACTACATCAGTTGTCAAACACTCATTCTTCAGAATCAGATAAAACACATTTCAGGTTTCTGTGAGGTAGGATTTATGTAAAAATGTATCGGAAAAACAAAACAAAGTTCTTTCCTGCAATGCAAAAAGTCATTGTATTTCTGATTTGAAAAAGAGTTAGGATGTTGTGTGAATAGTAAATAAAAACAGAACGCAGTCATTTGCATAGGAGCTGTGTTCACCACAACAGTTTTGTGAAGTGTCCTTGAGCTCATGGAATAATATCCTTCATAGAGTCATGTGTTTTACGATGTGGTCTGCCTTGCATGTGAATGAGTCTTTGAAGAATTTCACTTTTACGCAGAGTCCATGCTTTTCAGAATTGGGCTTGTACCTGTTGGGGATTTTCATTTAATGCCTGGCATTAATAAATAATGGTTCCATGTTATTGAGACCAGCATTTGATGCTAACTGAGGATGTTTACTGTTTTGTTATCTGTGTGGACACTAACTTGACCTCTGATAATAATTCAAGATCTGTTGAAATTGCTTCTGCCAGTTGGAACTTAGACCGCAAGCCAAATCTTCCTTCACGTGTTGTAGCCCATTTATATAATCGGCCTGAACAGTTAAAATGTGCCTTGGGTGTTTGTCTGGTAGGAGAGCACAGCTGGGGCACATGGGTAAAGCCACTCTAACATAACTGGTTTCTCTGTAGAAGTAATACACTGAATGCAGCATAATATCCATCCATCCATCCATCGTCTTCCGTTTATCTGTGGTCTGGTCAGGTCGCGGTGGCAGCAAGCTCAGTTTGGCACTCCAGGTGTCCTTTGCCCTGGCAACACTCTCCAGTTCCCTCTGGGACATCCCAAGGCGTTCCCAGGCCAGATGAGATATATAAACCCTCCAGTGAGTTCTGGGTCTGCCTCTGGGTTTCCTCCCAGTTGGACCTGCCCGGAAAACCTCCAGAGGGATGAATCTGGGAGGCATCCTAACCAGATGCCTGAGCCACCTCAGCTGGCTCCTTTCGATGTAAAGGAACAGTAGCTCTCCTCCAAGCTTGTTTTGGATGTCCGAGCTTCTCACCCTTTCTCTAAGGCTATGACCAGCCACCCTCCGGAGGAAACTCATTTCAACCGTTTGTATCCGCAATCTCACCCTTTCGGTCACTACCTACAGCTCATGACCATAGGTGGGGGTTTTAACGTAGATGGACTGGTAAATCGATAGCTTTGCCCTTCCGGCTTAGGTCCTTCTTCAGCATGATGGTCAGGCGAAACACCCTCATTACTGCTGACGCTGCACCAAACCACCTGTTCATCTCTGACTCCAGCTTCCCTTCAATCGTGAACAAGACCCCAAGATACGTAAAATCCTTCACTTGAGGCAGGAGCTCATCTCTCAACTGGAGAGGCCAAGCCATCGTTTTCCAACAGAGAACCATGGCCTTGAATTTGGAGATGCTGACCCTCATCCAGACTACTTCACATTTGGCTGCAAACTATCACAGTGCCTGTTGGAGGTCACGGGCCAAATAAGCCAGCAGAACCATATCATCTGCAAAGTGCAGAGCCGCAAGTCTGAGGTTCCTGAACCGGACCCTCTCCTTACCACGGTAGTGCCTTGAGATCCTGTCCATGAATATCACAAACAGGATCGGAGACAAGGGACAACCCTGGCAGAGTCCAACATCTGCCAGGAATGTGTTTGACTTTGTGCAGAGTTTTCGACATGACTCTCGCTTTGGTTGTACAGGGACTGGATAGCTTGCAGCAGTAGCCCCAAGACCCCGTACTCCCACTAGGGATGCACGATATTATCGGGACATTTTTGGATATTGGCCAGCATGGCAATATCTGCCAATATAATAACTAATAAAGTAAAATGCTGCTGTTTCCTTGATGAAACACCAGACTCGTCGCCATGTTTCACATGCTCTCTGTGCACAAACGTTATGTTTACTTAATTGGTCAGTTGTGAAACAGACCAAATTTGCCCTGGTCGGGCCCCGGCGGGCCAACATGGTAAGAGTATGCACAATAATACGGTATGTAATTCCACTACAGAAGAGACTTGACCGTAACCCCCGGGGACATGGTCATAAGCCTTCTCCTACACAAAACACATGTAGACTGGCTGGACAAACTCCCATAAACCCCCCCAGCAAACATGCAAGGTTAAAGAGTTGCTCCGTTGTGCAATGAAACACTCATTAGAAAATATGAGTCATTATAAATAGTTGTCTTTTATGGCAACAGAAGCAAACAAGCTTCCTGTCTGCTCATCTCCATTCACCAAATTAATGTTGTGTCAACATTTGGTAAAGCATTTATCAAAGGTAAATATCCTCTGAAATAATGGAGTGAGATGCTCCACTACCGTGCTGCATTGTCTGCACCCTAACACTGTAATTACTTTGTGGAGACATAAGCATTCCATTGAACAATGTGACTAGAATATCAACAATCACGTTTATTGATTAACATAAAAATAACCACACCATCCATTACACCATACAGGCGCTCAATAAATCATATTTAGCACAGACCAGGCTTTGTTGTTTGTTGTGTGTGTTGTTTTTGTGCAGGTAACATAAACACAGATGTTTCCCGTCGTCAGCCTCTATGTCTCACTAAACCACAAGCTGGAGACAAGTAGTATTTATCTGATTATACCTCTTGCTTCAAATGTGCAGCTCTGCCAATCCCCCAGTTATAATCCACAGTTCACCTGTAAATACTTGAAACTGCTGTAAAGCTGCAAGCTGCAGCCTTCTACATGCTCACAAACAATAAGTGCTCTGTCATCTTTGCTGTGCTTCACTTGTTTGTATCTTTTTTGGTGGCACAATTTAAATGCGTTGTTAAATGACCTACAGCAGGAGAAATGAAAACAATACAAGCTTAAATTTATTCACGTTTCATCTGTTTTGAACATGTAAAAGAAAAAATTAGCTTAGTCAGCTGTTAAAATGTCACTGACCATCCAGGGATCTTAAACATTGTTTTAGCTGGTGAAGATGCACATCTCATCATTTTCAGCTGGACAGGTGTGACAACAAATCCTAATTAACATTTAACAGTTGTAGAGTGTTTCTCTTGAGGATCACATTAAATGTGCCCTTTTTGAGTGTTTCATCACACTCAACCATGTCCATAATTCATCCATTAATTATCCATTACTGTCTCCACCGTGCATTTAATGACGTATCAGTTTAGAGAAATAAGACTTTCAGATTAAAGTAAATAAATGTTAGAAATTAAAAAAAAAAAACAATTGAGAGGAAAACTGCTGTTTATTACTTGAATATTGTTTAATAGTTAGTCAATAAAAGAACCATAAACGATGCCTCATAAAACATCTCCTTACTTATAAAAAGATTTTCAACAGTGGGGGTTCCTCTTTTTTTTTTAACAGCCATTCTGTTTCTTGTTTGTCAGATGATTAATATGTACAATTTTCACAATACAATGTCTGAAAATGATTAACATTACTTACATGATCCTAAATTTGTCCCACAGTGATCAAACCCATAGAAATCTGTAGCTTTATTCAAGGTATTAGTACGTTTCATTTTGTTGCCTGTCGCTGATATCCAGGGTAACATCAGTCAGAGGGTGACGAAGGAAGTCGGCAAATGTCACCAAACATAATGTGAATCAAACTTTAGACTGATACATCACCTCGTCCCTCACATAGATTTTCATCTGCTGTAAAAAATAAACAAATCCCATCATCCCATGCAATTTCCCAACATCACCAAACTACATATTTGTTTTCATTGGCAGAAATTACATATCATGCTTTTAAACCTGAGTTACTTTAAAGCAACAATATGTAATTTTGACTGCGACCCCCTGCTTCGAAAAACGAAACGTAACGATGCAGGTTAATACATCGCACACAACAGCAGTTTTAGTGAAACCAGGTCATTTGTAGAAAATGTCTTCTGGTTTTCCCTCTAATGTCCTCCGACTGCTCTGCCTCAACTCTGTGATTCATGGAGGTTCCTGAAAGCATCATGTAGGCTGCCTGCAGACCGAAGCTGCAGCTGCAGCAACATGTAGTTGTTGGGGACAGCTCCCCTAAATAAAAGGCTGCAGACAGACAGAGCAGTTGTAGGACATCAGAGGGAAACCCGGAGGACATTTTCTCTGTAAAATATGACCTGGTTTTACTCAAATTGCTGTTGTGTGCGTTGTATTAACGTGCATTGTTTTGTTTGTTTGGTTTTTTTCGAAGCAGGGGGTGGCAGTCAAAGTTACATAGTGTTGCTTTAAGGGTAAAGCAGAAAAGACTAAAGGCCACTTTATGGTTCATTTCTCGATACGTGGTCAGTGTCATTA
>JAQFJB010000001.1:26240374-26254989 GCA_029874875.1 Naso minor | reverse complement strand
TAAAAACCTGTATTGGTCGGGTCTTTTAACACACTGTTCTCAAGGCAAAACACAGGTTATAAAAATAAAAATCACTATCACTGTGCCATTATGCGCTGAGTGACAAGTATATATCTAGACAGGTACAGGCATTCACACCTAGAGGCACTTTAGAGTATCCACTTCATCTAACCTGCATGTCATGAACTGTGGGACACAACTGGAGTACATGAAAGGAGTTGATGCAGACGTGGGGATAAATAATGTACATAATCCACACAGAACCGACAGAGCGTCTGGAGTGTACATGTTCTCCTCAGAGGGCTAGCAGGAAAAAACACACAGCAATCAGCTTGAATAATTCAACATTACATATATTTTCCCATATTTGTTGATGTGTGTTTGTAGATATATTTTTTCATCCCAGATCCACAATTTAAAGTTGTGCAGTGCACACAGAACACACAGAGTGAATTGTCTTTCTCTGCCTCTCTCTGCATGTCTGCAGCTCCACTGCACCTTAATCCTCCCGCTTTTTCACTCTCTTTCCTCGAAGCACCTGTCTCCTTCTCCCTCTCTCCCCCGAGTACCACTATCTATCTCTCTCTACCCCAAAGCCTTCCTCTGTCTCAGTCTCATTCTCTACTCTCATCACTAAATAATTCCTTACAGAAGAAAATCTAATCAAATCTCAGCAAGAGTGAGAAAAGCAGAGGTGGGAAGAAATTGCGCGTGTGGATCAGACTCGGAGAAGCTAGCTAAAAAAAGACAGACTCAGAAAGCAACATTGGCAGTATGTTAGGGGGGTTTAGAGTGAGGGAACTGCAAGTGCATTAGCAGTCAGAGCACTTAGTGTGAGGATCCATTCATTATTCATTAGCTAATTTACCATGTATAGTAATTAAAATCAGGGCCTGCTCCAAAATGGAAAGAGCAATGATAGACTGGTTTTCTATGTACAATATTTAAGAGACTGTTTTTCAGTACTTTAGAAATCATGTTTACACGTATAAAGTGTGCAACTCGCTGTCGGGACTCCTCTAGTGCGCTTAGTACATACGATGAGATCTTTTGGACACAAGAATGAATCCAAAATAGAAACATGCAAATGCGCAAAGTGACCTATAAATCACAAACAAACCACTGCCTGTTTATTATACAGTATATTAAAGGAAATCGTGTGTTAAAGACAAACAAGCACTGACGGCGTCGCTATATGCGTTTGTTAAAGCACATGTACAGCGAGTCTAGTTGCAAATTTGTATATTTTTGAGAGGAAGATTCATAATGTTTTATGCATTTGATTTACACATTCAGGCAGTGTGAGCGTACAAACTCTGTAGTTCATAAATATATGTCATGCCCCATTAAAAAAACACAAGCACAGGCATCCTTACTTGATCCTCAACACACCATGAAACCAAAATAATGTCATGTCAATTAGCAAACTAAAACAGTGTTCTGGGATTGTTCTCCTGCAGTCTGGGAAAAGAGGTGCTCTTTGAGCTATATTTGAACAACAAAGTTGCTTGTTTTGGCCTTGTTCTGACAGCAGTGCTAAAGGTTGGAGTCAATATAATCCTACAACATGTGCGTCTGTGATGTGCCTGTTTATCCCAACCAATAAACTATTAGACTAATTGTCTGTGTGCCAGGTGGTTCAAATCAATGGCTATAACCTCCAACGTATTTTCTCATTATTTTCTGTTGACTACAGTTAAACTCTTCCTCTGGATAGCACGTGTTTGTGTGTGTGGCTGAAAGTATTCCAGCTTCTCATTTATGAAACAAGACTAATCATGTGTGAGCATCAATCAACACGACCAATCACAGTCAGGGCATGACTGATATTGGATTTTTGTGGCTGATGCCAATACCGACATCAGGAAGCAAGAAATTCCAATGTCTGATATATTGGCTGAATGTGGTTATGAAATACTTTTGACAAAGATATGTGATGGCGGCAAGATGTCTTACATTTGAACAAACTTTATTTCTAACATCTGTGAACACCACACTTATTAGTAAATAAATAACAGAGTGTCCTCTGCTGGACAAACTACATAATCATTCCATTGTAAAACAATAGGCCAAGCGTTTTTTCCAGCCTTAAAAGGCTATCTGCACCTATTAGGGAAGATTTATGCTGATACTGATATCTCCGTAATAAGCCAATACCAGTTGATAATACTGGCAAATGGATATATGAGTCTGGCCCCAATAACAGACTCTGATGACCAGCCCAGAACACATTGAAAACTATATTTCACCCTTACAGTGGTGACTCAACAAACATTCAGGTTATGAAAATGTTAATATTTGCTGTTTGAAGCACTCACTGTCTTGTCTTGTATGCATTCTGTGCTTGTTTAGCAAAAAAAAAAAAAAAAAAGATGCTTCTGCTTTGTGAGGAGCGGCAACAGCTGGGCCAAGTATCTGCACTCAGGGCTTTTAAGATTTCTCCAGAAATGAGATGGTATCAAGTAGTGTTAAAACTTCTGACTATGTCTGCACTCAATCCTTTTTTTACCCAGAATGTGAAAAATAGACCATTTGTATGGTTTTGCTCACATGCAATTATTGCAAGCATTCTCAATTTAATGCTGGTGTCATTGGTTACTGCAGCCACTACAACACATAAGCCCCTTTTACACAGCCTGTTTAGCGCGGGTTTAATGAGCCTCTAACAGATGAAGCTGGTGATGCTGCTGGTAAACGTCACACCGGTGACGTCTCCCTTGAATCCGCGACCCTGGCTCACTGTATAAAACGACAGACTGAAGCGGATTAGAGATGTGCTGCTCAGTTCTGTCTAAATAACATTAAATTAACAGAAGGTGGAATATTGGCTAGCTTTCAATGTGGCGCTGATGTGGGGTCTGTGTGAAAACAGGTATAGTTGAGCATGTGTATTTGATGAAGCTGGCACATCAGCAGGCTGACATGTCGCATTCAACTCGAATGTTCTGGGAGCAGTACTGGTACTAGTTTTATAATTGTCTTAAGGATGTCAGGCAACAAAACAGCTTGGTTGTAATGAACAAGGGACAACATGGGGAGAAAGCTTGAGCACTGACAGCCGCTCAGCTGAACAAAAACAAAATAAAGATGCCACCTATAGACAATCAAACACGTACACAAAATGTAAGGAAAAGGACACCCAAACTGCATGAAAGACTGTCTAGTAGAGTGAAGATTGGTATTGACCTCCAAAGATGAAAAGCACTTAAGGATGAAGGGAGACAACAGAACAGACTGATCCCTTTTTTTGGACAAAGTGATGATCATTTATCACCAAAGCTGCCGCCAACACAACATAGAAAAAAAAAATCTCATCACATTTAGACGCAAAGTGTCCCCTAAACAGCCACTAGTGACTGCTGTGTCGACAGAAAGCTGTATTTTACAGCTTCTGCCTCTTCTGCCCATTTAGCATCGATAACAGACACACTGTACAAACAATTCCTTTATCCAGGTACACGAAATAGCAATTTGCGCACGGCAGCATCATGCAGCTCTGCATAATGGACCGTTTACTATTACAGTGATGACAGGTGTCACATCTTTCCAAACTCGTGAACAGTTTCCAACCTTCACCTGTTATTAATGTCATCGCCGGCGTCACCGCTTGGCCTGAGGAGCAGCAGAGAAACAGCAGTTTTATTGGCTTGTTTTGGAAGTCTTGGTCTGTGAGCACACGCACTTTTCTAAAGTAGGCAATTTTGTTCTTTACAAATTGTTCCAGAGCGAAAATCTGACTGTCAGACGGAACGTCTTCATCTGGTGTCTGATGACGTGATTGTGAAGAAGGTCAAGAGAAACTCAAACAAGAGGGAAGCATCTGTGCTGGCAAGCTTGTCACAAATTTATTGTTGAAAGCCTTTAGGACACACAAGAAAGCATTTCTCATGAGTTACAGAATCCATCAAAAGGTAACTTAAAATAACTTTGAGACTGAGAACTGCAGTTTCACCTACATACAACTGATATATACTTTTTTAATAAAGAGAAAACTGTAACTCTTATTCATCTAAAATGTGTGTTTGATGAACACTTTTGGACACTAGTTTGGAGACCTAATTAAACTGTTTGGCATCAAACTCAAGAAAAAGACAGCTCATGTTTACTTAAAACTAGCAGTTAGTTGACAGTTAGTAAGTTGTTGTTTTTTGGTATTTGGCACACCAAAGATGCTAGCAGAACGACACAATTTATAAAGCACAGCAGAAATGTCAGATAGGTTGCACTAGTGCGTTTTTTTGTTAACATCATTAGGATGAAAATGACAACAGAAAAAGGCAGCTTAGCTCGTCTCACATATTTTTGCAAACCAAATCAACCAGCAGTGGTATTCCGGAAGTGACTGTTGTTGTTATGTTGACCTATAAAAACTCAACAATGTCATCAGTGTTCATTGCTCCTCTGTTGCTATATATTTAATTCCTATTTCAGTGCTTTTGCTGAGAAAAAAGCGGCACATCATGTCATTGCATGGCCATCCCAACTGCCAGTCCCATTATGCTGCAGCGGCCCTACACTAATTTTAAAGATAGCAGTTAGCTGCCTTTGGTGGTTCTGCATAAGGCACAGAAATGTGGCTGCAACTCACAGCTGTTTTAATTATCAATTAATCTGCTCATTTATTCTTTGTCTATAGGTAACATTCACGTAAAGCATGCATCTATAATGCATTATGAACATACTTATAATGCGTTACATTGCACCTATGGTGTTGTATAGTCAAAGTTACAAGCAGGTACACTCCTAACCTTAACCAAAACCACCTACAACGCACGTTATAAGTGTGTTCATAATGTGTCATACATGTTCATTATGAATATGATGCATTTAATGCATTATGGAGACAGGCTTCACAGAAAGTCTTGAAGATTGCCAGATTACTTTTACAAGAAAAAAAAAATCTCCTGGAATTTTATTATATTTTACTAAAAGACAGAAGAAAAACGTCAACTATTTTTCTGCCAATTGAATAATCATTCCTGCTCCAGTTTGCACCTTCTACTAGAACCTCGGAACGAAGATCTCGGGCTCCAGCACACGGAACCTCGCGTGTGTAGATTTTGTACACTAGATATCTCATATGCCACAGAGCTCACTGCATCAAAGAGGAACAAATTATTTACTGAGCGTTTTACATCAACAGCCAATCATTGCTCCGTTTTGTCGCAGTTCATGTTCCATGCTCAGAAACGCTTTAATCCTTCATATTCATTCTGAGGAGTGACTTGTTTCTTCAATTAACATATCCGGTCTTGTGTCACGATTTTAAGTGGATGAAAGCAACTAGCAGATGAGTGAATGGAAGAAAGAGAGAAAGCGACAGACGTTGGCTGAAGTCACTGTAGCTCCTCTCTCTCTCTCTCTCTCTCTCTCTCTCTCTCTCTCTGCCCTGGTGTAAAAGTGGGTGTTCATCCCCTGAATACAGATGGCATTACACAAGCAATCCTCTAAACGGCTGAGACACGCTAACATGCTGGTGTCTGGAATGGCCTGCGTCTATCTCCAGCGCCTTTGAGATGCCAAACACCTTTGTTAATCTCACAGCCAAGAGCCTTAGTTTAGGATATGGTTCAAAGGACATTTCATATTACCTTTTACTCACACTTAGTTCTCTGATAAATGTGTTACATTGTTTTTTCTATTTTCTGTGGTGTCAGGGAGACGAGGGGATCAGCAGTAACTTGTGTAGAAAATTGGAGCAACTCTTTGAAGCTGCCGGGTGGTGGTTTCCACTGAAGAATCAATGCGTAATGGAAAATATTGCTTCAATGCACAATCATCTTAATAAAATTGAGTTTTGCCGTAGTGTCTCTCCTCTGGTCCCCTCCCTCGTGCCTTGGTGGTAGATTGGCCTGAACTTATGACAATTAACCTTGAACACCGTAGGGGAGAGCAGAAGAGAGAGCCCACAAGATTTTCGATAATTAAATTATCTCTGCTATTGCACATCTCAAAGTACCCTGACACATTCTGTGCCTCCCCAGTTACACAGAGATCAGCCCTTTTTTTTTTTTTTTTTATAAATTCCTATACAATAATCTTATATTGTATCACAATTCAGAGAGTCTTACTGGACAGAGATGTGCATATGTCGGAGCAGTTATCCAAATTCTCACTGTGCAACTGAAAAGGCAACTTACATGTTTTCATAATTAAATATCTATGTAACATGATGTGAGGTTAATTGATTTTCTGCTCAACTTCTGCTTAATTCGATATATGTTTGTATATATAGTTTAATCTGAGGCGGAGTTCTGTCACTGTAGTCAATGTCTGTCGATGTTTTACTCTTGGCAGTAATGTAGTAAAATGAATGTGTTTTTTACACTACTATAGCTATCGCAGCCTCAATGGCGCACCGAGTGGAACAGAAGTATAAGAGAGTGTCATATAGCCTCGGCTGTCTTTGCACGATTAAAAAGGAAAAATATGTCACGAGAGAGACAATGTTTAGAGCTAAAGCAGGACTGCATCAATAGTCAGTTAACAAGCGCAAACAGACTAACATTAATGTCTTCCTGGTAGTTTTTAAGGACTCTGATTGTAGATATGTGTCACTACAAATTCTGAGTACTTCAGATAGCGACCCTCTGTATATACGAGACGCAGTCAGAGAAAGAGCCTGGAGCTAAAAACGTCACGCAAAATGGGCGGACCTTAGGGGGCAAGACCCGCCCACAGAACTGCTCGTGCCCCCTCAGATATAGTTTGTCATGTTATTATTTTATTTTTATTAATTATTGTATTTTTATGTAGAAAATAATGATGAAAATACTTTTTTTTTTTTTTTTTTTTAATTTATAAATGCAGACATTAAAATAGAAAAACAGTGGTGTGGTCTGCTGCTGCTGCTTGGTAGCTTACTTCTAATGTTCTTTTGGTGCTTTGCATGGGCTATCCTGTGTTAACCCTGCTTTAAATTATGACGACAGTGATATTATAGCGCGTCAGCATCCACCGTGCTGCATCTTTTGATAGATGTGGACTGCTCTGCACTTGGTGTTATGTGGTTGTGTATTAACTCTGTGTCACTGACTGCTTTAAATTATGAGGATTACGTATCTTTCTTGTATCTTCGTGTAAGCTGGTCATATTTGCTGTCCATGGAACAATGTGATCATTGTGTCACTCATACTGTAGCTATCTTATTTCTAAGCACACTGTTTGCGGGGCCCATCTCCTCCGTTTAGTCTCTGTATCCCTGGCATCTATTTAACTGTGCCAGTTGTCAGGGAGTGTCTGTATTGTGAATGTGCTTGTTTTGTTGCCGCTCTCCACGTTATCATAACTACAGAAAGATTTAACCCTAACATCGGGCCATTATGTGAATATATCTAAGATCAGTTTGGTCAGGATGTAGTACGGAAACTCGGTATGGTAATGGGTCAGTGCTGCAATTAAATTATCAATACCATGTTGGATTATCCAAAAAAAGAAAAAAAAAAAGAATATTGTGCCCCCCCGTGCAGTTCATATGAGGCCTGATAAACAAAACCCATTAACTTAGCCAATTAATTCACTTTGCTTCATGGTCTGGGAACCCTCCAATTCACTGCCATTTCCTCCCGTCTAAAAACAGAACGAGCAAATCGCAACCGTTTATCTCATCTGGGGCGGGCTTTATGTGAAGACTAATTGAAAGGGCCAAAGACAGTAACTCCGGTCTGTGTACGCGATAGCTGACATGAATCGTTGATAGCCTACAGACAGACAAAAGGCCTAACTATTAACGTGCATTTTCCACAACCTGGTAAATAATCACACAAACATTGTCATCTTGTGCTGTGATATTAGCTATTTACGTCTGCTTTAGTGCTTTTGTCTGGTGTTTTTTAACTTGTGTTGTGTTGTACAGAGGCTGCTGAGTCTCAGGTCGACACTGCACAGATGGTTAGAGAAGCTCCTACTAAAGGCTCCTATTTTTCCCTATGTGTGGCACTAACAAAAAAAAACAGTACATGCCGGGTCTCCAAGGTTGTTATCCTTCTTGTTGGAATATTCCCTTTAGTTAACATTGCGCAGTTTTAAATAACAAGGGGTTTCGGCTCGCCTGAAATTCTACTCAAAACAAACATGGTGGTGGCTTGCATGGAGTGTGAGGGGAAAGAGGAAGCAAACAGCTCTGGTTGGTTGTATGGTTGTATGTCCAATTGCATTCAGAGGCTGTTCTGACTGCACCCGTTGGTACTCCCCATTTGAAATGAACGGTGGATCGAGAGGTGCCAGACTAATTCTTACCTTGGAGCTAGTTTGGCTGTGCCAGGCTAGTTCATATGCCCACCATAGGAATGAACCCTGACGACCGTTCCGCAAATAAATACCTCAAATGGGAGGTTTTCGTTGTGCGATTCCTCTCCTCTTTGTTCAGTTTTTTTTTGTGATCCAGCACACATCACAGTGCGTTTATGGATGTGTATGTCTTTATTTATGTCTGTATGTCTCTAAAGCTAAAGCAGGCTTACAGTCTCCCTTTTGCTGCACACTTAAAAAGCGCAAACAGGCTAAAGTCAATGTCTCACTACCACAATGTGGTAAAAAAGACAAAGGTAATGAGCACAAATTCACCCAGATTTGGTGCATTAATGAGTCAACGGGGTACATTTTAGACCTATCAGAAAATTGTGCTCCTAAATAACAATGTTACTTGCAGCCTCTAAAATTGAGCAGCTATCATTTTTTATTCTTTATCATTTTCTCACTAATTGTTTCGTTTTTGCTGTCCAATGGCCGGCCGTGCTGGCATGGATCCTCTGTGAGGAAAACAAACGGTTACCATACATCGACCTGTTGAGCTGTCTGACTCATAATCTGCCTGTAGTTGGCAGCAATTCAAAATGTCAATAATTCAGTTAACCAGTTTTTAAAGAATCAGATTATGTTTTTGTCCTTGAACCCACCATCAACTCCCAGGGAGCCTTTTCCCAGAACCATCAGCAGGAGGGAACTCTGGAACTGTCGGACAACAGTTAAGATAAGTGGCATCACTTGGGTTTGTTTTTGTTGGCCAGTTGTTATGATGAGTCTCTAATGGAGTATTTTTTGTTTGCTTCTTGGGATCAAGAAGAGGAGGTTCTTTTTTTATTCAGATGAGGACTCATTCAGTGGTGGCTGAACTGTGGGTTTTGTACTGAGCACTGACGGCCTCCTCAGCGGATGTTGGGGAACATTTTCTTATAAAGTACCCACTTATTGTTCTACATTTCCATTGTCTTTTAGGAATCACTCTATGCTGATATAGGCTAATAAAAATAATATTCATTTTTTAGGGAAGGGTAAATATTAAACATTTTTAAGGAAGTGTAAAAAATTGTGGGCCTTTGACAAATGTAGTTGAAGACCACTGATGTAGTGTGTGTGTGTCAAGTTTGAAAAGGAGAGTCTTGAAGGACTGAAAAGATAAGTAAGAAGTAAGAGCAGTGCTTAAGGTAGTTTGAAATTTAGAAGGGTATGAAATTATATTGAGTTTCTTTATCATCAGAATCATGTCTGCAGGGCTCTGACAAATATCAAGTTATGATCCTCACCAGGAATTTCATATTTCAGTCCAAAGCCTCCTCTGATCTATTTAATTTGTGGCCAACTTTAGACCAAGAGTATGTGCAAATAGTTTTCTGGAACACAAAGTCATCGAGTTGTGATTGTGACCTTCAGTTTAGGGATCAACTCTGGAATACATAAGACTCACCGCAGTGTAAAACCCTCTGATCAACTGATGGGCAAAATGTACCATAAATCCACACCATTACAGTTATTGTCTGAGCGTATCGTAATCACAATAATTACTGTAGATTCTCATTTGGCTAATGTAAATGAGGTGCTTTTTAATTTGATTATTAAGTGAAGTCAAAGGTCATTTCTACACTGAGAGGAATGTATTTATTATGGCTTATGGTGATGGCGTAATATAGGTGTGTGCACAGGATGTATAAGTGCTTTTTTTTCCTATTTCTATTTCCATTGGCCTTGTTGAATATCTCACACTCAGAAATAAGCTGTGACATTATTAACATTGTGTGCATTCACTTATCAGTACATCTGAAATGATTGGATTTCTACAGCTCTGTCCCCAACTATGTCTAGCTTAAAAAAAAATAATGGCAGATTTGAAGGTTAACAAGGTTTTATTTTATCCTACAGTGTTTACTCTCTCCCTCTCTCTCTGTCTCACACACACACACACACACACACAAACACAGTCAGTTACACATGTACAGGTGTCTCATGGGCTCTCTTTCCAGTGCTGCACTTTTCTCTGGATATGCTCAAACAGAACAGACGAGCTCGAGGGCTTGGAAGAGGTCCAGGCTCGTCGCCTCGATTTTGGGTCATAAACGCAGCCACTGCCCAAAGACTGCAGGGCCTTTTTAAAAACAGGGCTCAGCTTGATTGGACACACTTCTGTTCCTCTGTCCTGACTGCGAGCAAGCCAGCTGATCAGAGAGGCAGAACAAAGCCGGTCTCTTACAAGGCAGGCAGCCCACGACCTCTTGTACAGTAAACAGGATATATATATATATATATTTTAAATTGACTCTCTCTGCTTCACCACTGTTTGTAGATGGTAAAAAAAAAAAACTACTTTAGGGACAGCAGTATAATGATATCCCCCCCAAAAAGAGCAGAAAAAGAATAACTGAGGGATATATTCAGCTTCAGCAGCTCATTTCAACAGGAAACACAGGATCAGGATCAGTGATGGAAAGACTCAAAATCAAAATTTGTGCATCGAACCAGGAAACGGCAGAAGAGTTTCAAGTGAAACTTGGGTTTATGAGTTCCTACACATTCTGCATACGGCCTCACTCACACTGGTGTTTTGAACGTCTAATTTGTTCATGAATAATACAACGTGAACCATTTGGCTCATGAATATGAAATAGATGGAACCAAAGGCTCTCCCCATAATCAGCAGTCGACACACACAGTCCGTCGTCAGCTCTCTAGCTCTGCAGCAGCGTTTCCTTTAGTGCATTTAACCAATCACAGCCGATCATAGCCTTAGCAGAATGTTAGTTTTGGTACAAACTGTCCGTGAATAATGTGTGAATACACAGCGTCTTTGGTCGCCAAGGATATTTCGGTGGATCACAAGCACCCTCCCTCTCCGTCTGTCTCTCTCATCTTCATGCACAGACAAATGATATTTACAGTGTGACAGGCCTAATTCCCCAGAACACCAACTTTCTCTAACGTGAGGCGAAAAATGTGATTGTAATGTTTTATTTACTGCTGTTGGATAAACAGGGTGCTCGCTGTAGAGACAACAGTGAAACATGACGCAGCGCTGAACAACTAATGCACCAAAAATCTCTGCCCATCCGTTTACCCCGCCTTAAGCCGTGTGGCTGTGCTCCAGCACGGCCATATGCCCCTTAGCCTCACTGCTCTGGATATATTAAATGACTCATAGTCTACATTTCATCACTACCCAAAAATGAGGAAACATGGCTGGAGAATACTGGTGGACAGTCTAGTGATGCTTGTCTGACTCAAGTCATTATTTCAGTGAAATAAGATGCTAATTGCAAAACAGTAAGTTTTAAAGCTGCAGTGCTTTTATTGACTGATCTAGTGATTACAAACTGCACAGAAAACTATGAAAAATGCGATCATATTTCCAGAGACAAAAGAGACATTTTTTGGACTGAAGACTCTTTTAGCAATCATGCCAAAGAAACAGGGGCTGACAGTAACAAAGTAAATTTACCTTAGTACTGTACTTAAGTACATTTTTTGAGTATCTGTACTTTACTTGAGTATTATTTTTCTTGGGAAACATTGCTTTTGACGACGCTACATTTGAAAGACAAACATCGCACTTTTAACTCCACTAAATTTCTATGAAGATTCTCATTACTCGCTACTTTTGCTTTGAAGTCAGCTGCTGATTTTTTTTTTTTTTTTTCTAAAATCAGAAAGCCAATAAGCTGTGTTCATGTAGTTCTGCATGTGGTTTGTCTAAGAGGTGTTGCCGTACCTGTACTTTGGGCATCTCCATGGCTGAACGTAGGGAGAAGGGGTGACTCGGGCACCCATGTATTCTTGACTGCACACATTGAAATTCACTGTAAAAATACAATGTTTTAAGATTTCTTTTAAAAGGTACTTAAAATAATTAAAGACGAGCTGAAATGCCTTTTTCCAGAACGTCCACTGCCGTGTTGTGACGTATTCGCTATTCAAACGATTAAACAACCAGTGAACGGGCTGTAGGGGTGGGACATGAGTCGGAGGAATCTGATTGGAGTGTTGTTGGCAAGTTGGCGGAATGTAGGCGGCGCAGTGACCACGAGATGAACATGCAGATGAATGGCAGTGATGTCTGCCTCCATTCAGTGGTGGTGGACTACTCGCCTCCCTCATCTCCGCTGTAACTAAACTAACACTCTGTAACTCACTCTCACTGACATTATCACCGCAGTGAGAATGCTCACTCGCACTCTCACTCTCTCTCTAAATCTGTCGCTCTAAATCTGTCTGTCGCTATATCTATTTAACTCTCGCTATCTGTCTCAATCTATCGCCTGACGATAAACCTGCAGAAATCCCAAATGACTCGCCCTCTATATATAGGAACCACAAAATGACTGACAGGTGGATTGGCATGATTTAACTGGTTGAATTCAACCAATGATTCAACCAATAACGGCCGGAGTCAACAATGACATCAGGGACCCAGGAGATTTTTTTTATTTTTTTTAACATGTAAGACGGAAGTGGCAGACTTCCAAATAAAAATACGAAATAATAAATTTTTTGTAATTTTTTTGTGATATATTTTCAACTTTGACTACATTAAGAGCAGGGATGTGGTCCAAAAGGGTTGAAAATGCCTTGTTGGCATCAGCTCGACTTTAAGTATATCTTAAAGCAAGTTCTCAACTACTTTAACTCACGTAATAATTTGACTGAGCAACTTTCACTTTCTATACTTTGACTCAAGTAATGAAGTTGTGTACTTTGTCCGCCATTGCCAACCAATAAAGTAGCATCATATCGCATCACATCGCATCGCTTTGTACCGTATCACATCGTTTCTTATCGTATGGTATTATATCACATCGTTTTGTATCGTATCATATTGTATCTTAACATTTTGTTTTGTATCGTCTTTGTCTCATTTGATAGTGAACTGAGTATTTTTGGGTTTTGGACTGTCAGACAAATCAGGCTAATGGAAGATGTTATCTTAGCAGAAAATTTGACAAATCGGTTCATCAATTTAGGCAGAAAGAGAATAATCAACAGATTAATATAAATAATGACTGGTTGCAGCCCTAACTGTATTATGATCTGTTGAGAATGCATCCGGTAAACATCATGCTTCTTAAATGTTGATGATTTTCATGTCGTACTTTTTTGAGAGGATACATTCTACGTGCTCTGTCTTAGACTGAGACAAACTCTCTTCCTTTCAAAAGCATTTTTAGAACCATTATGTTGACACAACCATATTTGAGGGTTGAGCTCAAAATGAGGCTTTTTTCTTTTCTGTGCCTGAAAAACTGACATTGAGGAGATCCAGTGTTTCCACAGAAAACCACCAGATTGGATTCTATTGGGTGTAATGACCCCATACTTTGTCTGACTCCACTGACATTCTTGTTCACACATGTCAGCGAGGAAAGAGAAGTGAATACAAGACTGGCTCTGTAGCCTGATTGGACACAGACACAATGTGTGTATTTCTGTATCCAGGACAGCGATGCATCCTAATCCAATCAGATGACAGGACTGTCTTATTAAAATTACTGCACTGCAAGTGGTAGGTAGGTCAGTCAAGCAGTGCTACTTTCTCTAACATTATTAACTGGCACTTATTGTTAGTCATTTTCATTACCAAGGTGTGAATTAGATAAAGACTCGGGACTCCCCCTCAGTTTGTGTCCGTATTCCCTGCCTGGATAATTAAGTCCGAGCAGCAGGTGCTAGTTAGACAAGCTTGCAAAGTCCTTTCAACTGAAAGGAGCTGCACAAAGCGAACATGATAAATATTTCCCGCTTTGAGAAAACCTCTCACTAAGTCTGACAGTAAACTGAAAAATGTTACGGGTGTTAAGTGGAATTTGAAATTTGTCAAACAAGTCATGTTTGAAATTACGTCAGATATGAGCTCTGTGGTGCTGCCATGCAGGGGCTTAGGGGAACATATCCTCGCAATTGAAGCACTTATTTAGGCTCTGAGTATCTCGCAACTGTAGAGGAATTATTGCATTATTGCAGCTCAATAGCTTGTACCACTGTGATCCAGCTCACCCTGCTGGACAAAAAAAGAACTGCTACTCATCTGTTGTTTGGGAACAGCAGAGGAACAGAGAGCCGGAGAAAAAAACTCTGAGGCTGGATACACAAAGAATTGTATATTAGAGCTAGGAGTACTAATTAGTCGTAAGAAAAGTTCCTAACGGAGATTTAATTCTTGCAGGAGACTCTCAAATCTGCTGAGAGCTGTTCTTGGAAAAATTTCGAAAACTCCGACCTTAACCTCTTCGACCCAAATGCCTTTTCTAGGGCATCTCATCAGAGGTGTGAAGCCTCTCTCCTTTTAAGGCATAGTTACTCTCAGTTTGTTCCTTTTCAAGATTGCCGGGTTAACAATCAAATTTTTTTTTACT
>JAQFJB010000001.1:26209784-26220660 GCA_029874875.1 Naso minor | reverse complement strand
ATGGAAGTTTGTCGGCAAAGTAACCAAAGACGTCTTAATAAACGCCTGAAGGGAGTTTGCTTTCGCTTCCATCAGTGCAGAGAAGCAAAACTTTTACCCAAAGTAGCAAAACATTCAGAGGAATTATATTCTAACAGCTTTAGCCACTGATAGCTTAATTAGTCGTTAGCTCATGGGTTTGTGATCTATTACAGTTATTGTGAACTGTTACAGCTATTGTGGGCTGTTACAGCTTGTGATCAGGAACGGTCAGGACATGGGACCATAGCTGACAAAATCAAACTTCCACATCATTGGAATTTCACAGGTTTATTTTGGGTTTAATATTAAAAAAACTCCCACGCAACATCAATAAATTTCAGTGCTGTACTTCTGT
The DNA here is from genome assembly GCA_029874875.1 of Naso minor. Taxonomy (NCBI): domain Eukaryota; kingdom Metazoa; phylum Chordata; class Actinopteri; order Acanthuriformes; family Acanthuridae; genus Naso; species Naso minor. Next base: position 26,220,284 of record JAQFJB010000001.1, on the reverse strand, counting down.
GTACTTGGTTTGTTTACACGATGCTGGGTGCACCCACTTGCGTTGCATGAATATCCAACACATGCACTGATGCAAAGATGTTTAGGAAATTTCTATGTAGTGTCAGAAATGTCTTTCAGTCATTCCCTATGTAGTTCACTATAATAAACACTTTATAGGAGTGTGTGAGTGAATTAGTGAGTGATTTCGAACACAGCTTTAGTGTGAGCAGCAACACTGTGGCGGTTAATTGATGCACACAGAACATAAAGGTTGTGTGGTCTAGTCGTGCCGACAGGCTGATTGAAACTGGTGAATAAACACAAGAACAGGATAAATAAAAACACAGTGTTTGTGTAGTTTAGCACATTAAATCTGGTGACTGTGAAGTCTGTATGATTATTTCCTCATTTCTGTATTGAAGCATTTCATTTTTGTTCCTCCACTCATTTATTCAAGTCACCTGTCGATATATTAAGGGTGAAAATTTATACCTCCCCCAAAGAGAGACCGCAAGGTGTTTTATTTTATTTTGTAATTTCATTTTTTATTTCATTTTGTTAGTATTCAGTGATCACAGTAAGCGGCGTAGGAGTATGAACCTTAATGGACCGTGTTTCCTCTCATTACAGCAGTTCCAGATAATTGAAGTGGCATTTCTGTGTATGCATATTACACTAAAGCCCCTTTGTGGATTAAAGCAAAAATAACTCAGCTGGCGAAATGACTGCGAAGGCAGTAAATGTTTCCACTCTGAAGGGAATGAAAAGGTGCCAGTTAAAGATTCTCTTGGGGACAGCGAGACCACTTCCTGTATAACAGAGAAGGCAACAAAGCTTTAAAATCTTTAGAAATATTTTTGTTTCACCAGTATTAAAATCAGGCTATCTGTTGTGCAGTCTACAAGTGTCTGACTGTATCTCGTATGCCGCTGCAGTGCTCTAAGTCTTATATCTTTTATGGCTCACAAAGGCTCCAAAATTATCTGCATGTAGGTCAGAGATAAGCATCTATTAAGTCTTTGCAGGACATGACTGCCATATTGACTTTTTCACCTTGGTATGCTTGGCCACAAAAGCTTTATTTCTTTAGTGGCCTTTGTCACTAATGAAAAAAAAATGCTGATAATTTCTTTTATGCATTGAATTAATTTCAAGCAAAGATAAGTGGAAATGAGAGTGAAAAATATATCTTTACATCAAAGCTTAACGACTGTCTTGAATTTTGAATATGTGCTCTTTGTTAATTGTACTTCAAGTACTCTCTTTTCACATCATGTATGTACTTTTAATTAATGATATCGTTAGGGAGGAATAATCCTGAGATTATTTTTTCTCCATAGACATTCGTATGTGTAATAATTGTGGCAAATCTGCAGAAACAGACATACGAATAGGTCTTTGTAGTTGCTTTAAAAGAAGCTACAGGCCAAATCTTTCTATCTTGGTGATGAAATTAAGAAAATTAAAACACAAAATTAATAAAAAATAATGTTATAGCCCTTCTCATAGGTTATAGGCCAGATTATTTTAGGTGGAGACCACCAAAAAACGAGTTATTTAAAGCTGCCTCCACTTCATGCCAATACGAATATGTTGGCACATAGTCAAACACGCTCCGTGTTCCCGTCATTGTTGAACACTTCTGTCTGATAGGCCTTGTTTCTCTAGAATGCATTATTTTGATTAATTACACCAGGTCCCCATTGAATTTGAATGACCTCCAAAAGAGTGTACCAAACCCTGGTCATGTGACTTCCTATGTGGGCCCCGATTTCTATAAAGCATCATAATGAGCCTTATTAGCATAAACATGAAGACAGGGAGAGGCTTCTAAAATGGGCCGGGGTGTTAGTCTATCTTCATCTGGTGACTTTCTCATCCCTTTTACCGAATCACATGAACCAAAAGTGCTGTTCGGAAAGACTAAACACATGAGGGTGGTGATTAATGCAAATGCTTCAGGCGCTGAGGAGTGCACAGGGACAGCAGTTAAGGGAAATTTAGAGTTACCTGTTATTTTGCCATAAACGCTGCAGAGTGTCACGATAAAGCAAACTAGAACCCACTGAGTTATCTCTCTTCCCCGTGTGTTCAGCCCATACAGCCGTGAGAAACAACAAAATCGGCTCATTACATGCAGGGTGTCGACCTGAGTCTGATGCACAAAACAGTTTTATACCTTTACGCTGAAAAATTCCATCAAGAGTTAAAATAACACTGAATGAGTAATGCATTGGCTGATTTGATACCCTTCAGATAGGGGATGTAGTGCTGTGTGTTGGACTATTGAAACTCAGTGATTTAAAAAAAAAAATCTCTTTTGTATCATCCAATTGCAAGGAGTAAATTTGCTTTTTGACATTAATTAGAGGCAGACAAACATGGATTTATCACAGTATTTTTCACAGTACAGATGGGGCAAATATGACGTGGCTCTGATCATACATAGGTATATATGAGATGGAATGTCTTATCAGGAGTGGGTGGTGGTGACTAGGTGACAAGGCTTAACATCAATTTCGACAGCTTTTGGGAGCTTCTGGACGCCATTTCTGTGGCGACCCAATCTAGTTGTTTTTGCATGAGACGACAGGATATTTTCCAACTGTGCTTTTGGCGATCAGATCTGTTGTTTGTAAGGAGACGTCCACAGATTTTCCAGCCATTTCTCTGGCAACTGAAAACAAATGTTTTCAACGAGCAGACATCAGAACATTAAAAAGTCATATTTCTGGTATAAAACAAGTGCCTTCAGCATAAATATATCCTGTCTAACTCTTACCAAATATTTTTTGTGCTTACACCTAATCAGACCTTAACAAAGAAATTTTGAGTTTTAACTAAATGTGTAAAGGTATTTCTATACAGTGGTGGAGGAGGTAAAACACCGGAAAACCTTGATACACTGAACTACACAAACATTCAGTGCAAGGCTTTTATTCAATCTGTGCAGACCGCAAACACAGACAGAAAATCTCTTGTTATCCCAACGCTTCGCTGACTTGATCCAACATTATCCGAAGTGACGCTGCTGACACAATATGCGTGCCCAGAACGTCGGGGAATGAACTGGAACAGCGTTTACAACTAAGAGTGTAAACTTGCGAAAAATACATCGACATAACAGCATTTGACGTGCTAAATACAAGGCACAAATTCTTAGTATCAATATTAGTATCGATACATCTGATTTTTGCATTGAAAAATGATTTTAGATTGATAGAGGTCACCAGGGCCAGAGTGGGACACATTTTGAGCCCGGGAGTTTCATGGGCAGCAGCCCACAGTGCGCGCATGCCAAATTTATTTGGATGTTGATATTTTGAGAATGTTGTTTATTAATTTTTTATCATCTTCTTTATTTAATTTATTTATTAATCTATGGTTTATTTAATAGGGACAAATGCAGTAGACATAGACCATCTGAGAACATCTCTCTTATGCATCAGAGTGTTTATTGTGCATGTGTTGCTAATTTGCAAATCTTTAGAAGGGCTTTTGTGAAATATAAGACAGTAAGACAAAATACAATATGAGTTAAAGAAAGGAAGAGAAATAATATTATTAAGACAAGATAGTGAATGTACTTGAAATCTATAAACCACAATGCACCCAAACACACATATATTTGCATGTTTGTGTCCATAAAGAAATATGGTACCTATTCACATACATACAGACATTCACACACAGTCACACACACATCCTTGTACATGTAAACTTGTAGGTGCACACACACATACACACCCGCACACACCTACCTGCACATTCACTAACACGTGTTTATCGTCAGGCATAAGGATAAAAACTCAAACAACCTACCTGTCCGCTCTGGAGTGTCACAGCTAACGTTAGCGGAGCTAGTGCTGCCTCTTCTTCACTGTCGAGCTGCTCACAGACTACAACAGACAACAGCGTGTCTTACAGGTAGCATTGCCTTATAAAGCATTTATAATGTTATGCCTGATGTAGCCTAAAAAGCTATCTCGCATGAAGAACATTACCTGTGTCATCATCTTACCACAGATACTTTCACTTGCAGGTGGCTGCATCTACTCTGCACATTTGGCCGAATCATCTTCCAGTTTTTTTTCTTCTTCATTCTGGCTTTTTCTATCTCTATCCATATTTTGTTTTTCCCATCATTGATGTAAAATTAGATGATCGCTAGCAGGGAGGCAAAACTTGGCCTGAGATCAACCATTTCGTAGGGGCGGGTGTGGTCATGATCGCTCACTTGTATAAGCCAATGGGATGAGGGCTTGACAGACAGTGGGCCCCCCCTCAAGAGTTCGGATGTTCCAACTGGCAGCTCGAGCAGTGCCTCGCTGCGAGCAACAGATAGCAACCACACAGACAAGACAGTGAGTGTTGCGCAACATAGTGACTGCTGACCAGCCCCTGTGGCCCAAATCTTAACCCGGCCCACCAGGAATCTTTCAGATCCTCCAGATTAGCCACTCCGGGCCTGCAAGTCACACTAGAAGGACGATGTGCCATTTACCTATTGATGTAGTTTGATTGTAAGAATATAAACTGATTGCTACACCGCTAGTTTTAACACAGCTGTGCTTTGCAACAACAAAAAAATGCCAACCTCAGTTATGGGTGACTGGGTGGGGTGGTGCCCCCACAATGGCAGTTCAGTGTCATTCTTAACCACAATGGACAGTATTTGTTATAAGGGACCAAAGTAGTGACTTCCACTTACGGCTCTTACAATCTAAGCTGTCTTATGCAGCACTGGATGACTCTGAATGACACAAACATTCAATCAAAATCTGTGTCAAAAAACAATAAATACATTTGGTTATAGTGAGAGTTCTTTAGTTGTCTTGACCATAAAATGGTCTCCTTAACGAGACCATTTTCTCTCCTCTGAAATCCTATAAAATGGCTGATGGATGACAGATATGATCAGGTAGCTGTATTAATCAATACACAAGATCTGATGTAACAGTCTTTTGTGCCATAATCCAGGCTGAGCAGCCATACAGGAGCCTAATTCAGATGTCAGAAGAAGGATATACTCACCTACAAATGGTAACGGGGGCATAAATCTATGTGACAATCAGACAGGCGGCACAATTCATTATGTAACCAACTAATCTAACTGCTCCATTCACCAGCCAACTAATTTGATTAATAGAGGTTATGGCTCCAGGGCTACTCGATTCCTTCTAAATCAGTATTTTTCTCTGTCTGCAGGTAGGTGAGGTTTGTGGAATGACTAAAGACCACCTGGAGGCCTCTTCACAAATCAATACCAACCTCATGGTCGACGTTATCTCCTAAGGAGGGGAGTTAAGATTGATTGTCGTTAAGCACTTTACAGGATGGAAAGAGGATGAGGACGGATCATAAAACGCCCACGCACCACCTACCCATCTCTCTCAGCTGCAACAGAGTGCAGCCAATCGATAAGAGCAGGATCAGCAGAAAAAATAAACAAATAAAAAAAGTAAAGAAATAAATATCTAAATAAACAGGGGAGCAGTAATAAATTGCACAAGTAATTAATCAAATCTGTGGCAAAAAAAAAAAAAAGACAAAATGTTTTTTGTTTTTTTTAATCCCTATGGGCAAAAAACAACAACAACAAAAAACTAAAACTAAATGCGTTTAGAAAGCTATTATGTTAATTTCAACTGATCCCTGTCGTTATGTAACCGGTGGAGTCTGTGTTGTGCAAGACAAAGAGGTTAGAACTGAGGTTCTCTTTGGATCTTCTGTGTATTCCTGGCATAAAAAGAGAAAAAGTCAGGTCTTTGGATTAAATAAATAAAAGCAGAGATGGAGCAGTAGCTTAACTTACTCTGGAGGTAACAAAAATACCCAAAAGGGATTATTAGAAAGACTGGGACGGATGATAGTATCATATTAAAGAGGGATCAGGACGTTTCGTGTACAAACTTTACCTCTGAGGACCTAAGCGGCTATTATCACGTACATATTAATTTGTGTACATAGAGCTATAGGTTAGGGTCAGTTTGCAAATCCGCAGCTGAAAGAACAACATGTTTCAGTTCCTTTTATCACGCCCTCTCATGCCTCCATTTCTGTTGTGTGGCTAAAATGATTCACATCAGGAGAAAAAAAATAAACACAAGGCATATACAGTACAGCTAAAATACCTGAAGAGTCAGCGTTACATAAGTGCACCGGCTGACATTCCTCCTTCACGTCACAGCACATTACACTTGCTGTTCGCATCTCCAGTAAACAAACCTGTATAAATACTTGAGCTCCTTTCTCAGTCACAACCTCAATGGAATATTCAAATGTTGTCTTGGAAGTGAGCCAGCTGGGTTTTGACTCACTTTGAGTCATGACTGCATATTAGTAATTTATTAACACGCAGATTCTAATTCCACAATATTGATACATTCATTATGTAAACGAAAATATTTTAATTACACTCTATTTTAACACATTTAATTTTTCTCAGTGGTGCTCGACCTGTTTGGCTGATCACCCACTAAAAACCTGTGAGACACTGATTCACAATTATTTCACAACCAGCAAAGAATTTTTCTCTCTTACTTTAACTTCATTTAAAATGTAACAGGTTTTGTTGTGGTCATGAAAAAGACATAAGAGCTGGAGATAGGCTAATGTGGTGTGTGCAAATATTTTTCTGAGGTGTGTGTCTTATTGTCTTCCTGCAGTTGGAGGGCTACAGTCCTGTGGATGCGTAAAGTCATTTGACAGCATTTTTGTCATCCTGCGACATGATGAGATGCCTCTAATGTTAAATGTGGAGCGTTGCCACTTTGTTTCCTTTAATCATCAAGTGATTTGTCCGGCTATGACGAACAGTTGAGCCTGTGGTCAGCAGATGCGCTGTTATTCACAGACTGTCCACGCCAGAGAAATGACAGCGCTGGTTGTTTGTTTAGACTCCTACTCATACTTTTGTGCTTTCAAGTGTCTTCTGACAGTCATTTAAATTGTGTGTACTGTCACATAAATGTCTCTGGAAGGGAGGTTGACTTTGACATAGGAGACCACGGTTCACATCCCGTCTGATATCAGCAGTCAACATTGCTTTCTGTTGGACTGTGGCACCAGTGCTTTTGTCACTAAATGGTGACTATGATCTTTCTATTTTGCTGCCTAAAGTTAAGCACACTTTACAAATAGCATTCAAAATCAGAAGATTGTCATATGAGTTATTTTTCGACAGCTGCTAGCCTCATTTGTGATTTCAGTGTAAAGATTTGTTAGATATTTGAAACTGACTATATTAAAGGGTGGGGTGTGAGGGTGTGAGTTTCAAAAGTGTAAAACGTAAAAACAAATCCTTTTAGGAAGGATATTGTGGTTAAAGAGTAAAAAAAATCAAATAAAAAATCTCCTGCGATGTAATGTTCTTCTTTTGGAATTTACCTTGTAAATGAGGTAGACATGCACTTAAGGGTGTGTCAGCTCATTGTGACATCACAGGTGGGTGTGGTAACTTGCGCCACAGGGCATCACACCCGACAGTCAGTACATTTACATGATGTTAGAAAAAGTCAATTTTTTCTGTTAGCCCGACAAAACTTGACTTTTAAAATATATGTAAACATGTTAGTCCAACTGAAATCATCAGAAAAACAAAATTAGATAATGCAGTTAAGGATTGATTTCCTCTTGCATGTACGCGCCTCAGTTGGGCCTGAACTGGCCAAGTTGTCCTGCACATGATCCGTATTTCCTGCAGCCATCTTTGACACGGATGTCAAACAGCAGAAATTCACAGAAAAAAAGTTGGCAAGAAAGTGTAGAATATGTACAAAATTGATAGCACTGTAAAGTTGTCTGTGCTTTTACCATTCAACACGAAACCAGTTAGCTGCATTCTGAATTATTTGTCGCTTGCTTGGTATGTCAGTAATAGGTCAACTGGAAAATAGTCCAGTTGCAACTGGCTAAAAGGAGGCAAATCGCCACCCACTGTAGATAAGATATACTACTTCCACCAGTAAATCAATTCTGCCCTGGTTCTTGCACACTGGGACAAGGACTAGTCCAATTAAACGGCCTAATCACGCTTTAACTCTTGCTCGCTCCAACTGTGCATTTGAACACACCGACTGACTGGTGCTGAGCATGAAAAGAGGTGTAACATACCTCAGGGTTTAAACCAAAGAGCGCAGAGAAGCAGCGCTTCTGCTGCGTGTTCAGATACTTTTCATCTCCACCAGGTGTAAACCTGAAGGAGGTCATGTGAGTGTGTGTGTGTGTGCCTGTCCACTGCTAAAATCCATACTACTGAAGCAATCAGCCATACTTTCTGTGCGTATCATGCCTAAATGCTCAAAGATTTCTCTCATGGCTGAGGTGATTCACAATTATTAAAAAACCTACTTTACTTTTATTTACCTGCTCCATTTAATAAGGCAAAATGATCAGTTCTTCACTATTTTAAAGAAGGATGATGTGTAATAGTAAAAGGCATTCCCCCACCAAAGAAGGTTTTCCTGGTCTGTTGCAGGTCTTATTTTGGCCTTTGCCATGGTTAAACCTCATTAGAACAGTTTGGTCTTATTTTGAATCAGAGCATCTGCATGTTAATTCCACACCCAATATGCTAAGATCCACTAAAGCTAGGCATGATACGAGTTGAATAAATCCGTTTTTGTTATCTTTGCTGCCATCTTGACAGGGAGCCAGGAGGGACAATTGGGTGAGATTCAACTCGTCATAGTTTGGGAGGGAAGACGCTGGCAGAGATCAGCACTCGACTGAGCGCACTCCTCTGGTTAAGGAAGAGAAGAGATTTTATTCTGTGGTGTTTAATCCCTCAAACCATATGCAGCCTTCTAAAAACAGTACAGTTTGTTCTTGGACTGAAGCAACACATCACCATGGTTTACCATCCAAAGTGTCAGTTCAATTAAATTAACTACATGCACACAATGCAGTGTGAGGGGGCAGCTCTCTGATGCTCCTACCTACTGGCTCCTCTGAGAATTTGAGCCTCCGAAAACATTACAGGTGTGACAACTTTGCACATAACTGAGTCTTTAGTTACAGACTGTAGCACTGCAACAAACTGTTGCAGTATTAACCGAAAAGCTTTCAATAGTGTCTATCCTATGTTGTTTACATGTAAAGGCTAATGAAATGACATTCATCTCATTATCACTTTATCTTTTCATAAAGACGGTCCTAAGAAATGTGTTATAGTTCCAGAAAAAATTGTAGTAAATCAAAAAAATATTAAATATGAAAATATGAACTAGGCTTTGACAGTTGTTACATCTCAGAATTTGCAAAAAACAAAAATTGTGATGCACATTTTCCTATAAGCAAACAAGGTGACTTACAAAAAAAAAAAAGAAAAAAAGAGGAAAAACTATGTAAGATGGTTTCTTAAGAGGGTGAAATCATTACAGCTGTCAGAAACACAAAAAATAATCCAGGTTAGTTAAAAAGTCGGGAATGATTCATAACATTTTTTCTCTCATAAAAGTCTGTCTGAGTGTGTCGAAGATGATGACAATGCAGTACTCAAGGTTTAAATACTATAAAGCACCAAAATACAGCTGTTATCGCTTTTTCTCTTTCAAAGACAAAAGATCCAAAATACTTTTGACAGTTTTTGGCCTCAACTCAACTGAATTAAACAGCATTCCTCCCAGTTTAGGCTATGAACCTCCAAAGATGATTTCATGACAGATTAAAGTCAAATAAGGGTGATGCAAATCTCCCTGTGACTCACTATTTTTAACTTTCTAATTCTCATGCTGGAAGGAATATTTTAATATGCAAATACATGTTTTCTCCTTCTTAATAGCACCAACTCTTTTAAACGGTTGCATCCACTTTAACAGTGACTTTAAGCTAACAGGAGAGAAAATGGAGCTGAGTGCGCCTTACATCTGTCTGCATTTGTCCATAAAACTGGTGAGGATAAGGACAACTCTGCGGTCCAGCAGCCAGACAGTGCTCACTGGTAATGTTGTAGGTGTAAATGGAGTCATGCTCTGTTGAAAGGGTAAGGCTTGTGTGCGCACTCCCCTCATCCATCATATTTGAGGGTGGATGTGTCTGTCTATGTGGGCAAAGAGAGACGGAGGATGCTCTCTAGCCGGGCCCAGGAGATGGGCTGAAGGGAGGATGACAGATGACGGATGAGGTGCCGTCATGGTTTCCTAAGAGCTCAGTAAGACCTGTCTTCTAGCGGCACGTCTAAATTATTACCTCAGCTTTGCAAGCGTTTGTAACGCTCAGCTCGGTCTTGTGTTATTCCAGCGAGGCTGCAGACCTTTAGTTTTTCTGAGCTCATGAATTTATCATTCACACTCTGCGAGAAATACGATACTCATCTGTATACCTCTTGCTGTTTAAATTAACAAGTGTCTGTTTGTTATTAGAGGCTGCAATAATAGTAATACATTCAAGGATTTACGTTGAGGTATAATATCCAGCAGTGATGTTCAATCAAAGCCATGCCGTCAAAGCTGTTGGTCAATCCCACTGTCAGGAAGCCAGATGCTCTAACCGGCTTCCTTTACACCAGAGAGATGCA
>JAQFJB010000001.1:26193336-26203599 GCA_029874875.1 Naso minor | reverse complement strand
AAAATGGAGGAGAAGCAGCTTTTAGCTACAGCTGCTCTTGTCTGTGCAGTGGTTTGTAGTGAAAGCGACTTGCCGTCACTCGTTCGCTACAAGCGACGGCAAGTCGTGGTAGCAAACGACCGTCGCTCGTTCTTCTACGTCCATGTTTGTTATTGACTGTCTGGTTTCCTGTTTCTGCTTTTGTCAGTGCCAATCTGTTGGTTGTTGATCATGTTACGTCACTGCGACTTGCAAGATGATGACGGGAACGCGCCGAGACTCCAGCAAGCCCAAGACTAGGGAAAGACTGGTATGAAACGCGGTTGCAGACTGCAGATTACCACCTTACATTTAACAATCGAGATGACGGGAACGCGCCGAGACTCCAGCAAGACTCCTAAAGATTTACCAAAAACTGTCAGTTTTTAGTCTGGGACTGTGAAAATCGTTTGGTGTAAGCCCAGCATTAGTTGGAGCCAAACACAGCACATAATGCGTATGAGGAGGCAAAACAGCATGCTTGAGGAAAACATCGAGCTGGTGTTATGCCAAGGTAGTTACTCCTGATAAGAAGTGTGTCCTCCACCACGGAGCGTGCATGCATTCAGTTAAGGCAGACTTATGTTGCTTCGCCAGTTGCTATGCTTCAATTTCACCCAAGTAAATGAAAATAACATGGATCATTTCATAAATTGTTTTTGGAATTGATGTTTTATCAAGACACTGCAGGGAAACATATGAATCATCTATCAAAATAAAAGCTCTTCGTCTTCCAAGGCAGGGGTCTGTGACTAAAATTGCAAGAGATCCAAAAATCAACCCCCCTCCCCTTCGATAATTAGAAACACACAAACATAGCCTCATGCTTTTCACCAAACTAAATCCATTTATTTGACATTTTTATTGCACAAAGTTGCTTTTGTAACAACACGAAATCATTCAAACACAAACAAAAATACAATGCCTCATCTGGACAAACTTGAATAGAAAACAAAGTGCAATAAACATTTTGTCATGGAACTTGCGCAGGCCTACATTCCTGTCATCCATGAAGATATAACATCCTCAAGGGAAAACATATAACGTGCTCTTTTAAGTTGAACTGAGCTGAACAACCACTTGCTGACTGAAGCAAAAACGTATTAAAAAAGAAACAACAAATCATTTTCATAGGTTCATTTACATGTAGCCTGTTATCTGTAGGCCTACTTCTGTAATTCAGTGGGAGAATTTGGCTCTCCCTGCTAATATTTTCAACCTTGGGAGGAATTGGGTAAGTGCCACTCTCAAACAGGCATGTAAATGTTCATTGGTCATTCTAGAACAGTATTTGGTTTTCATAATGTTGTGTCCAGAATGCTTATTCGCAACTGTATGTGAAGCAAAACATTGTTAAGGTGTGTACTGCCACTTTAGTGAGTCCAGGGAAAACTGTCTCAGGCACAGTCTATTGACAGAGGGTGGCAGGGTCACAAACTCCACACTGCTCTTTCAATGCTGCATTCGCTTGCAGATCAACAAGTTCCATCTGCAGAGATGAAATATCTGCCCTCTTGCAGGTCTGTTTATCCTCTGAGAAAAATGTGGTAACATTTTTGACCAGACAGGGATTTTGAATGAAAAAGGAGGAGCTGCTCTCCCAGGCTGAAGTCATGAAAACGATCACAGCAGTTTCCTGTCAGTTTTTGTATGAACTCACCATGAGAGGAAGTATCTGTCTCACCCTGAATTTGTTTCATTGCTGGAAAATGTGTACAGCCCTCTTGGACATCCACAGTGAAAATCTCAAACTTTCGCTGGAAAGCTTTGGCACCTGGTACCAAATGGGTTGTTTTTGCCCTGCAATTTCCTGTTGAGGTCATTTAGATGTGAGATTACGTCAGCTAAAAAGGCCATAACATCATTTTTTTCTCTCATCTTCTAAAAACTGAACAAACTGTCCGGCGGTAAGAGTCGTCTGTTGTTCCAAGAACATTTTTATTTCATTTCTAATGGCCCAAAAGTGTGCTAGCATCCTGTCTTTGCTCAGCTATCTAAAACTGCAGTGCAGCAGTGGGTCATTTGAACTCGCATCAGCTCCCGTCAGGAATTCACGACGGAGGTGATGTGTGTGTAATGACGATGCTCTGAGAAAGTTAAGTTTCATCAAAGTATTCATAACTTCTGCATACTCCTCTGAAAGAGTAGCACACATATGTGACTGACGGATAATACAGCGATATGAGGAGAGGTCTGGGTTGTCCTCTCTCATTCCAGTTGTGCTCCTGTTTCTTTTCCTATTATGGAGGGAGCTCCATCAGTGGTGATGGACGCATCTTTCAGACTGATCCCTCTCTGAGTCAGCATTTCTTCTATAGCCAGGTGTGTGTCTTCCCCTCTGGTGTGTTGTAAGTGCTGTGATACCTACGATGTCCTCATAGAAACCTTTCCTCTCTGTATGGTGAATTCTGACATATACCAAAAGCTGGACATGTTACTAATATCTGTTGATTCAACAACTGCTAAAGCTATGCAAGGTGCACTTTTAACAGCAGCAATGATCTGTGGCTGAACATTCTCTGCTAAAATTTCTGCACATCTTGTGGTTGTTGTGGCCAACAGAGGGATTTGTTTTATTTTTTCTGTCAGTTCATGTCTCTCTTTTCCATCGAGAAATGATTCGGACACAGCATTCATGCACTCCTTAATGATGACGTAATGACAGAGGACCTGCGTAGGCAGCTCATACTGGGTTTTTCGCTCATTCATTTCCCACGTCCTTACCTGGGACTGCTGAGGGTTAGAGTCTTCAAAGTGTCTGTGACGAACGCGGCAGACAGCAAATAAGACACAGCGGTCTCGTAGAGCTTATTGCAGGAAGAATAAATGCATACTTTTCTGTCCACTCTGCTTGGAGACTCAGTTTTCAACACTGACTTTCCCAGTTTTTGATACTGCCATATTTCGCCTAACGTTACATCTGTGTGTAGCTCCATCTGTGTACTTCTCTACCTAGACATAGCAGCCAACAGCAACACATAGGACCAAAACAGCTCTGCTGGGCTGGCATCATTATGCCTGAAAGAAAGTCCCTTAAATGACAGACTACAAGGCTGATGGTGTTTTTATAATTCTTTTTTTTTTTTTTTTTTTTTCTTAAGTGAGGAAGTGCCACAGTCCAGATGGAAGCCTCTCACAGTCCAGAGTTGGACTGGAGTCCGCCAGTCGGTGACCCCTGAGATGGATTTTTCTTTTACATTCTGTCCAATAGATGAGCATTTTGTTTTTTTTCCTCTTCCTCTTCTTCTTTGGTGTTTATTGGTGCATTACTGCCACAGACAAGCAACAGTTATGACTGTAAGACGCTGTTCAGGAGGTTTGGCTCGTTTGACAAAGTGCAGCATAAAAGCGGACCAAACCAAATCAAAGTGCAACAATGTTTGATTTCACCCCCTAATCAGACCAAGTCCCCCAGACTACCATGTGAAAACGACCTTAGCGCTTGGTGGACCTTCTTGTATTTTTGCATACTCAGTGATAGATACTGCAGGTCAATCTCCAGTCAATAGCTGTAAATTGTTCAGAATTAATAGCTTAAGATGCCAACAAGCACAATAGTGAAAACACTGTGATTGCGTTACTCGAAACCTCCAAGTGCCCAGACAGCCAGTGTCTGCTATCCACATAATGTGACTTAAATGCCCAAGCTCACTGTAACACACACCCACACAAAAACACATATGTAACCATTAAGTGACTGTCTCAGATGTTCTGAAGGCATATTACATAATAATACAGCCTGGAAGCTCTAAAATATTTCATTTTTCAAGTCAGTACCATTTAATCAACCCCAACCACGGCCAGAATGTTCTCCTGTTTTCTAACGAGATATAAAAAGGTCCAGAGAAATAAAAGGTTTTGGTCTCTTGTTTAACATGGAAAACGAGTGTCACCAAGAAGCAGCTGAATAATGCATAACTGTGTCTTTTACAGTGCAGTCCTCTGTGTTTACTGAGCATGCTGATCCAGTACAAATTTGATTAAACAAACTGATGTTTTAGGTTTCTTTGGATGACTTAAGCAACTTGTTACTCAGTGCTTAGAGGATGGTCAGGAGCTGTTATCTTGCAGTGCATTATGTTCCATAATGCAATGTTGAGGATTAATTATCTCCGGTGTCTCCAAAAAGTAATAAGGTGAAATGAAAATAAATAATCATTGGGACGATATTAAAAGATCCAATTAAATGAACAAACGAGCAAATAAATAACCTGTATTATACCAATCAATGGTGAAATTGCATTTTGTGTTAGGGACATACACGTGTTCAGGAGAGAGAAGATAGGTTTAACACTGCTTCTGAATAACTGTCTCTTGAATAAAACAAAGGGAAATACTGGCTGTCATATTATTTGATCTACAAACACTATGTAATGAGGGTTTTTTTTGGATCAAATAAGTATACTCCTTCATTAGGCGCATACACAAAACAGTTTTGGAAGCCAAACATTAAAGACACACTATGTAATTTCTTCTTTTAGAGAAAAATTAAAACACGAAGGGTGAGAACATCATGAAGTAGTGTTGGCCTGGTAAACAAGACCCATAGTTCACTTCCCACGTAAATTCTCTTTGTGAAAAGGGTCTGGGAACCTTCTCATTCACGGCCGTCTCAACCCTTCAGAAAAACCTGATGGACCAATTGCAACCATTTATCTCACTTGGGCCGGGTTTTATGCAATGACTTGTTGAGGAGCTCTGAAGAGCCGGCAGCTTCAGCCTGTGTACCCGGTTGTTGACACAAATCGATGGTGGCCTACAAATAGACAAGTGGCACGGCTATTAACATTACTTATTCACAAGCTATTAAATTATCACATAGATGTTTTTATATGATATGTTGTGTTTCTAGCTATTTTCATCAGTTTCAGTGCATTTGTCCGGTGCTTTTCATAATGTGTTGTGATGTACGAGGGTCTGCTGAGTCTCAGGTCAACACCGCCAGAGTAGTGGAAAGACACCTACTAAAGGCTCCTATTATTCCCTATGTGTAGTAATCATAAAAATACACTACTTGTTGGGTCTTAAAGGTTGTTATACGTCCTTTTACTTAATATTGTGTTGTTTTTGGCTCCCCTGAAATTCCTCTCAAAACAAACATGGCACTGGAGTGCGAGGGAAAAGACAGAGTAGACAGCTCTGATTGGCTGTATGGTTATATGTCAATCAAATTGCGGTCCGAGGCAGTTTTGTCTGCACCTAATGGTGCTGCCCCGTGGAAATGAATGGTTAATTGATAGTTACCTGTCTGGCTGTGCCAGGCTGGAGTATTACAGGATCATGGGAGTTGTTGTCCTCATTGTAAACAGCCATCATTGCAGAAAAAGTCACAGACTTATGTGTCTTGTACCTTGACTTAAATTAGAGATTTCATTGGGTTTGACATTGTTGGAAACATTAAATACACAGCTCAAAATAACGTAGGTCTAGTTTTTAAAAAGTTAACAAGGAAATGTTACATGTCGTTTAACAATGCTAAAGCAAAAAGAACGTCTCAATTTGTTCCATGTTGTTTAAAATTGCTTTGCAGGAAGAGCAGCTAATTAAAAAGGACCCAATTCAAAACTAAAAGAGGGCTCAAGATTTGAACCAATCATATTTTAAACTAATACCATTCAAAATGTAAGCAGGGCCACTCATAGGTGTGCTGGCACATTTATGACTGCAGACCTGACTACACCTGCACGGATCATGAAGGATGTGAGAGGATACGTTACATGAATTTATTATCGTAATTCATTTGATCTTTGTCACTTTTTTTCCACTGTGCCTCAACACTTTCAAGGACAACTGAACATCGTAACTGCCTACAGCAGCTCTTGATAAAGTGACTGATATGGATATATTGGCCTGCTGGATTTATGTTTACACCAGCTAATTAAATCCAGGCTTTTACTTGATGGTAACATTTTATAAGATTAACACAAGGGCTACAGGAGAACATTCTTTGTTTCGCCTTCTATGGGCATCATTATTTTGTGGCATTTCTGTTTGTATTGTAGAAGTAATACGTTTTGTAGACATGGCTTTCAGTCAGGATATTCGGAGGGAAATTCATTTCCTGTTCTGAAGTCTGCAGGATCATCATAATTTATGACTTTGGGTCGTCTAGGGTCTGGTTTTCTCTTGAAAACTGGGATTTAGAGGAATTACTATCAATCAGTAATAAGTCTGGCTCATAATCTGTGTCACATCCCCTCTCTCCTATATGTTCAGTCACTACTTATTTGCTCTTCAATAAAGAGGAGACACCTCACATGTAATTAAAATAAAAGGCACATATGGGTATGCATTTGCAGATAAAAGGTAATATAAAATAAGAATCTTTCTTGATGATTTTTTTTATCCAATCATACGTTTGAGGATCTGATCAGAGTCCCAGGGGAAAAGGCCTCTGCTGTGGAGAGAACCAAAGCAAAAGCAAAGCTGTGTTCTCAAAGCCAAAGTTATAATGAACTCCACATGTTTGAAGTCAGACATGCACACGTCCTCTCAAAGACTACTTCACTCAAACATAAAATGCCACTGTGTAGTCAGTCAACTGAAACCAGGTTTGGTGGAGCTTTATTTTGAAGTCACGTGCCGTAATGAAACCTAACAGAGATCCACTGATGCGAGATTCATGACAAGATATTCATTTTCACTAGCTTATCAATTCAAACTGAAATATTGCTACTTTGCTCAGACAAACTATTACAGTTTAACACTTACTTACACACAACTCTCCCACATATTAAAATGCTGACCAACATTATGGTGCAAGATTACAACTTAACTGCAGATTTCATGGCAGACTGCCACGAAACTTTCCAATAACACCTGACCAAAAGGATTAATTATGTGAACTGGGAAGGCAGCTCAACTGAATTGCCCATTTGGGTAAATGAAGTTTTTAAATCTGTATACAAATTCTTTCGCATTTAGGACGCACTCACACTAGGCAATCCGTGCCTGAGCACGTTTGACCTCCAAAGTCCAGTTTGTGTGACTAGTGTGAGCACTCCGCACCGTGCCTGAGCATGTCACGCTTTGTCGGCCCTGGCACGATTGGAAGAGGTGGACCTTGGCACGGTACGGATGTGCATGCAAGAGCACAAGCACGGAGCGCCGACATTGCTGTGACTGCGAAGGATTCTACTTAAATTCAGGCAGACAACAGTGTACAAAGCCCAGATAAAGAGCGGTGGAAAAATCTGCAACTGTCTTTTGATCACAGATACCAGAGAATAATTTGTAAATTTTGTTGCCAGATGAAAAAAATGCAGGTAAAAATACGGGTAGCACTCCATAGATAAGGTAACTCAAGCTTGTTGAAGCCCAGTTAAGTGCAGGTCAGCGGGGGAGGAGGGGAGGGGACATTTGTGCTTTGGCACCGTACAGGACAAGCGGGCCATGTATGAGTGCACTCTTTTCTTCTGAAAATCACAAAGTGAACTATAGGTAGACTATCTTTTTGTTGCATTGGCTGCAGTTTTTTAAGTTTGTTTTAACTTGATAATGAAATAATATAGAAAAACAATGAAAATATTTTGATCCATAATTGACTGAAAATACATTTTTTTATATAAAGTGATAATTAACGACCACATGACAGAGACGAATTACAAACACTTGGTGTTTTTGTTTAAGATAAGATGAGGCTTCTTTAGGGACCACCGTACATTTATAGTTTTTCATAAGCATTGCTCTCTTTAGTACAGAAGCCAAGAACAGCCATCCTTGCATTTCATTATTTTTTAAATGTCATTATCTTTATATCACAATGTTTTGTTTTGTTTTTTAATCTTGAGAAAACAAGTTTGTTTGTTTGTTTGTTTTTTGGTTGACCTTCACATCTTTCTGCTCCAGTCAGCAGCTGCTTGAGCATATAATGATGTTGGAGATAAAGACATTAATTAGGCCATCCAGTTTGCCTTGAGACCACCATTCATAGTGACTGCCACAGCATCTCCACATAGCCTACAGACCCCTGCTGACTGTGACCGCAGGTCTAGTGACCTTGGACCCTCTCTTAAGTCTCCTTTAAGAAACTATATGTGATGCACATGTGGCACTCTGGGTTGTTTTTGACCGCTGACAGGAAAATATCTACAGTTTAGACAGAAAAATAATGTATTTTGGGGTGCAGACAGAGCTTCTCCAGCAAGTGGATTGAACTCCTTTACATCTCTATCAGCAAAGTCAGAGCAGGCAAGAAAACAAAGTCAGGCCTGGGTGAAAGGATTAAGGGAAGAAGAGAGCCCAGAGCAAAGTGCTGCTGCTGGTCTGATAAGTTTGCTGAGGAGGCTGATTTACATTGGAATTTGGCAGACATCAAACCATTATAGCTTGCAGAGGACATGAGCAAAAGTAAGCAGATGATTCATTTTTCCTTGAACTGTAGCTGAAAATCTGCAGCAGCACAGACTGTTGTGAAAAACCCTTTTGTTGGTAAAGCTACTACTCACATCTGCTATAGCTGTAGCTATACTGAGCCTAACTGGTCAGCTACCTAGATAAGAATATGAAACACACAGCTCAGTAAATTAAACTTGACACAGAAGCTCAAGTCACATTGCACACCTGAACCAGCAGTAACTCTACACCTAAGATCCTCCTTGTGTTTTCGTTTTGTTACAAATCAGATATTAATCCCTGTTAATCATCCTCCAAAAACATTTACCTCTGAGAAGCTCAGTACATGATACTAGTTGTTTTATAGTTTAAAAGAAACAAAACACTACAGCTAAAGGCTAACAGGGTTCAATAAGAAAATTGTATCAATGATTCAAAACAGAAGGCCCCATTAAATCATGTGTCAGCAAGTCTGTCAAGGCTGTAATGCTCATTACACAAAAAACAACACTGTTAGCTCAGCAGAATGTAACCTGACCAAAAGTTGCATTATTATTAATGAGCATGCAAACGTTTGCATTGAGCAAAGCAGTCATTACATTTGATTTTCAGGAATTCAGGATCATGTTGTGATAAAAGAACAAACAAAGTAAATAAACAAATAAATGTCTCTTTACTGGCAAATGAATGAATGTGAGTGTTGGGAGGTGGAGAGAGATTCTGTAAACATAACTGTACAAAAGTGTACAAAAAGAACAATTGCACTTGTTATTTTTTAAATCATATTTATTTATTAATTTTATGGAGGGTTTTATGGACGGTTCCAGCGGTGTGAACATACATTAAAGGGATAGCTCTTCCAAAAATGAAAATTCAGTCATTATCTGCTCACACTCATACAGATGGAAGGGTGGGTGAAACTTTTTAGTTTACAAAACACTGTTTGTGTTTCCAAGGAAACAAGGTTTGCAGTTATCTCCCAAACAATTGAAGCAAATGGTGACCAGGATTCAAACATAAATAAAATGAATAACACTTTGATTTTTAATAAGAGTTTACATGTGAAGAGTCATGGCAGTGGTTCAATTTTTTTTTTTTTTTTGAATAGAATAAAATAGAATGGAAATACTTTATTAGTCCCCGGGAGGAAATTGGCTACTGCAGTTGCTCTCATCAAGAAAAATAGACATAGAATAAAAGACAATAGAATATACTAGAATAATTTTTAAAATACCCCACAGCTATTGTACAAAATGTTTTGCTATGATACTCTGGTTGCATAAAAGAGTATACTTTTTTTAAACTCAGATTTTTTTTGAATATTGTTGTGTTTTTCTAAAATCAGATTGAAAATAAATCACAATATATCACCTTGCTTACAGTAATGCAATATATAGCAATCCTTACCATGGTCTGGGCAAATACTCAATTCTGATTGGCTGCTTTGTGTTTGTAAGAGGAAGTTCCCTTCAAATTGTCTGTACACTGTTAAAAGTACTGCACTGGCTCGACCTGTATCTGTACAAGCTATGTAAGACAGCTGTAATACATGTAGCAAGCAACAAAACATAACTGTTAATAGGTGGCAATATTTCAAATTAGCTTTTATCTAGCCAACGAACCTCTACCTGCATTACACCACAATGTTAGGAATAAATTTAATTAATTAAAACAGAAAATCTCATTTACAACAGTATCCTTCAGTGCCTCTTCCTCTGGCCACCACAGGATGGCGACGGTAAAGCTGGGTACATACCACATGATAATCGGGGCGATTTTGGGCCAATTCTTCCAACCAAAGTCAGCAAAGACCCGATTATCTGTTGGTTCTAAAGATTATCTTGACAGATTTTCCTGTGGTGTGAGGTGTGTTACGAGTGATTTTACCCTCTCCGATCTGCTCAGAAGACG
>JAQFJB010000001.1:26016739-26030128 GCA_029874875.1 Naso minor | reverse complement strand
TCATTAAACTTGATTTTTTTTTTCAACCAGGTTGATGTCAGATCAGAAACGATTACATTTTTGCAACAGTGATTTTTAACAGTTGATTTGTTAAAAGTGTTTTCCGTAGATATGCCCCTGTGTGTTGTTATGGAGAATTACAAATACTGTATGTTGCTGTTAATTTGGAGGACTTGTTGTTTTTTCCCACATAAATAACACATAATTCCTGCTTTGGCATCAAATGTTGGGACCACACATAAAAACATTTAGCAAAATTGGTCAGTGCATTAGGAAAGTGTGGACTGCTTGATTAATCTTTTGCTACTCATTCTTTTGGGGCCATTTAAAGCTTAAAAAGAACACTTAAGATGTTACCATTGATAACGACTTCTGTCAGTCAGTCAACAGTCAGTAACTTTAGTTCTTCTGCCTCTTTTGAATTAGTTTATGCCAGCTTGTTTAGTCAATAAACGCATGTTACCCAACAAACAAATCATTACAAAAAAATATTGACCTTTAGAACTTTTTAAAATCTGTACTCACATCATCTGAATACTGATATTACCTTCTACTAAAAATAACATAGTACAAATTATCATACAACTAATTAATATAACTAAATAGTCTAGTATACCACTAAGGACAGTCATTAGTCCTTAACAAAGTGTTTATTTTATACGTGAGGGAGGAAAACATTCATTTTTTGCTCCAGCCCGCTGATTTGTTCGCTTGAATGCTTGTTGTCTGTCTTTGCATCAAATGTGCACACACACACACACACACAATCACAAGACACTTATTGATACTTGCCATTACTGACCACCATCTGCAAGCAGCAAAGGCTGCAGATCGCTTAGTATTCCTAACATGCGTGTGGTTACTGGTCCTATTAACAATGAAGCCCACACTGCTTACGCTAGCAGGATCTCTCCACGAGTCCTTTATCACCTGTTGAGAGCTACTGAGCGTGGGCGGCGCGCTGTGAAATAAACAGAGGTATGTGCCTACCTGCTGCTAAGCCCCGGTGGCCATCATCTCACTGACAGAATAAGACATCACAACAGCGAACTGAGAGCACAGCAGTGAATGGGGGAGCAGGAACTTCACTATTGCAAAACCACATTATCTCAGAATCTGATTTGGATTTTTTTTTGCAATAAAGTGTCAAGTGATCAATCATGCAACTTTGCAGAGCAGAGCTACTCAACTTGGTTTGCCCAGGAGCCACTTTTACATAATGACTGGAGGCTAGAGGCCAGTTTGTATCAGATAACATTAATGATTAATAAAATGCTCTAAAACTTGTCTTTTATTAAAACTGTTAATTTCAAATAACTAACTTAACATTAACTAAATTACTTGGTAAATGACATGGTGTATATTTGAGAAATAATACCGCATTTAAAAGCTGCAACTGCATTGGTTACATTACAAGGGGTTTATACAGAATTAAATAATATTTGATTAAATTTATATAACGCTTTTCTAGATACTCAAAGGACTCCACAATGGCAGAGGAGGGGGTGTCTGTCTGAACACCATCAGTATATGACGCTCACCTGGGTGACGCACAGCAGCCATTATGCGTCAGAATGCTTGCCACACACCCGCTCTAGATGGCGAGTGAGATGATTGAATGAGCCAGTTTTATGCAGGAATGATTAGGGGGCCAGACTAAATGAGCCAATTTGGGAATTTAGCGCAGACACAGGGGAACCTCCAACGGACAGCGTCTCCTGCAGCGCAGTGTCCCTGTCACTGCACTGGGGCAATAAGATCCATTTTTTGGTCAGAGAGAAGATCGTCACCTGCTGACCATGACCAAGAGCACTTCTAGCAGCAACTTTGATTTCTCAGGAGGTCTCACACCCAAGAACTCACCAACGGGTTTATCTGTCCCTATAGCCATTTTTTTGTTGTTGTTTTTTTGACAAATTAAATCAATTTATTCAGATTTTGATTATTATTATTAATAACAACAACAACAACAACAATAATAATAATAATAATAATAATCACCATCTTCTCTGCACCCTGACAAGGGCCCGTTTTATGTGAATTTAACTGTCACACCAGGAACAAAAATTTTGAGATTCATGCTCAACCCATGTAGCACAGAGTAGTTGTGCATAAGTGCTACACAGTGAAAAGACACACAGACTCATATAAAGTCACTATATATGGAAAGAACGTAATGTGATATAATAAGGGACAAACTCAAAAAATGGCCAAAGAACAGAAAGAACAGAACAGAAAAAAAAGTGAAAGATTTAATTGGGCCGGTTTTAGCTGACAGTGGAGTTTGAGTAGCTGCAGTAATTATGAACAAAGGACCGCCATAAGCCTGCCTCTTCAGTAGACATCCTCATTTTGCTGATTGTGCAGTATGATGAAGGTGGACTCATAGCTGCAAACTGTGTGTCACAGCAGGTGACCATGTCTTGTTAAGACACAGAAATAAATGTGTAAAATTGTTTTTTAAAAAAAAGGTCCTCTACAGTATCCTCTCAGTCTTGTAGACTCTTATGTTGGGAAGCGTGGTGCTAAAAGGCAAATGAATCCAAATCTCTGTATGCTGCAGTACCAAGATGTCACTTAGCTAAACATGCTTGTTTTTCCTTCTGGCTTATTTATGTAACCAAATGTTCTTGGACCTTCCCTGCATCTTTCAAGCATTCAGCTGCTCCTGAAGTTAAATAAGTCTGAGTTATATCAGGTCAAATGCACTCAGTCATTAATAAGAGATTTGGAATTTGATTAAAATTTCAACCTCCTATGTTTGATATTCGACATTAACCACACCAGGGAATGGGATAAAGCTCTGAGGTCTCTCTCTTTATAAATGTGGTGTTGGGTGCTCAGGTAGTGAAGTAAAACTTTGTATTCAAAACTTTGTCATTGACACAAGTATGTTAATGGCTGTACTTATCCAGCTCTCAGAATACTCTAGGGTTTCTACTGCGCCAGACAATTTTCATTCTGTGTTTATGATCTGGGGCTGATTTTGACCGGGGATGACTGATGAATGCAGTTAACCACCTGCTGAGATAGAAAATAGCACTCCTCTGGACCCTGAGGACAAGATTTGGGAGCACATATAATGTGCAACACAACACTTGGTTTAAAGTCACTACAAGGAACTTTTAATTGGTTATGGAGTGGTCTAAATTTACATACTGATGCCTCACATCTTACCTACATTAGCAAATGAGACCATCGACGAGGAAATTGGAGATTGTTATCCTGTCTTCTACAATGTCTTTGCCCAGTCGGCTCAAACGCTTTACGGCACACAGACTGGAAGAGACGATTTGTTGTTCGCAAGTATGATCGGTCCCCTGTTATCTTATTTTGCTATCTATTTGTGGTTGAAAGCAGGAGAATGTTTTTCTTTAGATCATTTTAATATTTTGTGTTTATGGCCGAGCGAATATTTGTGGTGCATTTCCTCCACTCTCTTCCAAAACAAATGTTGTAGGCAGTAGTAGACAAGATCTTTGCGACAGTAAACAGTACTGCTTTTGTCCACACATGCCACTACAATCACCGCCAACTGAAAGTTCCTCTGAGGGATTTAAACAAGGGTGAATGTGCTTCCTTAAAGGGGAGATGAAATATGGAACAATATGAATGTAGTTTGTTTGATTCTTACCTAAGGTAAGATAAGGCACCGAATTCAAACTTTATAATTTTCTAGTGTTGCTGGAAAACCAGATAGTAATTCACTCTTTCGCATAGGGCGCAGCCATCTTCAGACAAGTAGTGACATCATGGGTATGGTTCTGGTTCTGCTTGTGTGGGGGACAATATTGCATCACTGGTGAACCTTCCTAGTTGTTTTGATGGATGAATGGAGTTTGGGATTACTCACATGGACATGAAAACACAAGAGAGGAACCATTACGAAGGTAGTGAGAAGTAAACTTGGTACAAAGTTATTTTTTCCGAGGCCAGACTAACTTTATCATCTCTTAATGAGGATGGAGCTCTTCATTACCAAAATAACACTGATGTTACCGCGTTACAACCAGTGCTTTAAGTGGAAAAAATAAGTACTCCCCATATTCACCTGTGGGCATATGAATCAGGTAGCCGGTATGGGTAAATCATCAAGTAACAGTCTATTTTCTACATTTTTACAGTGAATAAAAGAAGATAATGCTGATTTTCACAAAATTAATTTATTAAACAAACAATCTGTTCCGGTTCCTACGCCAATGTTACTGTCTATTCCTTTGCTTTTCCCTTTTTATCCAACATTGTTGTGACTCACGGGTATGATGCAGCCAGTGGGTTTTGATGGACAATGGAGCAAACTCGCAGCAGAGCTATAGTTCATTTGCTCTGGTCCGAATCAGTTGATGAGTTAGTGGACTCGGTGAGTTTCCCGCTTGCTTGGTTTGACTTAACACATTGAAAATGTCAAGCGAACCAAAATCAACAAAAAACAATCAACAAAAAGCCACGTGAAAGCTGTCACCCGTTCATTGATCACAAATCACATGGGTTTTGCGGGCGGAGAGAGAGAATAGTTTGTTTTATTCCGGGATATGTCACGTTATTCAAACCACCCTGGTACCGCCCTTAGTGAGAGAGCGTGCAGCAGAGCGAGAGCTGAGTAACCGTGTACTTGCTGTGTGTGAGCAGCAGTTGTTTACTTCTCAGTTTGAATAGCATTTCCTTAGTGTTGCTAAGCGTTTTCTTTTCCTGTTTGTCAGTCTTTATGCACAGCGCTGCAGGCTACGGGAGCTGGTGGAGTCCAACAATGTGCGATGCTCACTACACTTGGGTCGGCTCGAGGTCGGATCACGTTCATACCACAAACGAACTGCACCAGAGTTTGTTTGTAAGCGAACCGAGACCACCTCTTCAAGGAGGTCTCCGAGTTCAATTGCTGTATTCATACCAGACTAAACAAACTGTACTAACGAGGAATCCACTCCAGAGTAAGTTTTGACCGGACTGGACTAAACAGCTCTGGTGTGAAAACGGTCTTAATCCCAGAGTTAGTGCACGGATGTGGCGTCAATGAAGACGTCCCACTTCTGTGAGAACAAACGTGTGAACGTCACTTAGTCCACAAGAAAAAAGAGAGGCGAGCGTCATGTAGTGTACCCTACTGTAATTAATCACCAAGAGACACTCTGGTGTGGAGAGGACAGGGAAGAGTACTGGGAGCTTGTGAAAGGTCCTGGTACGCTGTAAAAAGTCCCGAAACGCCAGGAGGTAAATTCTAGAAGTGGGGGTACGCGTGTACTGGTGTGTACCAGCCCATGTAAAGCGCTGGTTACAACATTGTTTTCGTAGCAGCAATATCTTGGTGATGTCTTCACTTAAGAATAAAAAGACTGTTATGTTCACTGACAAATGGAAGGGCTCACGTCTAACGACCTGAACCAACAGCTTGGTAAGGCTAACATTAGCTACATTAGCTGCTGACATTGTATGAACATTATGGCAGTTAACGTCAATCTCTCAAATCAATGTTGTGAACCGACACCTTGATGGAGACAAGTTAAACATTCTCACATACTGTCTCCATCAAGGTGTCAGTTCACAACATTGATTTGAATGATTACTGTAATGTTAGCCAGCTGCACATTAATGTCACCATTATCATCAGCAGCTAATGTAGCTAACGTTAGCCTAATTTAGCTGTCAGTTTGGGTTGGTAAACATGCGGCCATGTGTCGGTGAACAAAACAGTCTTTTCATTGACACCACCAAGAGCTTGCTGCTTCTAAAATGAGGTAGTAACGTTAACGTTATTTTGGAAACAAAACGCTTCCTCCTCTTAAAGAAAATTGGCTAATGAACTAGATGACAAAGTTAGTCCTGCCTTGGAAAAAATAACTTTTTACCACATTTACTTCTCACTACCTTCATGATGGTTCCTCTCTCGTTTTTGCATGTATGAGTAATCCAAAACAGCTGAGAACCAGCATTTCAGCATATGTCCCCCTCATTGACAGTAGGTCCCCCCAAGCAGGATCATACCTGTGATGTTACCGCTGAGCTTGTCTGAAGATGGCTGCGCCCTGTAGGGGAAAGAGTGAATTACTTTCTGGTTTTCCAGCAACACTAGATAAAATATAAAGTTGAAATTCGGTGTCATATCTTGTCTTGAGTAAAAAATCAAACAAACTACATTCATATTGTTCTGTGTTTCATCTCCACTTTAAGACATTACACAATAGATGTATCATACATTTATACTTCTGTCACACTTTAGCAATGACAAGAATACAATTTCTAATGTGAAATAAAGTGATAAAAAGTAGCGCTACTGAACTAACGCCACTGTTTTTTTACTTGATTTTGCTAACAGCTGTATGAAGCCATTTGTTGCTGCAAAGAAATTTAGCCAAAATAAGAAAAACTGCATCAAATGATAACCTTACATGTGACTTTAATTTAAGCAGATGGCATTAGAAAGAAGTGAGGTTTCCAGGCTACAATAGCTTCTATTAGTATATCACAATCAAAGCTGTGGAACTGTGAGCAGTCTCTCCCCCCGTGTTTCCCTTTCCTTGCGATCCTGTGTGTTCCTGTGTGTTCCCAGTTTTTCTGTTCTGTGCCTGGGCGTGGTTGACCTACTCTCAGAGCTCACCTTCACAGCTGTTTCCCATCCAGTAATCAACCTCCAGCAGTTTATCTACCCGGTTCCACTATCCAGACTCCGCCAGATTGTGAGTACCTTTATGCAGTACAGTGCTGCGGCAAAGTCTCTTTTTTTTCCCTTATGTGTTTTTTTTCCCCTATTGTCTTGCTAATACCGTGTCTGCATCTGTGTTAGTCTCTTAAAAACTCTTAACCGTGTTTTTTTCTGCCTTGTGGGTTTAACCTTAAGCGGAATGTGATCATTTGTATTTACCTTATAGAAACGTTACTAAAATGCGTGTGAGTAAGAGTGTAGAAACTGACAACTTCATTCAGACCTCTTTTGCCAGTGCACTGGACCCACAATTTTTGCAATATTAAAATGATCTCTTCCAACCTAAGCTAGCCAGATGCCAGGGGACTGCGTATGTTGTCATCCTACATTCCAGTCTGTGAGTTTTGATTTTACTTTACCTACTTCACTTCAAATCCTAAAAGTAACCCTAACCTCATCATCTGATAAGCGTACCAAAACCCTTTCTAAACCAACACTTGGACACTAACCATGGATATAAGCTAGAGTTGTCAATGGTCCTAAAAATTAAGCCTGCGCCAAACTAGCCCGATTGTGACGTAACCCGAGCAGAGCTCGCCAGAGGTTGTTACATAGAACACTCAGCCAGATAAGATAAGCCTGTTCAATAAAAAATAGTTATTAGACTTAGGACATTGTGAAAAGTGCTTAATTTATGTCAGCACAGCTGAAATACAATGACAGCAGGGTGTGAGAATGAGTAAGAGAGAGAGACGGGGGGACAGAAGGAGCACATGCAGGCAACAGGTGCTGCCAGAACAAAAATGGTTTCTAACACATGATTTTGAAAGGATAAATGGTGAATAGATTGAGTATTTGATTGAAAAAATGTGAATTTTTGAAATGTTTACTTGTATCCTTTTGAAATATTGACTTTGGAACAAAAATCATTTGTTCCTTCTTGTTGAGTTGAGGAGACAGAGATGCAGCACGCAATACTACAGAATGCGACAACTGTGAGTTTCAAACAACATTGGCTGGAAAAAGACCCACCTGAGCTTGGATTCCACTGAGCTACAGACCTCTTTCTTTGTGTAAATCAATGAAACGACTAGTAGTAGATCAAATAAGTCCTGTTGCACACATTTTCATAGGGAGAGAGCCGACAGCCAGTAACAATTGTGCACGCACACATAAACCTCAGCTCCAGCCACTGCAGTTAGTTACTAGTTTTCTAATAACATCTAATAAATAACGTTTGAAGCAAGGTTCTTTACTTGTTGAAAATTGTTTGCATTTAGGAAATTACAATGACATCACGGTGCAACTGTTCGTGTGTGTTATGCATGTTCTTCTTGCTTCATTAGGCAACTGCTGCTAAATGCCTTTATCACACAGCAGACGATACTTTCACTCAAATTCAGTCACTTTGTCAAAAATACAAATAACTAGCCTTCAAAACCTGAACAACTAGGCAAAATAAATGATAGAAGAAAATACAGCCTAACAGATTGAATAACAGACTCTAATCCTCATGCTGCCATGTAGTACTTGAACAATATTAAATAGCCCACAAATTTAGGAGAGAAATAATATAGACTGTAACGTTAATCCTGTTTTCTGTCACTCACCAGCCTTCACACCTGAACAAAAATAAATAATGGGCCTAGCCTATAATAATACAAATATAATAAAACAAGCTATTGTTAGCTATACTGTTTTCTATAGCCTTCAAAATTCCAATAGCCTAAGCAAAGGAATAACTAAACAGACACATAACGGACTGTTTTTTGCTTGTACACATTCCCCCATAACAAATGAATAATTTTCCAGGATAAACACAAGAGAAATACAATTAGCCTATAGGCTACATCTGGCTTAGGTTTTTTGTTTTCAGCCTGGGCCAGATCGGCGGCAGCCGCGGCGCAGACAGCAGCAACGGGACAGAGCCTATTGGATAATAAATTGACAATAATTTAGTAGCCTATAGACAAATGTCATAGGAAGAATTGCACTCAAACACTGAATTTTGAGTAGACTATAGACCTACTTACATAAAAAAAGCTTCTTTAGAGTGCACCATGGAGGAACAGCAGGGCATCCACGATGTCTAGACTGGGACGCATTCTCCTCTCTTCAGTGGTCCGCCCTGCAGCACTGAAAACTCTTTCACTGCTGCTGCTACTGGCTGGCACGCACAGCATGTTTCTGGCCAGCTGGGACAGCCTGGGGTACACAGTGCCGTTAGCCTTCCACCAGCCCAGCAAGTCCTTTTCGTTCGCCATCACTATTTGCCGCTGTGTCACATACCTGTCCACCTCATCATCAACACTGTCATTCACAATCACATCTTCGGCATAATTATTCCACTCTGCAAAGTCGCTTCTTGCATTCTTGGCGGGCGGTTCTGCTCCGTACACGGATGCAGACGCACCACTGGCACCGCCTGCCTCCTCATCTTGTGGTTCTGGTGCTGCTGACAGACGGAGACAGGACTTAGCTGTTCCAACAAACTACACTGTCCTTGTGACTGGGTGGTTTCATGTTTTTGAAACTTGCTGAGTGCCTTTTGCCAGTAACTGACTCCTTCATTCACTAATTCATTGTGTTTTGAACCATTTTTTAAAAATGCTTTTTTGTGTGGCAAACTGATCTAGTGGATACTGAGACAGCATTAGCTGTTTAGGACCAGTGTTCTTTTTCCACTAAATCAGAAGAAATATCTTGAAATCCTGCTGCTTTTGCTTGGTGGCCGCTATGCTACTCTCTTTCTGGCTCTTTGTTTCTTTCTCTGGTCTGCTGTCTCTCATCTTCCACTCTCTCACTTCTCCTGTTCAACTATCTTCTCTCACTCCAATTCAAACAGTGAACCGTGACTGACAACCCGTAACATTGTCTAACTAGAGAGGGAAAAAAAACAACAAAAAAACTAACATCTGACAGCTAACTCTATGATTCAGTGCAGCAAAAATGAGGACTGCCGATGATAATGATGTGTTGGTATTAAGTGGTATAAGGAAAGCAATGTGTTTCATATCCTGGTTTGAGATATGTATTGACTGGAGTGGAGTAATTACACCACAGTTTCACTCACTCCCTGTTTAATGTGTGTGTGTGTCTGCCTCTCTAAGTAGATGAACAGCGGAGCGGGTGGAGGGAAGGAGTGGATTAAACCATTTGCAAGACAAGGGGGCGCTGCTGTATTTTTGTTGTTAAAATATTAAGTTTTATCCATATACGTCTATGGTTTTGACATTTTCTCTGCTTGTTAAACCTAGACCTACATTTTTTTTTTTTTTTAAAGATTTTTTTTGGGCTTTTGTGCCTTTATATACAGGACAGCTGAAGAGTGCACAGGAAACAGGGCAGAGAGAGGGGGAATGACATGCAGCAAAGGATCACAGGTGGAATCGAACCCGGGTCCGCTGCGTGAGGACATAGCCTCTGTATATGGGGCTAGAAAAGGGGCTAGATACGCCTATGATAGACGATAGGTGCCATCAAATAGTATGGTGAGCCTTGTAGGTGTGATCAAGCCTGCCTAAATGTCATGTCTGTCTCCCGCTGTAGCGTGGAGGTTTTAACCCTGAACATGGCCAACATCAGTGGTGCAGTCAGGGCCCGCTCATTTTTCCACTGGCTTACATCTGCCCACATGTTGTGAGATGCACTTATGACCAGCAGAGCAGTAGTGCGGCACCAAGTTTACTGGTAAATATGAGTTGATCTTAGGTTAAGGTTAGGATTAGGCATAAATTGATTGAGGTTAGGGTTAGGGTAAGGGAGGGCAAGGGAGCAAAAAGAGCAGCAATCTCTCACCATTCATGTTCATCTGGAAAGGAATGGGGGAGGCAGTGAGCAATTGGATGTCTAATATTGGTGCATCTCACAACAGTGGAACAGTGAGCCAGCGGAACAGGGGTGCAGCATCGTGTATGTGATATGCAGGTATACACCGTATACCCACTAGGAGAGGTCCCAGATTTCCGTATACCAACAAAATGTGAGGGGATACGTAACGACACACAACACACCTTATGTGCTTTTTCTGTTACGAAGCACGGACTCTTGACTATTTGAACTTCCGTTGACTGTAACTGATTTCACCCGACGCTTCCAAGGATACAACAAAGATGCTTGTCAGTGATTTCTCTGGCTTGATAGTAGCTATCTAGCATTACCTTTGCAAGTTTAAAATGAGCTAACATAAATGTGTAGAATCACTAAAGGAGATATGAAATGAAAGCCGACTCAAAGTAACATTACAGGCTTTCAGTGTTTTTGTAAGCCCGCTAGCCCTGAAACTACTGCCGCTTACGGTAACACTGCAGCTTCAGCAGATGACAGGGGTAAATGTTACTCAACTACAGAAAGAGAGCCTGATAACTGATGAAGCAACATTCCACTGTGTGTTCCTTTGTTTCTGTCACAAATTTGCATTGCTGCCGGTGTGAATAGTTTGATCTGAATAATTTGCATCCAAACAATTCACATTTTCGTGTCATTTATTCATCATTCACCCCCTTTGTAAAGACCATTAACCAAAATAAATTAATTTTACTCCTTTTAATAAAACAGTCCTTTTTTCACCGACCAGCTTTGTGTCCTGCTCTGGGGTCAGATTCAGGTTTTTTACAAATGGGGACAAAACTAGAATTGTGACTGGCTTTAAAGTTTGTGACATACAAGTCTTAGTTGCCCAGGGTATGTTGGAAGATTTTGGGAAGTGCAAAGACTTTGCCTACTTAGTAGATAAATGTGAAAATACTGTTCCATGAACAAATTTTCCAAAGACACAAGTCAGCACAGTCAAGGTTTGATATTTTAGGGGACCAACCAAAAGAAAAATACACCTGAGTGAAAGAGAACATTAATATTTTGAATTCTTTGGCATGGGCTAATTTTCAGATTATTATTCTAATTCATGCAAGTATCTGCTCAAAAACATAATTACAGTAAAATCATTAACACAATGAATGTTTTTCTTCCTTTTTTTAGCAGTACTTACAGTAAATTGCTCTATTAGAGAGCATGATGTCTATTATGTCCAGCTTTGGCACTGCTACAACAAAATGACAAGCTGTACATCTCTGCTGAGTACTTCAAAATAATTAAATGACATATTTGTGTACACTGTCCAATGTAAACACTTCAGTCAAGTGAAAGCATTAGTGCATTGCTGAAATGCAAATCCATTGTGAAATTTAAGCAGGAGCTCTGAACCACCTGTCAGATGTTCAGGACCAGCTAATCAGTGGTCTTGGCTGCATATACTGTAGCTAGATTGGTCTCTAATGTCAATACCAATGGAGGCAATTAGTCAATGTTAGAGTGGCCTCATCCAAAGTAATGAACTTCACTATCACTGAGTATATTGGAGCACATTGGTTGGAATAGTGACATTTAAATTGATATTCTCTCTTTATTTTATTAATCCAAGATGGTTATGCAGTTTATTTCAAAGTGGCTGTACTCTGTCACAAAATACCCTCTGCTTTAATGAGAAGATGGTATACGGCAGAGGGACTGTGTTAGAGTAAATATAGTCTGTTAGGGTTAGAATTATACCTTTCTACACATTGTTTTTGCTATGTTAATGCTTTTTTGGTTAAGATGTTCCTATATGAAACATTGCTGTATATAAATGTGCACTTTATGTGACTTTTACAGTATGTTACTAACTTTTCATTCTAAAAACAGAAAAAGAAATTGCATTCTCTTTATTACATTTTTCACACCTATATTACTTCGCACTGGGTTCACATGAAAATGCATTTTAGAAGAACTCTATTAAACTTCCTCTCATTAATTACCATTTCACTGGAGTGGGTTCATGAGTTGAGTTCATTTCTGCTTAAGAGGATTTTGAAGTACACTATAATTAAAATGCACTCGGCCCCATTCTTTATAAATGGTTTAAATGGTGCATAGAAAGTGGCAAGATGTGCTGCACACTGTATCTCTGAAGGAAAGACAGACAACCTTATAAAAACTCCACATGCTCATATGAATATGGAACCCTTTGGAGATACGGTACATTAAGGCCTTTACATATTGGGTGCGTAAAGAATAAACGACACGAAAATGCGAATTGTTCAGAAGCGAAACGTTTGGATCGAAGCTCTTCACACCGGCAGTGACACGAATTTGCGTCAGAAACACAAATTTGCAAGAGTTTTGACAGCTCACTAGGGGAAAGTGGGCTCACGTTACGAATACAATATTAGAACATAGCAGAAAACATAGCAGAACTTATCAGCCATTAAACACAGGATAGTGAGTAAAAATACGACACCAAACACCACAGGCATTAACAGCAGGCGGGTGTACGCCATATGCTTAAATAGGTGACAAGTTAACAGAGCCTATCATACATTACACATTAGATGATTTAACCTCATCCAAACGTAAACTACACATTTGCTTAGCCCAAATGATCGGTGATGCTCCACCATATTTTGTCTTTAAGGTCATTGTCTTAATAATTTCCATGCATTTGTCAAACAACGCTTGGTGCTAAGAGACACAGGTGATGAGTTTATCAGCCATTGTTGTTGTTGTTGTTGTTGTTGTGGGATATGGACATGACGTCCGCTCCACACAACCATCATGACTGGTTGATGCATTTGTTCGCAGTACGAATGTTTGGAAAAATCGACCTTGATCCGAAAAATGAAAGGTTTGCTTTTTCAAAGTGTGATATCCGCATTCTGTGTGAAAATACTTATGCCCAGTCAGCAGGTAAAAAAATGTTTTTTTCATGCAAATTATTT
>JAQFJB010000001.1:25932429-25946560 GCA_029874875.1 Naso minor | reverse complement strand
CTGTCATAAAAACAACAACTTTAGATGCTGAAAACAGCACTTGTTGACGTCACTTCACAGCCCTGGTGCTGCACTCTTGCAGGTGTTTCCCAACTTTTTTGAGGGGAATCTGGTGCGGACAGAGGGGAGCAGGTCTGAACGACACCTCACGAAAACATTCCCCCCTCGTTACCGACGGTTCCTGATGACCCCGAATGGGAACGTGACGCTTCACAGGCGCTCTGAGCTGTTTTTCCCCACATGCGTTCAGATGGCTTTTGGAGTGGCTGCACCTAGTGAGACACGTCTTGTGATCCCAGCCATAGGCTACACTGACAGACTCCCTCTCTCTGCAATTTTCGACATGGAAAAAAAAAGCATTGGAAATCGTCCTATTCTGCTGTTTTTCAACCAAGGCGGCGAGCAAAATCACCCAGGTGGTCTGCCTTCGCCTTAGATAGGCAGGGAAAACCATATAAGACTATCCACAATTTTAGTAACCAACTTCTGCTTTGATATGATTTTGGAGAAAGAACTGCAGCTCATTCAGGGTTGTTTAAGTTCTGGGGCATATCAACAACAAAAAAAGAGCAGATAAACAGCAGAGGATCATCAGATCCTTGCAAGTGTGATATTAGGGATTGTTGTAAAGTTACACAACAGAACAAATGTTAAAGACCACATGAAACGGATGTCAGAGTGCCATTTACTGCCATGAATTTACTTTTTTCCTGTAAAAACGATAAGCTAGGGTGGGATATGTCGCAGACAGTGGTTGGCGTTTAGAGTAGTCAATCGCGCTGAATGTGCATTACACCCTGGCAAAATTGAAATATGACAGCAGCTAGCAGCGCAGACATGGAAAACAGTCACAAGGAGAGCCACAACCATCGGCAAATCTGGCCGATTTTAGTGACTCAGACAGGGATGAAAGGGAGGAAGAAGAGCTACAAGGTTCTGGCGTGAGACCGTACATGTTCGAGCTGCTCTGTACAGCCGGCAGCGCTGCTGGACGAGAGAGAGAGAGCCGGCTCATCCCCGAGATGTGTAGTCCTGCGTGGCGGTTGATAACTGACAGCATTTATATGACAGAGGGTGTGTGTGTATGCGGGGGGGTGTATGGGAGTGTCTCTGTCATCATACATCAGTCAGATAACACCCAGAGTGGAGCGCTATTTCATATTTGGTCATTTTCTTTTTCTAAACCATCATTTGAATTAGAGTTGTTCCAATACCGATACCAGAATCAGAAAATGCTGGTATCAGCGAGCACACCGGTCTGTGCACCGATCAGATACCATACCATGTTATCTATTAGCGGCCAGAAACGGTACTCAGCTATTTCCCATTTAGCTCAGTTGGCTCTGGTTGACCTTACATACCTGAAATCAGTTTTTCTTTGCTGCTCTAAAACATTACTCAGGAAGCTGGGCTGTGTTGCCTCTGGCAACTACTATTTTTAAAGTCGAGCTGAAGTCAAAAATGCATTTTCAACCCTTTGGGACCACATCCCTGCTCTTATTGTAGTCAAATGTGAAAATGTATCACAAAAAAATTACAAAAAATTAATCATTTAGTATTTTTAAAATCTCCTGGGTCCCTGATGTCATCTTTGACTCAGGCCATTATTGGTTGAGTCATTGGTTGAATTCAACCAGTTGAGTCACGCCAATCCTCCTGTCAGTCATTTTGTGGTTCTTATATATAGAGGGCAGGTCAGATGGGATCTCTGTGGGTTTACCATCAGGCGATAGATTGAGACAGATAGCGAGAGATAAAAACATCGAGCAACAGATAGATTTAGAGAGAGAGTGAGAGTGCGAGTGACGGTGATAATGTCAGTGAGAGTGAGTAACAGAGTGTTAGTTTAGTTACAGCGGAGATGAGGGAGGCGAGTAGTCCACCACCACTGAATGGAGGCGGACATCACTGGCATTCATCTCCGAGTTCATCTCGCTGCCACTGTGCCGCCTACATCCCGCCCACTTGCCAACAACATTCCCATCAGATTCCTCCAACTTATGTCCCGCCCCTACAGCCCGTTCACTGGTTGTGTAATTGTTCACAACACAGCAGTGGACATTCTGGAAAAAGGCATTTCAGCTCGTCTTTAAGAGGGATGAGGAAGAGTGGAGAGACCTGACTGAGCTCGCAAAATATCTGCATTCTGTACTATTTTACACTGGAAAGTCAAAGGAGATGTGTAAAGAGGTGTTTTTTATGTGCTGGTATTGGATCGGTACTCGTTTTTGGCAGATTCACAAGTTTGGGTATCGGAATCGATATTGTGAAGGAAAAAATTGTATCAGACTATCTCCTATCTGAATCAGGTAATTAAAAGGATTAAATTTAAACAGTTGTCAGTTATTGATGGTTGTTTCAGTCCCAGGTTTCTGCTGCCTGAAAGCCATTCAGAAAGGACGAGGTGTTTTTTTTTCTGTTCCTCTCGAGCAATTCTTCTCCTACTTTCCACATGTACACAATTTATAGTACTTATAATGCATTGGGTTCCAAATATTTCATTTCATTTTAACTTAGTTTCTACATACGCATTTGATTGATAAGTAAGTTCTTGCCAGCCTTTGTCTCTGGTTTTGTTTGTGACATCTGTATCACCTTTTCTTTGTTACTGAATGTTTGCATCCTTAATGCGTGTCTAATTGTGCTGCTCAGTGGCCGTGAACACCGGCGCTCTCCGTACTTCTGCTGTTTCTGCTGCCATGGTGAACTAATTTGATCAGTGGTTGACTGCTCAGGCTGCTTAAGAACATCAAGCACATACAATTATCTTGACTACTTGAACCTGTCTGGAATTAGTCTGATAGTGTGAACTAGAATTGACCCTGATAGAGCCACTTTAGCTCCGACTGGTTCGTTCATTTCATTCAAGTCAGGTGTTCGACTTTAATCCTCACTTTTCTCAGCATCATCACGACTGAATCAGGAATTTGGCACAAATTCATTATAGTTGTGAAAAAGACAAACAGAAAGTCTTTATTTCTCTGCTGATGGGTCATTGTGTCATGTTTTGTATCCACCAGCATCCTGCTGCTCCTTCTCATTTTCCAGCTACATTGTAGTTAGATTAATTGGTGTAATGATGGAGCAAACTAACTAAAACAATCATGATGGAAGCCTCACTGGGCAGGATCACCAGATGACAATAAAGAGGAAAAAAAAAGCTTATTATCTGGGCAGTCATGTTCATTGTTCTGCAACAGCACTTTCACATCATGGAAACAATAAATAAAACAGTGGAGGCTGAACAAGTAAAGGTGGGACCTTTTCTTTTAACTTAATTTGTTTACAATCAGTTTCCAGTTTGTTTATGAGACCTTTCAACAAAATTTCATTTATATTTTAATAGAGGAAAGGCAATAGTGTCAAGAATGTTATTGCTGATCAAATTAATGTTGGAGTGTAAAAATGAAGCTGGACAAATTATGAGAAATGTATTTAATTAAGCCACGAAATTAAACTGCTTCATGTTTACTGTGTGTAGTGTGTTCTGTGGATTGAAGTCACTTTGCAGACTTCCAGTAAAGTCAATACTAACTCAAGACGGAGCTCAGTGTGTCGTGATAGAACATCAAAACTCGACATCATTAAAATGCTGCACAGGACTTCTGTTATTAAAGCAATAAAACCAAATATGTGGATTACTGTCTAATACAAAGTGTATTTATATACAGGGAAGGCGTAACTTGGAAAGTAGAGCAAGCTGTCTACTTGTCAGAGGTCAGAGAGTCGATTCCAGAACTGGAGGTAAAAAACAATAAATGTGATGAATTAGTAACTACAAAAGCAGTCATGGATTCTTACATTTTACTTCCTCCATTTTCTTGATCTCAAGTTATCTCCTTATCTCGGGATAACAAAGGTTGTTTTTTCTCTGGATCTCGAGAAAACAACAAGTCGTTTTCTCGAGATAATGAGATTATTTATAACTTTTTAAATCAATACATTTATTTTAATATTATCAACTTACCACTAAACCCAGGCTTCCTCCCTCCTAATCAAACATGACTATCAAGAATGAGGTCAGGTCACACTGGTCTAATAAGCTCATCAAACATGAATTAACAGGCTACGGGCGGTCAGCATTGTAGAATACAGGAAACAGTGGAGCATGCTTTTTTAAATAGTCCAAATCAGACAATATGATATAACCAAACTGACTGATAAGAGATGCATGCTGACTGGTGGATGTCCTGAACAGGAATGTAACTGAAATGAGTCCTAAACCTATTTCCTCATTTGTTTTGTGTCTAATTCTTCATAACATGGCACATTTGATTACAGAAATTGATAAAACTACTTGTAATAAATACATTTAAAAGGTTAATAAATCATCTTGGGAAAACAGCCTTTATTTTCTCAGGATCACAAGATAACAAGCTTTCTCAACCTGAGATAATGAGATAATTTAACCTGTGATATCAAGAAAGTGTAAAAGGATTTATTGACACATGCATGATAAATAAAAAATAAATAAATAAAAAATCGGTGACTCATAAATGTAGCCCGGTTACAGCCATCCTGATTACGTGAGCTCAACATTTCTGTTGCACAGATCAGCCTGGACAAACTCCAAGTTAGTGGTTTAAGCGAGCACCAAAAGTGGTGCCGGCCAGCAGCATCTCCTGACAAGGGTCGACTGGCAGCTGTCGCCTTGGTTTTAGTTGTGTCGACAACAAAGTAATTCGAACGATGGCGGCTCTTGAACTGGTCAGCGTAGAAACTGCTTATTTCTTCATTGAAAGAAGAACAGAGAATAAAACTGAGGGCTTTTCTTGGTGGAAAAGAATGTTTTCGCTCTTCCCACAACTCACCTCGGTAAGAGTTTGACTTACCTGGTGGCTCCGCTGGTCATATGGTTTGTTGATCTGATTTGTCAAAGTCAGTCCATGATAGTGACAAAAAAGATGGTTTATCCAGTGACCTGCAGGGTATTTTCTCAAAGTGTCTCCCCTTTCCAAAGGAGCCTTCTCAGATGGTTGTGAATAACAAATTATCGGTCAGATATAGATGTGCTTTGAATATTACGCTCTGAAGATGCTAATAATTTTCACTCGAACTTTGTGTGCTGATCAGAGCTGGAGTTTGTGATTTGGATGTTTTCTGCAATTAGGTTCATCTGCACAGAGTGGGACCATTTCAGCACCACTTATATGCCCACTACCTTATTTAAATATGTGCAAATAGCACTTGAGCAGCAAGATGCTACTTCGTTGGCAGCACATTGGTATATCTTTCATGTTTTGTGAGGGCTTCGAGAACAAGAGGTTTCTTTTTGTCTAATGACCACAAAAGCAGTGTTAATCTGCGTATGCTTCGTCCTTTGATTATTCCATTTCAAAACCCGAATCGTAAAAACAAATAAAAAGCGTGGTTATTTTGTTGTATTTTACAATAAAAACGACAAACAAAAAAAATTATTTTTTGTTTTGTTTTGTTTTTCCATTTTGGTTTTGAAAACAGAAAAATGAACTAACTAGGCCGTTTGTTGTTTTGTGATTCTGTTTTAAAACAGAATGATTAAAGAACAAACCATACACAAATTAACATTTTAAAACTTGTCAGAACACATTAGTTAAGGAAAAAAAAAAACCTCACTGTTTTGAAAGGGAATGTAATCCTGGCTGCATCAAATTTACTCTTAATTGATTTGGTTCTTGCAAATGAGTTTTATACAAACATGATTTAGAGACAGTGTTGGCGCTTACGTATCATCTATTTGTCTCAGTACAGACAGACTCTGATACAGTCGTACACATCTAATAAAACTAAAACTGCTTTGAAGACCTCTGCCACACATACTACTTAAAATTCAGTATTGATTTTAGGAAGCTTTTAGGAAATACAGATGTGTTTGATCATTTTAAATTACTAAATTGTTTTTACATCCATGTGTGAGACATACAATCAATACAATCACTTTATGGGAATTGTTTGTCGAGTTTGTCCATTCCCTCATGATGTTGATGCTTTGGTGAAAAATTCCCTGTTCATGTTTATGCTAAATAGTAAAATTTATTTATGGCATTTTTTTAAAACCAAGAGCAGCAGTTGATGAAATTTCCATTACTGCCATGTTCCCTGGTGCTGAGTGACATATTTGACAAAATTCACATTCTTTAAAGTTGAATTTCAAATAGTGCTCCACCCATATCATTTTATACTTTCGAAGCACAAAGCCACTGGGGACAGAAAATCCCTGTTTCTTTCCGTAATCAATGTGCCATGATACAGACATAAGGAATGCATGTATTGAGCGAGTCATTTGTGCTGAAATTTCATTTTTTCCTCTCGATGGATCACAGAGGCTTTGGCCATATCCCTCAAATACTTCAAAGCTCAGCAACTATTTTACAGCACACACCTCACTATTGAACACACGCTTCACAATTTCTTCAACAGGCCTCTTTCTTGCCACTCCTTTTAAAACAATATTTTGCTCCTCTTTATTGTTTGTGTATCTAATCCTGCGCTTTGTTTCTTCCCCTCATCATCGCTCACTTATTCCTCTGATCAGCCCTCCCCTTTTTCTCTGTTCACTAAGCTTTTAGAATGAGGGGGCGAGAAACCCCAAAGCATGAATCATTAAAAGATGTGAAGAGAAAAATAGATCACTGCAGATGCACCTGCAAAAATAACGTGCGATGCAATGAAGGGAGAGGGAGATGGGGACAGAGGAGGAGGGGGGATGGTAGCATTTCGCTTCTCTTCTCCTGAGAAGACAAAGGATCTGTCCTCTGCCTAGATGGGGCGATTCTTTTTTCTTTACAAGAACAGAAGGCTTTCACAGGCAAGCCTGTGCAAAATAAGCTGCTGATCATTTCAGTTTACATCATCATTATCCTTATCAAAGTCTTCTATGGGTTTTAGGAATCCTGCTGAATATATTGCGCTGGCATTAAACATGGATTGATGCAGTATGTGTGCATAAATGAAGTTCAAGGACAAACAGAAACTGATAAAGATCAATACAAACTGTGGAGTAAAAACTAAAGATTTTCAGACGATAAAACTAAATTGATCTTCTTTTCTAACAGAAACAACTGAAAAGGCACTCCACCGTTGCATTTCTGAAATAAATATGTCACATTGTCTGGACACCAGTGTGTAAATCTGTACCAAAATGCTTTTTTCCATTTACTTCTAGTTGTTGAGTTTTGTCACACTTGCTCAGAAGTCCTTGTCTCATCCAAGACGTTGTGGGTGGAATGAAACAATAAGCTCCACAGCAGAATTTAGGGTTCAAAAAATCAAAAAATCAAAGCAACTTTTTCCTGTTTGTCTGAGTTGCCTCTATCCTCTTCGATTTGTCTCTCAAAAACCACACTTTGCCTCCTATCATTCACTTATTTCTCCCCATCCTTCTGTTTTTATCTCATCTTATGCTATAAACAAGCATTTATGCATCCAGTCGTCAGTAATTAACCAAAACCACCACTCTTCCTTACCCAGCCTTGAGCAAATCACTAATCAGTATGCTCTTTATGAACCCAATTAGCTCCCTCTTTCACACACTGCTATTGATGCCTGCTTCCAACTACCCATTACTTCCACTATTAAGTGGGGGGATATGTGTGAATAAAGGTCACATCCTTCTCATACATTATTAAGTGTGTAGAAGAAGAAAACTTGCACATTTAGTTTTAGTCACTCAGTTGACAGAATATGTCACAGTATAGGAGCAAACAAACAGCAGGATGCAACGCAACACTCCCACACATCGAGAATGCATTCAAGTATATCAATGGGATAATGAAGGCCGAAACTTCAACAAAAGCTTCCATCCGCACAGATGCATCCTACACACAGTGCACAGAAAGCTGTTCATTAACGTTTTTAGCCACAGTAGCTGCGTGTCAGCCAGTGCAACACTTTTGGTTCAGACCCATATATTTTCACGTCTCGATGGATTGCTGTGAAATTTTGAACATATAAATGTTGCAGGGGATGATGAATATGGACTTGGCGAAGCCCTGATTTGTCTTGTAGTGCAAACATGAATTTGACATGTAGTTTAGAGTGAAATGTCTTGTCAGTTACTGACAGGATTGCCAAATACAATACAGACATTTGTGCCCCCTTTGGGAGTAATTACGATAAATTTGGTCATCAAAAGTCTATGTAATTCTTTCACTGGTAGATGGAAAAATTAGACAAAATCAACATTTAACAAAAGAATGAATCAAGCCAAAGAAAACCTGACAACAAGTAGGCTTTGGTATTTACTTCAAGACTGAATAACATGAAATATTTAAGTTCTTTCCTGTGAAATTAGCAATTACAGTTGAGTTATTTTTTGCTGAAAGCAGCAGTGTTGAGGTGCTTTTCTGGAATTCATCAGAGGTGGCCAAAGTGCACACATTCCTTACTTAAGTAGAAGCACAGATATTCGTGTAAAAAAAAGACAGATAAAAGTAGAGGTACTGACTCAACTTCTTTACTCAGGCAAAAGTAATAAAGTACAAGTTCTGAAATGTACTCAGAGTGTAAATGTAAAAAGTCATTTCTGAGCAAAGCTAACTGAAACTCACGTCATATTAATATAATGCAAAGACGATTTAATTTACAGGTAGGATTTGTCCGAGCTGTTCCTAAATGCAGCAGAAAATGAGTTGATTATTGTGTCTCATTCCTAGAATGTCAAATACGGACATTTTGGGTTGGTAAAGTGTCCTGAACTCAGTCAAAAGGCAAAAGCATTTAAACTAAAATTCAGTCAGACAGTTTGCGTAGAGATATTAAGGAGTGATGAGCAAAGCATGCTGTAGTCGGAGCCTGCATATGGGTGCTGAGGTGGCGGTGGGGCCCAAAGAACATGCAGTGATACTGACGCAGGGCAGCAATAGCAATATGTATAAATACATGATGAGATATTAATATTGAAGTCACGTGGTGATTGTTAATTACTGAGTAGTGGAGAAGAAGTAGGATTAAATAAGCGTATTCTTCTTCCTCCTCCTTTTCCAACATGTTAAGTTAATGTTGTTTTTTTTGTTGTTTAACTACGTTGATTTGTTTTTGTTTTTTATTGTATTATTTTCACATGTTCTTTTTTTATTGTATTATTTTCACATGCTTGAAGTAAAGCCTTCTTTCATTCATTTGTTCATTCAATAGCAATGACAGGCAGAGGGAGAGTTGGGAGATTCTTACAGTTTAAACAGTCCACCACATTCAGAGGGCACGACTGGTAGACGTGGAGAGTGGGCACGACACGCGTGTATAGTGGTGCAGCTGGACTTTTCTGCTTGAACTAGTTT
This sequence comes from Naso minor, assembly GCA_029874875.1. Classification (NCBI taxonomy): domain Eukaryota; kingdom Metazoa; phylum Chordata; class Actinopteri; order Acanthuriformes; family Acanthuridae; genus Naso; species Naso minor. The sequence goes on along the minus strand of JAQFJB010000001.1, from coordinate 25,937,303 downwards.
GCATGTGTCGCTCCATTAACGAGTCCATTTTTAAAATGTATGGAGTAGAAAGTACAAATATTGTGTTAAAGTCAAGGAAGTAAAAGTAAAAGAAAATGTCAGAAAAATCAATACTTTGGGTGAAAGTACTTTATTGGTCACATAGTGTACAGTGAAATGTGTTCTCTGCATTTAAACCATCCCTGAGGAGCAGCGGGCGGTCACAGCGCAGCGCGCAGGGACCAGCTCCAGATTCTAAACCAGTACTCGGTCAAGGGAACTGACTAGAGATACATCTCCATACATGTTTTGATGATGGGGGAAACAGGAGCACCCAGAGGATACCGACCTGAACGCAGGTGAACATGCCAGCTCCTCATAGACAGGTCCTGCTCCAGCCAGGAATCGAACCCAGGATGATAGAGATGGGCAATATCGTATCATTTCTGATATACCGCGAAAGAAACTTTTCACACTGAAAATTCGTCATTTTGCAATGATGATAAATTCTAGTCGTTTCTCTCGCTCTCCTCTAATGCTCTCTCAGCAGCTCACTCCCCCGCCCATCCAGAAAACTCTCCTCACATGTTTTGTGTCAGTAGCAGAGGGAGGAGAGGCTAGAGAGAGACCGGAGACAGCGTGAAGCGTTGCGCCTGCTCACTCCATGTACTTATTATTTAAGCTTTTCTTACTAGTGCACCGCTTCGTTTCTGCCATCCACTTTACTGCTGCTGTTCAGTGCAATTTCTCCGCTGTTGGACTAATAAAGGATTATCTTATTTTATCATGTACGCAGAGGGAACTGACATTACAGCGCACTTAACATAAACACCTAAAGTTATGTCGTCAGCTACATTGGTGGGCTATTAACGTCACGTCATCACTCTGTTAATTGTGTAGATAGGTAGAGGAGGGAGAGATGGAACAGAAAGTAAACTGGGAATGAGCTTAATAACTACGACAGGCTCATCTCAACAACTAACGTTACAGAGTGACTTTGTTTACTGAATGCCTCTCTGACTGTTTTGACCAAAACTTTTGTCATTGTTATTGTCATTGGAATCAGCATTGTGTACTGTTTTGCAGCACAGTAGCACATTTACATGTAATTGGTGTTTAGTTGCCCATTTGAAAAATTTTACCTAGCCAAAAAGATGGTGTTGAACGGTACATTTTTTTAGTTGTCATTTACATCGTCATCACAATAAATACCACAAAATATTGCGATAAAATTTTTAGTCCATATCACCCATCCCTAACTCTTCTTGCTGTGAGGCAAAAGTGCTAACCACTAATCCACCGTGCCGTTAAGTATAGATGTCTAAAAAATCTACTTAAGTACAGTAATGAAGTATTGGTACTTGTTACTTTCTGCTGTCAGAGACTTACAACTGCCAGAGACCATGTGAAATATTCATCATCTACGAGAAGATAATTTGTGTTCGGCTTTGAGTCAGTCTCGAATCAAATGACTGCTACAATGAACCATTGATTAAAAAACCTACATGTGATTATTAATTGCAGGGGGGACAAAAGCTGTATTTATTCTCTCTAGCTTTTTGCCACAGCATTGGATTCGTCACTGTTCAGCATTGCTGTTGTTTTTCATCCTCCTACACATGAAACATTGGCACCTGTTTTCTCTGTGCGTCGTCAGAAGACGTTTAAAACAAAGCAAATGAAAGTCGGGGAGGCAGACGGATCAATAAACATCATCCCCAGGATTCATTATAAGTGAAATTATCCAATTTCATCCACAACTTGTGCACATTCATCCTACATGAACATTGTTTCTGTGGAACACCTGTGTGAGAGATTTTTTTTTTTTTAGAAATTAAAATCAAATTAATGACTTTCAGACTTCAGCTTTAAGGGAGATGGGTTAAATTACCTGTCATTAGACCACTTCTATTTCCAACTGTGAAGGAGATATCTGTGGGTAATTATTCTCTCAGCTCCTGCAGCACATTAGACAATCGTTTTATAGCCTCGTGTGGACTGTGTGCTTCTGGGTACACCTTCATTTGACTTCGCGGCGATTAGAACAGTGCTAAGAGCAGCTGAACTGATTAGAGGAATTTTTTCAGAGGAAAAGATTTTCCCATTTGTTATAAAGATTAAGGATAATTTTTTTTCCACAGTGCATCATAATTCCATTTTCATGGATGCATTATTTGCTCTAAATTCAGTACACATAAAATCCATAAAATACATAATGGAGATGGTATTAAGTTGTGGTGTTGTTAAATTTGTTCTTTAGATGCTGTCAGAAATCTCTGTTGTATTGTCATCATGTATCATGGGAGGCAAACTTTTATGTACTTCAAAGAGTACTTTGTTCTGACTAGAACCCAAAATACTGACTGGATACTCGCTCTCTTTTTAAGGCAAGTTTACACCAAAGAATCATGACGAGACGAAACAGTTTGAGGGAAAGCTGCAGTGGTGTAAACTGGTCCATCACCAGAGGCCAGTTTTAGCGTGTAGGGCACGTCACTTGTTTCAACAGCCAATCAGCTCGTTGCGATGTCACCTGTTGCTACGTAGCCCGGCATATAGAGCAGCCAACAAGAATACACACTCTCTGAAAAGACCGCGTCATGGTCTTCATTTTCTAAAGAGCCAAGGAGAGTGGCTGAAGTTTAATGTTCTTTCAGATCGCCTGATAATTACAAAATGCTGAAAGGTTATTGTGGAATTTTCACAATGGCACCAAAAATAAACGACATCAGCTTTTACACTTACAAAATTCAGATAATGACAGATCATCGTACACACATAAATATGGCTGCAGTTACTCTGTGCAGCTCCTATTACTGCAATACTGGCCAAGAAGCATTACTAAGTTATACGTTTCACCAAAGCAAAAAGAGTTCCAGAAGATATTGCTCCAGGTGACCAAATGCAAGCATGCCGGTGTTTTGTTTTGTTTGTGTCTGACATTTGCAGGGTTGTGCGGCATGATTTTTTCCACCAGGATCAGACTGTCAGTGCACTACTACTACTACTGTGACGTCCGCAGGTGTCTGAGGGAGAATATGTGGCAGAAACAACCTAAACTGCAGCTGGATGGTTGCAGCAGTCCAACGTGACGATGCACACGTTCAGAGTACTTTTGTTGCTCCACAATACATCTGACTTTGCTCCCCGTGACTTCTTTCTGTTCTCCAAAATGAAGTCTGTGTCTGGGTTGTTGCCAGAGTATCAAGTTTCAGGTCCGTCATGAAATCACCACAGGAACAGAAACTGGGAAGCTTTTGTTCGCACCCTTAATGTCTTTATTGAAGATGGTGAGACAATGAGCTTTTCCAACATGGAACTGAAAGAGCAAGTGTTGACTATTTTTAGGTCTGTCTTATGCAATAGATATATTCAAAACAATGTTGATCATCGTTGTTGTTCCCTCTGGTTGCAAAGACATCTCGTTCTAAATTTATTTCAGTGCAAGTTATATGGACAACATCTTAGATTTGAATGAAAATGTGTTCTAAAGTTCAGCAGAAGTTAATATGAGCTGCCTCAGACAAGTCCAATTATTATCTTTCAAGGTTACACTTTAGTAGGAAATGTGCTTTGTGTTTCCACAGACAGTGTTCTCCAGCAGAGTGAGGTCTGTCTGTACTGAAAAACCTTTAACTTTAATAGAAACTAGATTAGTCTAACTTCGACATCTGAAGACACATATTACTTTTAAATGAACTTTTTTGCTCTTTGGGTTTTTCTCCCCCAAAGTGACTTTGTAATTTCTTTAAGGAGGAATAAAGTCAAACAGCAGTGCTTTTAAAGTTCATTGGTGTCACGGTTTTATTCTGAGATGATCTTTGAAATGTGTGAATTTGTTTAAATGGTCCTTGAGGCACATTTGTTGCGTTGCATGACTTTGTATTCATATGCGATTAAAATCTTTATCTTGGAGATTATATTTTAAATCTTTTGCCATTGTTTCATATTGCCAATCCAACATAAATAAACAAATGTGAGTGTTTCATTCAATATAATTTAAAATTCCTCCCTGTGTAACACATTGTGATCTTGCTTACTGTTGTTGTAGCTTGTAAACAAAAAAAAACCTCAATAATTTAGCAAGCTAGCACAAGCTAACCACCGTTGTGTTTGGCACATACCTGTACAACAGAGGGCAGTCAACTCTGCGTCGCTCTTGATCCCCAGCCGCTCCTTCAGCGCTCGAAAGCAAGTGAAAGTCAAACTGTGATTCACTCTTGTCCTGGAGCAAGCTTTATCCGCTTGCTGTTTCGCCTCACTAGGGCTATATTCCCCTGTCATTTTCACTACGTCCACATCCGTAATATTCTCCAGTCTGAGTGGCGTCCAGTCGCTATGCGTCCAACTTCACCTGCATGCTGTCATTGGAAAAGGAAACACACCCACTACCCGCCCAGCCTTGGCCCCAGTCAGACAAAACATAAAAATACAGGCGGAGGGCAGAGCGTCTGCATGCACAATCACCACCACACATTTATAGAGGCCCAGAAGTGATGATTGAGCTGGATTACTTTTGTATTTTTATGTGATAGGAAAATCCTACTGACTCCACCTTTGTTGTTTTCAGCAGTGGATTTGTTTTTCTTTTAGTGCCACCATTCACTGCCCCCACACTGCTGACAGGTCAGAATAAAGCAGCTACATCCACTCACTCAGCATAATAGTAGCATTTTAGCCATTGCTGTGCTGCAAATAGAACAGTCCCTATCAAATTCAGTTACAGTAAGTTATTTTACAGTTGTAAAATGTTGCAAACAAAATTTGTATGCTGAATGGTTTACTAAGTGCGCCGTGCCTATGTAGTAATATCATGTAGGCCTATGCAACGTTGTGTTTCACTAAGTGGTTAACCTCCTCCCTTACTTCCTTGTGAATCACAAATTTTGGAGGAT
>JAQFJB010000001.1:25912395-25924381 GCA_029874875.1 Naso minor | reverse complement strand
AATCAAATTACCAGTCCATTTTAATTTTGGCTGAATTTCAGATTTAGAGAAAGAAGGCCACTTTTAAACCCCAAAAGAACTGTTTTACATCAGACATACTTCAGCTTAAAGGTGAAGACAATGTCCTCTTGTGGAACCGAGTCCTCACTGGAAAGTAAGAAGTACCACACCTCCACCAACCCCGAGAGTTGATTAACAAAAAATAAATAAATACATAAATTATATAATAATAATATTATAATAATTATATATTATAGTAATAGTAAAATATAATAAGCCCTTTTAGCCTCTCTATTTTTTTTTTATGTTGGCAAAATAACTGATACCTAGCAAACACAAATTACAATGGAGGCTAATAGAAATGGTGTTAGTTCAGGTTAGAAGAGAATTTTTACGGGAATTTTATGGGAATCCATTGAACAATCTTTGAGACATTTCATGTAAAACCACATTTATAAACCTTATAGCGATGTTCTGCTGGCAAAATTAAATATATATACAGCAAATTGTGCCAGTCCCTCCTGCAGATGTTGAGATATTTCACTGGATGCAAACCTGCTTGCGAGTGAGCGAATATGAGAGGATCACCAAAGTCATTAGCATTGATCATCTGGGCGACATGGGTATCTGTACATTCATGTAAATCAATCTACAGTTGTTGACAAACAGACTGATCGACAGACAGACTGATCATGCCATGAGCTACGAGTCATGACATCGCTAGAGCTATGGTTCTATGAGCAACACAGCTGCAGAGCATGAAGGCTGTCAGCAACAGACAAGTACCATGCTGCAAAATATTTAATGAAGTCTTTGCTGTCAATTCAACAAAACTGCAGGGTAAAGTGTTTAGCATCCTCGTGCAACTTAATCTTCTCAATGCTGAGATAGCTTCCTTTTAAATATTTAGCTCCAAACTCATTTTCGACTAATGATTTGCTGTCATACAGCCTACTGTCACAGCTAAATTTTGTCAATTTAATTGCTTTTCTTTGGCAGGGTTACCTCTTATGTTTGAATAAGAGATTGATTCTTTAAGCTGTTATTACAGCGGTGGGTGAAAAAAACATAATCCCCCTGTAAAGTTGCAGACTTATTGCCTCGGTCTGCCGTATCTCATAAACCCAGACACTCCAGCATGATCAAATTAATGCATTCATTGCAAATTTGTGCATTAAATTTCTCTTGACATCATGAGGGGTAGAGGAGTCATTCTGGCCTCTCTTGACCCTCCGTGCTTCATAGTGTATTAAACTGACAATCAGTTGTGTCACTAATGCAAACATCTCTTGTCTAAATGAGACCATTTTAATGATTTAACACTTACAAATGTAACTTTTAAGTCAAAGTTTGGATGTAATTAATAGCTCGTGGAGATCCCATTTGCACATTTTGAGACATTAGCTGGGTTTCGCAATTATCGCATAAGAACACGGAATGGAAACAAAGAAAATTTTTAAAAATCCTGAAAGTTTTTACACTTGAGGGAGGAGGAAAAGTTGGCGTATCGACAAAAGGCAAATGCGAAAAAGTGCCACAGAAACAGATTTAGCGAATAAAACTCTGATTTTGAACCTGTCATACATAACTGACCCACAGTTTGTTGTATAAACTTGCATAAACTTGTTAATAAATATTTGTTTTTTGTTTGCTTGGGTTTTTTTGCTGGTGTTTTTTTTTTTTTAAAGCGAATATTAAGAATAATACTAATGACATGTTGTTATCAAGTTGGCTTTGTCCATTTTTCTGCAGAGAGTATTTGGACTTTGGGCTGGCATGAACTTTGCAAAGCTGCTTCAACTTGCAAAATCTTTCAATAGATACATTCATGTCAGGAAAACAACTTAGGAGTTTATTTTTCATTTTTCACACAAGTACTTGACTATATTGACTACGACTTCTGTCACCTTCTGTATGTAAAAGCAAAAGCAACACTATAACTCTCTTTACAAAGACCGACCTAACGCTCTCCCTACGACTCACGAAATTCATCCCTATTCATGACAGCAGGCTTTTCACTGTAACCGTTCCGAGAAAGTAAACACATTTGCCTTCACAAGTGTTCAGGCAACAATTCAAAGCAGTAATTTGTTCGAAGCAGTCTGAACATTTTACGGTTCGCACAAAAAAGCAGGTGTTGCAGCCACAAATGTGTGTGGTGAGTTGTAAATTGAGACTCATGAAATATGGATAGTCTGGATTGTAAATGAGGAACAAGCAATGCCAGATGCCATTAATTTGCCCTGGCGAAACTATCAATAGTAATAACAGCAGCTGCACCAACTGCTCTTATTCCTGTTATCTCAGAGAACAGCTTGCTCTGTTTTAAAAAGTAGGACAGGAAACTTGATTTTGTGGGGCTCAACTTGGCTCTGTAACAGATAACAGGCATTAAGGTGAAATACATATCTCTATGTGTCACAGTGTATATTACAGGAAGTTACGCGTCAGATTGTATGAGAAGTCAAAACTCTTGGAAATATGGTTTCCTTACAAAAATGGTTTGTTGTCCAGACCCTGTCATAAAAGTTGCCATTTTTCTTGTTTACGTTGAAAATGGTTACATCCGTTAAATGTTTCATGGATGCAGCTTCATCTTCCCCAATCATCTGATTAATCATTTAAATAAACCATCTTGTTTATCTGCCCACTAACATCTGCTGCCATTCCGGCCCTGCCCACCAGTTGTCCACAGTGTGTCCCTGCCTCTGACAATCCCCTGATCCTGCACCTGGCTGCACACCTGCCCCTCATTACCACCCCACATGTTGGTGGATATTCTCAGTCATCCAGGTCATGGTGACTCTGAAGGCTAATTCTTAGGGAACCGGACCTCTCTGAGTACCAAGAAAGTATAATAAGTAGCCTTTTGTTTGTCTTTCGTGCTTCCATATTGGTCCACTGCTTTGTTTTGTGAGCTTTCCTCTCTGCACAACTTATTTTGACCTCAGAAAATTTTTAGTGGTTTTCTGTCTTGTTGTCGGCCTGATTTCTTTCCATATTTTGGCTCTATTGCACAACTGCCTTCTTCCCATTGATAAAAAAAATTCAGTTTTTGACGTTTTTTTTTTTAACTGCCTCTGTTTGTGGCATCTGGTCCAGATACCCCAGATGACATGCTCTGACAAACAACTTTTACTTCATTAATTCATACTCACAGTAGAGTATACTGAAAATATGCATCATTTTACATCAGTAAAACTTTAAGATCACAGAGAGAACACATGGACATAAAAAAGGCGTACATGGACACAAGGCACAATAGGGACTATTTACATCCCCAATTAGTCAGAATCTAGTGGGGACTCAGATTACTAAAAATATGCAGGACTTGAATCTAATATTTTTAAAACATGCTGTGCATCCAACTGTCAGGTTAATAAAAACACTGTGGAGGTTACCTCCCTATTTTCTGTGTCATATACAGATACCACTATCAATACCTCATGCAAAAGGCATACACAAAAGTGCAATAAAAAATGGTGTCATATATGATTAAAAATTCCATGAAATGAAAAATACAGTTTTAATCCTTTGTCCATGCGTAATATTTCATGTAAATCATTTTATATGCCATATATGTGTTAAAAAAACCAACAACAACTGTTTTTAAATCAAAATCTGGTCTTTTATCTCATTGAAAAAAAACATTTTAAACTTTCTGATGACTCGTATAGTGTCATCGGGGGTGTTTGTAATTTTTCATCCAAGGAAAATGTTTTCTCTATTTTTTCGAATATAGACACAAGCCTGTTTGCTGGGATACATCTGCTTCATCGCAGAGATGAACCTGCATCTCTCCTTCACCAGCAGCACTGCCGGTTCAAATATGTAGCTACAGTCTGGCTCCAAAAATGTTTTTTTATCATAAGTTTCTCTGTGAGACTGTCATCACTAGCATTAGCGTTAGCAGGGGTGGAGGGTGGGCGTAGAGCGCCTTCAGCCCTACTGTGACAAGCAATTTCTGCGATAATTTCCTGCCTAGACGCCTGTTTTTTACAGAAACACAAAAAATATGCAAAACCAAATAGCACTCTGATGACGTCCCATTCATGGGGCCTTTACATATAAAATATCGTGTGCATTAAAACAGAAGTCCGACACCTTTTGGTGGTGACTATAAATAGGCATCTTTGTGTGCACCTTCAAATTCTTGTCATGTATAAGAATTTCTTTATGTTCTAAAGTAAAAAGGAGAGTCTAGTTATTAAGCTTTGCTGTACAAAACTGTAGGATGTGAAAAATGTGAACAGTTAAAGCATCCACAACCTCCAAACAAAGAAAGATACGATATATTCTTGCAAAACTCTCCCCCCACACACACACTGATGCATCCACTGAGCTGCTGAAATCACAGCCCAGCTTTTCTGCACAGTCTAACATGTGCAATCAAAAGATAATTGGGAGCCTCTGGTGTTAACAAATCAAATCCGCCATCAATTTCCATATTTCCCTCCCTCGATTTTTATGCTTCATTCTTGGCACACTCATAAATTCATAACACATTACTGCAACATGGATACTGTTTGCAACAAGGCCATAAAAAAAGAAACCCCACCTCCTTTTTTTCTGCTCCAGTCTGACGCATGACCTCTTTAATAGCACTGTGATTTTTAATTTAGGCCTATTCATGATTATCTTTTTGTCATGTTTGTAATTGAAACCCAACGGTTTCTGAATAAATAATTGTGATTCAGCCAGATTTAGATACAAGGACTTGTTGCACAATAAGGTTACTAAAGATTCAATATGTCTGCTGCTGACACAAACATTTAATCAATATGAAGGGAGCCTATTTTTCACACCAGCAAATTACTGTTGAAGATCTTCTGCTGATCTCATTAACACCTTCACGGAAATGTGCTTCCCAGAACGCAGTGTAGTGCTTACATGGGAGTTCAAGTTAATCAAATCATCTTGTGTATGCACTGTCTTGCTGATCAGTAACTGGGGCTTTGTGCAAATACTGTAACAGCCAGTTGCAGTTCATACACACTCCAATACAATCCACCTTCATGTCTGCCACATTGGCAAGCCTGAATGTGCCTTGTTCTGACATCAAATGTGTTGTTTGCTGTCTGTGATCACAAATTCATACCCCTGACACCGTATTTCTGATATTGGAGCAGACGTCAAATCAAACTTTACAGTTTAAACATCATTTCTATCACGTGCACTCTTTATATCATGGTTAGCAATAGTCAATCCGCTCCACACACTGTTTAAAAACACAAAATTTGGATTTTTAAAGAGGAAAATGTGCTAGTTTGTGACTTTGGAGTGACCATGCTCTGCAGGCTTCAGGCTGCAAGAGAGATGACATTGCAGGTGGAAATCAAAACCAATTACGGCCATGGGGTATTGGCTTTGGGGGGTTTTACAGGTGGCAGCAGAGAGTGGGGAAAAGATGGCTGCAAAAGAGGCTGGAGGGAGGCAGCAAGTGATGATGTAGACGACAGAGAAGGGAGTGAGCTCCTAGAAGCGTCTGTGAAAATCAGTGGCCCCCTGGGAGACCAGCTGAGCTCAATTACCAGGAGAATACAGTTGCAAAGGGAAGCCGAAAGGATACAGCATCGATCTGTCACACACTGACAGCAGGGAAGAGTGTGCAGGCAGAGAGGGAATGGTGGGAGGCAGACTATAAACAGAGTGAAAAAAAAGAGATGAAATTGGAAACGGAGGGAGCCAGAACAAATAGTGAGGTAAAGGGAGGTAGGCGTAAGTGAGAAAAACAAATTCTGCTGTTTAAAGACAGATTATGCTCCCTTAACTATGTACATATACTGAATTTATAGTGTGAGACAGAACAGTTTGTGTTTGCTTATAGTTATAAATGCTCCATTATTAGCTCAGGTTTCTGTCTTTACAGTCACTGCCATGTGGGTAACAAAATTAACCCTAGTAATTTATATATATTGTGATGAAATAATGTGTTAAGTGTGTTAAACATGTTTCTTTTGCCTCGATTCCAAGTGGCGCCCAGTGACGACATACTGTCATTAAAAAAGTTATAATGTGTCATTATTGAGATGCATTTTCTGAAATTGATTGATATTATTTATATTATTATTACCACCAGTAGTAGTAGTAGTGGTATCTCCTTGCCTTTGTATGTACACGCAGGATGTTTTTTTGTTTGTTTGTTGTTTTTTTCAGCTATTTTGGGGCTTTGTGTGCCTTTATTTGATAGGACAGCTAAAAAGCGGGAAAAAAGTAGGGGAGAGAGAAAGAGATAACATACAGCAAGAGACCACAGGGTGGAATCGAACCTGGGGAAGCTGCAGCGAGGACACAGCCTCTGTACATGGGGCACCCACTACCAACTGAGCTACGAGGGCGTCGTGTTCCCTCACAGCATGTTTGATTGCAGAGTGAATCCCTGGGCTAACTCATTGGTTCTCCTCCTCCTCCTCTGAGGGATCCAGAGCTGCTGCAGGTGTGGCCTTGATGAGCACAAGAAAGAATATTTCAACTAAATTGAGTGATTGATTTTCATTACGATTATAAAAGTTTAACATTAGTCATCTCCCCTAGTATTAAATGTTTGATAAAAATTAAGGGGTGGATGTGGGCTTACTTCATCAGTTCTTTAAACCACCGGTTTAAATATCAGGGCCAGATCCATAAAAGGATTGTGCTGCTTTTGCGGCTGCTGAATCTGTGCAAATTAGAGGAAAAATAGTGCGCAATCCGCAAAGCGGGCGCAAAGGGTGAAATGCACGCAAACTTCACACAAACTGCACTGCCACTCCTAGCTGCACCTGTCCCATTTGCGTGCATGTAAATTAGGGAATATTCATACATTTGGTGCAAAATTGTCCCCTTCCTATACAAATAAATCTCGCTGCAAATAGCACCTAATTCACAAAGAGCAGCACTAACTGTCACAGACAGTTACAGCGATGCTATTTAACGCCAGAGAGACCCGTTTATTAAATCAGCTCAATTTCTCTCTCTCACTCTCTCTCTCTCTCTTCCTCTTCAAACTAGCGAGCTTTGAATGATACTGAATTGATATTTAGTGATATTATGGTCAAAATCTGCAGTCAGAGGGGGAATCAAGTGGATTGTGAGCTCATATCGGAGTTTGAAATTCAGCTGTCAGCGACTGATCTGTAAAGACAGTTTGACAGCTGTGATCCCGTTTATGAAGATCAATTAGGCTTTATTGATTTATCGTTATTAGTGTGAATATATTTTAAGTGTGTAGCCTACCAGAATATCTTCACTTTATTTTTGATGACCAGATTTTACTTACACACACAGAGGAAGAAGAAGGAAGGAAAAAGAGATGGAAAAACTCACTGATTCAGATACAGACATTAAAAAAATGCTCGTGGAGGTCATATTTCAGGTGTATTTTTGCAGAGAAATGCAAGCATGTCTGTATTACAAAAAAAAGAATGAATTTAGAAAAAAAAAACAGACGAAAAGCTATTAGTTGCTAATTATGAATGAAACTGTTTTATCGGGCTATGCAACGGTTTCTGATGGAGCTCAGGGTTAATTCATGTGGTTTGCCTTCATTACAAACAGTTTCACGTATTAAACCTGCAACCTGTGACAGCGGACCTGTGAGGATGTGAAGCAGAATAAAGAACATTAATTAGCATCAAATCGTGGCCGATCCTCTTTATGAAGCAGCCGCTGTGCGTGAAAGCGAACAGACTTTTTCTGGTCAGCTACAACACAGCCAACTGTGAGCAAAAAACAAAAGTGACCTTGCAGAATGTTGCGCTCTCTCTGCAGTGTTCATTATGAACCAGTCTGTGTTCTGAAACAGGCCGTGTAAAAAAGACTGAAACACTGGGAAAAGATCCATAAACTCAATTTTACAGAAAAGGAGCTCAAACCACTCTCAACTGTCAAACACTGTGGGTGTGTAAGCTCCCGCACATGATGAGCGTTATGTGTTTTGTGAATCAGACGCTAACAGACAGCGTGGAAAATGATCCGCAGTATTTGGTGCTAAAAGCAGCTGCAGTTCAGTCTCCGTGAATCAGGCCCTCAGAGTCCCACAGCACCTTTGCCTCAGAGCGGTGAACTGTTTATATTTAAAGTTCATGGATTTCTACGTCACGTTGGCTCCGCCCTTTCATAACTGATTTTACAAAGCAGATTTACATTTGAGCCGTTTTCAAGCCATAAAATGCCGATTTTTATCAGTTTGGTGTGAATGTCAGTATTAACACCAGCATTAGTGTGTTTCATCAAAGTACAGTCATATAATTTGGTTTACACCTAAAAAAATAAAAAAAGGTTTACGTGTTTACTACCTCTTTAAACACACACAAGCTTAAATATCTCTGAGGACTTTTCAAACTAATACAGACAAAAGCACACAACCTCTGGCTTTGATATCTTTATGGGGACACTGGTTAAAAACTGATGGTCTCTGTGGGGACCGGGGAATAATATTTACTGAGCAATGGCACCACTGGTTTGGTGATCTGGCACAAAGCATCACGTACACAAAATTTCTGCGAGAAATTTTCTAGTTGAATTTGAAACCGCTGTCTTGATGTGTAGTTTCTTGTTTACTAAGGCAACACCTCATTACACAGTCAGCTTCCAGACTGAGCCTTTATCATATACCTGATTGTAAATGTTGTGAATTAATCAATATACTAGCAATGACCCAGACAGTATGAAGGATTTTACATTATTAATTTTTATTCAGATTGTGCTCTAAATGTCTGGATTGATGCTCATGTGTTCTCTTCCCAGAGTTCCCAGTGCAGCAGGGGCATGATGTTGAGGGTGGAGCAGCTTGTGGAGTCCCTGCAGGATCGGAGACGGACAGCTGACCAGGCTGTCAGGCTGCGGCTCCAACAGGTGGAGGACGACGTCATGGTCCACAAGACAAAACAAGAGTCCAGACAGGCCCATACTGAAGTAAGAGAGGTGCACAGCAGTGAGCGGGCTTTCGTGAGCTCACACTGTAATAGATCACAAATCTCGCACAGCCTGCTCTCATTTTTATCAGGTTTTGAGCTTCTTAAATTCAAATATCTTTATATGAATATCTTGTGCAACAAGACATTTTGCATCATGAGAGCATTATCCGACATAACTTTAAACAGGATTAACAAATTAATAGCAAATTAACTCTCAAACTGTGTTCGAAAGATCAAATTAGCTGGATGAGAATAAACAGGATTATTTTAACCTGATAACAACATGTTAGCCATGGTTAATAAAATCAAATTTAAACAACAGGGAGTCTGGAGGTGTTGCCTTCATGATCAGGTGCTGAATGCACACAGGTTATCACTGCAACTTTAAATCTGCTGTCTGTGTTTAGCAGCTGACTGAAGTCTGGGCACCACCCTGTGTGTAATATTAGTATAAATTAGTATTTTTGTATAATTAAACTTGGCAGCAGTGAGTCATCTGTTGGTTCCGTCAGCATCCATCTTGTGTTCAGGTTATAAATATAAATCCCGCAGAACATTCTCCACTCTCAGATGACTGCATTTAAAAATATTCAGCCTGCTGAAAGTTCTGAACAGCTGATAAGTCTGATATCAAGCAGCTGAACTGAATCAAACAGCCTCGTAGATCTACAGAGGAACCAAAAACTACATGTTTAATTCAAGTTTTTTGTTTTGTTGTGTTTTGTTTTGTTTTGGTTTGGTACTTTTGTTTGGTATGTAAAAGTCCTACTCCAGACATGTTTTTTAAGTATAAAAATATCCTCTAATATGATTTGATGATATGATTTTCACATAGTTTTTCTACACTAAACATAAGGAAAAGCTCTTAAAAAAGTGTCTGGAAGCACATCTACTCTTTTTTCCCTCATTGAAAAATCCTGGATCTGTCAATTATAGTCCTCATGTTCCAACCACCACTGAGCTTGGGCCGATATTAGATATTATCAAATATCAGAATTTTTCTGTCATTTGCTATACTTTCATAATATTGAATATCCAACAGCTGTTAGGGCATCATCTGCGTTTTTATTTCAAAAAGAAAATGCTTGCAGAGCTGCCGTGTAAGTGGAGGTCATCATAGGTTAACTGACAGGATGTAGGCATGCATGCAATGGCTGAATATAACATACAGACATGAAGGACTGAGTTTCGAAGAAGAACGGCAGCTCTTGTTTGTATTTTAAGCAGGAGACAATGACAATGTTTGGTCCTGTTAAACTCACAGTTCCAGACATAATATTTGCAGCACACAATGAACTGATGAGGAAAGACACTTAACGACAGATATGTCTTCACTACAGGACTGGAATCTCACAGTTGACAAAATCCTGGACCAAAACCTGCAGTCTGCATCCACATTAGGGGAAACCACAGACCTGATGTCAGACTCCAGAGCAAAGGAAAACAGAGACCTGCAGCCCGAATCCAGATTAGTGAAGCCTGAATCTGAATCAGAGGAGGCCGTAGAGCTCCTGTCACGATTTAGATCAGAAGTGCAGCCAAGATCTGGATTAGATCTGAAGCCTGAATCTAGATCAGAGCAAACTAGAAACGTGGACCTTGGATTCAAATCAGAAGATGCCAGTAACTTCAAGTCAAAATTCAGATCAGCTGTGCAACCAGGATCCAGACTACATCTGAAGTTTCCGTTGAAATCAGATGAGACCAGAACCATGCAGTCTCTGTCTGCATCAGTAGAGTGTAAAGACCTGCAGCCAGGATCCAGATCAGATGTGAAGCCTGGACTGAGATCAGAGGAAACCAAAGATCTGCCATCAGGATCCAAATCAGATCTGCAGCCTGGATCCAGATTAGAGCTAAAGCCTGAATCCAGAGCAGAGGAGAGCAGAAATCTTCATTCTGAATTTAAATTAAACCTGAAGGACGGATCAGAATTAGACCTGAAATTACATATTAAGACAGAAGAAACCGAAGACCTTCAGCTTCAATCCACATTTGACCAGACGGCTGAATCCAGATCAGAGGTGCAGCCAGGATCTGGGTCAAATGTAAAGCCTGAATGCAGATCAGAGCCAACCAAGAGCGTCGCCCCTCAAACTAGTTCAGAGGAGACCAGAAACTTTGAAACAGAATCTCGGTTAGTTCTGAAGCCTGAATCCAGACCAGACCTAAAGCCTGGATCAAGATCAGAGGAGACCAAAGATCTTCAGCCTGGATCTGGATTAGACCAGACAGCTGGATCAAGATCAGGGGTGCAGCCAGGACCCCAGTTAGATATGAAGCCCAAATCCAGATCAGAGGAGACTATAGAGCTCCTGTCAGAATTTCAGTCACAAGCGCAGCCAAGATCTGGATTAGATCTAAAGCCTGGATCTAGATCCAAGCAAACTGCAGACTCAGACCCTGGATTCAGATCAGAGGCTACCGGATACCTCATGTCTGAATTCAAAACTAACATGCAGCCAGGACTGAGATTAGATCTGAAGTCTCTGGTAAAATTAGATGAGACCAGGGACCTGCATCCTGGATCCAGATCAGATCTGCAGCCTGGATTTAGATTAGAGCTAAAGCCTGAATCTAGAGCAGAGGAGAGCAGAAACCTGCAGTCTGGATTCAAACTGAACCTGAGGGATGGACTCAGATTAGACCTCAAATTACATTCTAAAACAGAAGAGACCATAGGCCTTCAGCTTGAATCCACATTAGACCACACACCTGGATCGGGATCAGAGGTGCAGCCAGGATCCCAGTTAAATTTAAAGCCTGAATCTGGATCAGAGCCAACCAGAGACGTCGTTCCTGGATCCAGATCAAAGGAGACCAAAAACTCTGAGTCAGAATCTAGATTAGATCTAAAGCCTGAATCCAGATCAGAGCTGAAGCCTGGATCTAGATCAGAGGAGACCAAAGAACTTCAGCCTGGATCTGGATTAGACCAGACAACTGGATCGAGATCAGAGGTGCAGCCGGGACCCCAGTCAGATACTAAGCCTAAATCTACATCAGAGCTAACCAGAGACTTCACCCCTGGATCCAGATCAGAGGAGACCAGAAACCCTGACTCTGGATCTATATCAGAGGTAATGCCT
>JAQFJB010000001.1:25808076-25819075 GCA_029874875.1 Naso minor | reverse complement strand
TATTCAATTAATTGATGGAGCTCTACTCAGCACTGTGATCACATTTTTAACTAGCCGACTTATTCGGAACAATGGGTTGTCTAACCTTAACCCAAAGTATAAAAGAGAAAAATAAAGCAAAACTTTTTTTTTTAAAGATAAAAAAACATGCTAAGCTGACATGTAAACAAAGCTAATCTAACTGCTCCATCAATGACTGCTGACCTCTTAATGTGTATTTTTTTTTCTTTTTTATTGTAATGGTGACACAACACGGTGCTGAACCCTCTAAATTTAGTGATTCTCAGTGCATGTTAAGATATATTTAATGACCACTTTGGAGCCTATAAATAACATAGAATTTCCTCTAATGAATGAAATTTAGCTTTAAATATCAGAAATGCACTTACAGGCTTACAGTCAATAAACATCAACCCATACAGTAGGAGGAAGCATTGTAGGTAGCAGTTGCAGTGCAAAGGCTCCCTATGCCTCTGTATAAAAACAATTTTTTTATCAATATTTTTTATTTGGAAATGTAGACAAGAACAGAATACAATGTACATATACTAAAACTTTTCTCCCACCCCAAACAAACAGTCCACCCACCTGAATATGGAGAGCACCCATCCCAAAATTAAATAAATAAACAAGTAAATAAACAATGTAAAATATATGTATACATACACATATAAGAACAGAAGCACAGCACATGTATCCACGTATGTATAGTACATACACATATGAAAACATACATATGAGAGGTCACATCCAGCCACGCACACCACCACTGCACACATGCCCATTCACTACTGTTTGGCCAAACAAGCCTGCAACAGTTTTTAAATAATATAAATGCATAAAAATAGTATATTGTACACAATGATTACACCCCAGAAATATTTTTCACAAATAAAGTGCCATGCAGTAATAAACCAAGTACCAAAACTATTTTCAGTATAAAGTTTAAACCCCGCCATTGATACAAAGTAACTATCATTTTTGGGGGGGTGGGGGGGTGTTGGAGAAAAGAGATAAATACACTTAACCAAAACCTATATGATTAAACATCTTTGACTGGGGAAATTTGTTACGAGGTGTTAGGCGAAGTTTTAAGTTTACTTAAGTATGTCAAAACCGGGTCCCAGATGGAGTAGAATTTGTCGCGGGACCCCTTAAGTGGGTATTTAACCTTTTCCAGCTGAATAAAAAGCATCAGGATAAAAACAATTTCGTAGGCATCCTTATTAAGTTGATTAGCATGATCTGTGATGTGATCATTAAATAGACAAATATGATAAATCCAATGCTAATATTGAAGTGTGCAAAGTGAACAGAAAACCTACCCTCATCTTTTCTCCCACAAAAATGGAAAGTTCCCTTCTGTCTCACCAGGTACAGGATCGTCTCTGCATATACAGGCAGCCATGTCTCATAAGTTCTCAACAAACTTCTCCTTGGAAACCAAGACATGATGCACAATCTAAACTCAGGTACCCCTGAAGTAAAATTCTAGCTACAAAGACTAATGTCCATCATTGTTGCTGTTTACTTCCTAGAATGATGGGACCGTTTCGCTCGCTGGCCAAACATTCAGTTCAGCTAAATTGGTGCAGCAAGGTTCTACAGATAAACAAACAGTAATAGTTTTGCTTTCAGATGACTTATTTAGGTACAGGAGTGTACACAAAACTTGTCTTTATGCAGGAGGAGGTTGTGCTGCAGTAATACGCTCACCAAAAGGGAAGGCAAGTTTATTTCTATAGCACCATTCAAACACAAGGAAACTCAAAGTGCTTTACAAAGGCATAGAAAACGAATTAAAAATGAGGTATTAAGAAAACATTACAATTGCATTTTACAGATAATAAAAGCGAAATGTGACAAATAATTACAAGTTTAATCAAAATTGCAATTAAAAGACAATAAAAAACAAATAAAGGTGACAAACACTTCATTGATGATTAAAAGAATTTGTAGAAAAAGTACAATTATTCCATCAAAAGCAAGAAAAGAGCCAAGATTACTCTGGATGAAATGATCCTTACTTATCGAAAGGCCAAAGTCTTGTCTGTTTGTGTCAACCGTTGTCATAGCTGACCTGGCACAAAAACTATCCAACCGAAAATAACCCAGAAAAATGGCCCAACAAGCTCAACCCAGTGTTCAGGTAGATATCATGACCCAGCTTTTTTTAGTGTGCATGGTAACGTGACATATACCATATTTCCACAGACTAAGTGATGACATCCCCCCCCGTGGTTGTCATCACTGCGATGTGCACGGGCACAATAGTAACAACACTGGACTTATGATATTCTCTTTTTTTTAAAACAAATAATATAAATAAAATATGTTTCATAAGTTGTGAAAACCAGACTGTGCATTTTAGTCTGCACGTCATAAAAACGTGACCATGATGACAGAGAAAAGTTAACGTTATGTTTCCACATGCATTTGTGTGTATGTTCATGCACTCCAGTTGAGTCCTCTGAATGAAGAGCGGAGTTTCGTCCTCAGTCTGCAGCTACTCTAGAAAACAGCAGTGGCAGCGACTCGACAACTGCACTGTAAACATGAATGAGTCCACTGATAGTGCTGCATTTTCCTTATATGTCAGACAGACGTTTGGCCCGGTTAATGAAATAATTAATTTTTAACGAATCCATTTCTCTCTTTTTCTCTCTCTCTCTCTCTACAACGCACTGCAAACATGCACTGATACAGGCATTGTTCTCATTATAAATATCCATGCTCTCTCCAAGCCATGATGTTTTGCTAAATAGTTTAGATAGTTACTCTTACGTTGTGCTTAACAGCTGAATCACTGCCTGGATCATTCAGAGACGTTTCTCTGAATGAATCAAATCTACCGTGCTGGAGTCAAAGCAGAGTCCAGATCATGTCTAAACTTTAGTCTGTGGGTCCTTGAAACAACAAAATAACTTTGGTTAAGGTTGAGCAGAGATCATGATTTCACTTAAATATTATTTAAAAAAAAATTAAAATAAAATAAAATTATATTATTGTTTGTTGTATTTTTTTTCTTTGTCTCTTCCCCCTTTTTTTCTTTTCTCCTTTCTTTTCTATTAGTTGATCTGTTTAGTGATTTTGTATTGATGGGGAGGATTTTCTATAAGCCCTTTGGGCTTCTGTTCCTCTCCTGCACAATTATTTGCCTGTGTATTATTAAATATAATTTTGTTTTTATCGTTGTGCATATGATTTTTTTTTTTTTTTTTTTTAAAGCGGCATCTAATAATCTATTTTATGAAAAAAGGCCAAGGCTGTCATGCTGTCAATGGATGGCTACCACGATGAAGGTAAGAATAACATACAACTATATATGTGGGATAATTTGGTGTAGTTTACATGGGGGTTAAAACTGTGCTTTCATAGCTTGTCTTCAACTCATATTTTTACAGAGGAATCAGTGTAGTCTATATCTTTTTTAAGTCTCACAGCACTTCAAGCCATCAATTAGTTTCCGGTTGGACTGCCAAGGCAGTAAGATTGTGAACAGTAAAGGTTATAAAGTATCTTACAGAGAGAACTTACTTAGATCCTGTCAGGCTTATGGGCTTATTATTAAGACCAAGTTATCATCTTCCCACATTCCGAAAAACTAAAAAAAGGTTATTCATATCAGGATGTCATCAGATGATAACAGAAGGAAGTAACAGCAACCAGAAAACCAACCATAGTTATCCACATCCTGGTGAAAAGTGGCTCATTTCTACTTGTAAGATAACATGCTTCAGCAATCTTTAATTTTTTTGTGTGTAAAGCCTTGCAGCATTTCTGAGTTCAGAGAAAATATTTGTTGTTGCCAATTATACACATTAAAAGAAAATTTAATACAACAGTATTTACTTTTGTGCATGCAGTACTACTGTCTGCTGTGTGTTTTTAAAATGCAAAGCTTACAGTGTCAAACCTACAGTGTAGTAATGCTCATGAGTGAGACACGCATGTGATCCAAAAAAAATAAAAAGAAAGTTGAGCTTTGGTCCAACGGATATGAAATGAATGACAGGGAGCAAAACATGGAACAAAGTAGGTCAAAAATAATACAAACCAAAAACTGAATATAATAATGAATCTCAAAGTTTTTCTGTGTGTTTCATGGATTTTTTTTTTCTCTCATTGGAAACTTGTTTTTATTCTCCAGTAAGTAAATTCTCCTAAAAAAAGAGAAAACTCAGTGACAAACTAGATTATTCAAAACATCCCTACATATTCGTGTGTGTGTGTTTGTGTGTGTGTTTGCATCCTTTTGAATGTTCTCTGGCTGTTGCGTGCTGGACAGTGCTAATGGCATTCTTCACCCTGTATCTGAAGGTGGCCCCCCAAGCACAATTTGTCCCTAATGGCTTATTCCCCCCTTGCTGTCATTCCCATGATGCTTGCCGCTTTTGGTCCCATTTCGCTTCTCTGTCTGTGGCTGCCCGGCTCCTCATTGTGATGTTGTCGCAGCAGATGGGAGCCCTTTCAGCAACATCAGCTGGGGCTTCAGTCCACCAAGACATTAGTCATGCCTCCGGGCTACCGGGGACACAAGAGGGCTAATTGCAAACAGATCACACACGCTCACACTTGTGATCACATTTGCACGTGCAATCACGCACACAGACGACTGAACCCACACGCAGGCCATTACGCACACACACCGGCACACACAATATCACACACTTAATTACTCGGACCCTCACACTAATACACTCACACAATGCGTCACAGACACTTGCTCTCTCTGTCTTTCAAAGGCCCCTCCGTCTCCCCAAAGGAAGCACCTCAGGGTGAGGGGAAGGGGGTCACTTTATTGTTTCCTATGAAGAGCATGTGAAGCAAACGAGGGACTCCACAGACGGGTAATGAGTGAGGGACAGAGGGACAGAAAAACACAGAGAATGAGAATCCTCCACCTCCATTGATGTGGCTTTTCCTCTCTGTATGAAGGACAGCTCCATCCCCGTTCACATTGTGTGAAGTCAGCCCAGCGTGAACCCTTAATGGCTAATAGCAGAGCACACACAATTCCTGTTCTGGATGCACATCAACTCTGCTGCTCCCACAGTCAGCTAACTGCCTCTTAATTAGCTCATCAAAGCTTGACAGGTGGCTACACTTTGGCTTTACAAAGTTACAGGCATGTCTACACGTGAAAAAAATGAGTCACAGTAGTTGTGGACCAGATGTAATTTTTAACCAGTTGAGAGGTTATCTGCTTTCTTTGTTTTTCTCTTTCTTGTCCTTTATCTTGGCAGTGGCAGGGGGGGTCATAAAGATTGTTTACATCATCTGACATCATCATCGTCTGAGACAGGCTAGCCTAGACCTTGACTTTGTCTCAAATAATCGGGTAAAAATCAGGTCGCAGTCAGGAAGAGTCTTTTCATGACACTGACTGGATGGAGGCTCCCCTTGTTGCAGTCTCAAAGAAGTTCTGAAATTCAAACGGTAGCAGTTTTTTCTTGTCAAAGCAGCAGACAGACATGTGCCAATTGTCTGATACAGTTTCACCAGCTGCTTCCTCTCACCTGTGAGAGAGGAGCTTCACCAGATTTTTATGCCACTTCTCTTCATCCAGGTGCCCCGATCGACCAGAAGGAGTTACTAAAGCAGCAATAATTGCATAATCCCTAACAGGCCTCCCATCCACTTGCAAAACATGCAGTCATTCCAGGTCCTCAGATAATGTAATTTGTGAAGTAATGATGTACAAACACTTTGTTACTGTACTCAAGTAAGTTTTTGCCTTTTTGGCTGTGCTCAGGGCGCTTTGTCAACCCAAAATGTCTGTATTTGACATTCTGGGAATGAGACTCAACAATCAACTAATTTTCTGGTGTATTTAGGAACAGCTCAGACAAATCCTAATGATTCTACCCTTAAATTTAACAGTCTTTGCATTATATTAACGTGATGTGAGGTTCAGTTAGCTTTGCACAGAAATGGCCTGTAGAAATGTCCTTTTTACTTTTACGCTTCCTATCAGAACCTGTACTTTACTTCTGATGCTTGAGTAAAGAAGTTTAGTCAGTACTTCTGCTTTTGCCAGAGGCATTTTTCTTACACAGGTATCTGCATTTTTCTTACACAGGGTAAAGAATGTGTGTACTTTTGCCACTTCTGGTCACGTCTTAGTCAAACCCTTGGCATCTCATTGGACACACAACCCTGTGGCATCTGTATGCGACATGCAAAGCCTTCCTGCTGGACAGTCCAACAAATTAGGTTTCTGCATCAAAACTAGGTATGGAAAAGGTTGTATTGCTTTACACTTTGTCTTATTTTGATGTGAATGGGTTTAAATTTGTTGAAAACCTGGCACATCTCAAACAGTTGTTAAAGAATACCTTCTGAGTCTGTATAAGACACAAAGAGGCATAAAAAAGCTTCTGTGAATGTCAGTCAGGGAGTGAGACCAGGCTGCAAAAGCAGAATCATGCCTACTAATGCACAAAAGACAATCATTTCTTAGAAAAGCAAGTAATAATGTGTGGGATTAAATGAAAAAGAATTCTTGGGTCAACACAAGGCAAATGATTACAATACTCTGATGGCAGTGATTTGCTTTCACCTGAAGCTTCAGGCTTCTTACATCCTGTTACTTGAAATTGCCAAGAAACTATAAACCCACTCTAACTTACTTTATTTTTAGTGAATATATTTTCCCTTATCTCACTATAGATTGAGGTTATATGAGCAAGTATCCACTGGGCTTTCAAGAAGAGGAAGAACTGCTCGCTTAAGGCACTCGCCCTAACCCTAACCCTAACCCTCCTTTGAGGGTTTTAACTTAATATTTCAATGTTAAATAGGCTACTAAAATATAACCAACACAATAAATCAATTAGTCAGGCATAGCCAGCAGGAAGCTGGATGACCGAACCCTGAGTGAGAGTGCAGTATACATTTATTAGCCTATTGGTAATTGCAGTAAATAGAAATGATGAACCGACCGTGTGAATGAAATGCAGTGTACCAACGCAAAATATCTTAAAATAATAAACAGGCATATATGGTGTTGGACTGGGAACAAAGAGGTTAAAGCCTGCTGGCTCCATCCAAGGTGACTTCCAAAAATCTCTGCCCCTGCCTGGGTTTGTACATTTCTTTCTCGCTGCCAGATAAAGAAGAAACAGAAGAAGAAACGGTGGATGTCATTCAGTATCCGCCAATTAAATAGTGCCCTGCAGCATGCCTCACTAACACAGCTAATTTGTGTATATTTAGAGATAGCGCCTTGGCAGCACTGGTGCAGGCTGGTGGGCGGCGGCTGTACCTGTTCCCTGCATCCGCCGCCTCAGCAGCAGCAGAGCCATGGCAGCCATGATGGACAGCGGCTGATTAGGGGAAGCCCAGAGCAAGCTGGATTTGCTCCGATGCCCCAAGGCTTTGTCAAGGCAGCAAACATCTCAGCCTGTCGTGCTAACACACCCCTATTATTTATTTATTCATTCTCTGGATGATGTGCTGACAGCCAGGGGTTGCACAGGGTTGTGATATACAGGATATTGTTGTTTAGAGCTGATTCAGTGCTGCACTGCTCTACAGTCCACCGGGCTTACCTCTCACTCTTAAAATTGGGTAATAAATGACATTATGGGGCACAGACACAGAAAACAGAGCTCTGAACCGAAAACTGACAGAAACTGGACAGGTGTCATGTCATCACAGGACAGAAAGCCCTGAGGCTGTGGATACTTTTCTCCTCAGTGATTAATTATACATTTAATAACACATTAATATGTAGTTTTTCTGCTTTGTATTCATGTTTTTTTCTTTCATATGTATATTAGGATCAGGCACCCAAAATCCATTCTTGACTGGCACATTTAATGAAATGATTAAAACATTGTACATGTAAGTTTAGGATTTTTTATGCACACAACAAATTAGTAAATTCAAGTCAATTATAATTATATAGCCCAGCATCATAAATGTAACACTTGCTTGAAAAAGCTTTACAAAGCATATTTAAGCCTCTTTTGATTATTGGTTCAAATATGGAAAATCTCCCTCTTAGTGTAAATACATCAAATAAATTTAGACAAAATGGTAATTCTGCTCTAGTTATCAAACATAAAAACAATGTGTTTGAGTGTTTTGAATTAAAATCTCTGCCATGTTGCAAAAACTTTATAATAAGTGTACCTGCAGCACATTCACCGACAACAATCTCATTTGCTTTTTCCACAAAATCTCTTATAGCATTACAGTACCTGCTTGCCCCACTTGTATTCCACCACTGAGGGCCCTTGAGCAAGGCCCCTAACCCCAGTTGCTTAGCGGCTGCTCACTGTGCAGCTTCCAGGTGCAAAAGTGCAACTCTGACCGTGATCAGGGCATCTCAGTGGAACTCCCCTCAATAAATAAAGGTAAAAAAAAATGTACCTGCATGTAGCGACTACAGCATTATTAACATTTTATGTGTGGGCAGTCAAAGCACCTGACTTGAGTCTTGGTTACATTGCATCTACTTAATAAGTGGCCTGTTGGTTTATGACACAAACAAAATGTCCATACTGGTATCTATTCATACACCAGAATGATAACAAATCTTTACGAGAACAAAATATATAAAGACAGAGACCTTGTGCAACTATACACTAAATACTGTACAGCAGTACTAACACAATTCAGTGTGCCTTCAGAAATGACTGGAAGGCATTTAACGTGAAACAGATGCAGGAAGTGTTGACATAAAGTTAACATTAATGGAAAACAGCAGTAACAGCAAATTATCACGGTTAATGGTGGCAGAGGAGAAAAGGGAGATCTTATTACAAAAATGTGGAAAAAAACTACTAATAAACCAGAAGTAGACATAAATACTTGCATTTAAAATCAAGCTGAAGTCAAAAATGCATTTTCCACTCTTTTGGACCATATCCTCGCTCTCATTATAGTCAAATTTAAAGGTCCTAATCCTAAGATTCCCAGCTAGCCACCAACCAAAAGCGTCAGTATTTGACGAGCTGGGCTTCCCAGTGTTCCCATGTACATTTAATAAATATTTATAAGAATAGAAAACTATATTACAAAGTAGATCAAAAATACAACAGAAATGTAATTAGGTATTTGGGGAAAAAAAATTGTGATAGTTGATGTCATTCCGCCCTTTTCACGTGTGTAAATATATCTCCATTTGATGCCTTGATGATGCATAAGCAGGTGTTTGAATACTTGTGGTACTGTGTGAAGATTCCAGAGGGCGTGGAAGGAAACGTAGAGGCCAGGTATGAAACCTGTGTACTGTCCTTGGGGATCAGGGAACTTGTCCCTGATCCTCCAAACACAGCAACTGGGGATAACAAGACGGTTTCCCTGGCCTAAAGAGCCATGTTGCCAATAAATAAAATGCCTATATGCTGCATAACGGTACTTATGGTTGTCATCCCCAGGCTCCCTAATTTGGCCTAATACCGTAACATCCTCTCGGTATTGCCTGTGAATACGTAAAAAACCTTCTTCAAGGCAGTACTGGGAGAAGTGCGGTAGTCGACTCACACAATTTTCAGAATCCTGGCCACAACATTTCCTCTCCCGGTCCGTAGGCATGTCCCTACAGTTACCACAAGTACACCATGGTACCCCTGGCACTCGGGCTAAAGGTGGGGCACCATGTCTACGCTGATGCATCATCAAGGCATCAAAAAGTAGCCCTGGCTGCCTCTCTAGGAGTTGTGTGGCCAGCTCCCTGTGCTCCTCCAGGCTCATTTTTTGAAGAAGTCTCTGAAGAAAGAAAAACAGGAAAAGAAAAATAGATCAGATTTCATTATTTTGGCAATATTGTAATGGCACTGATTAGGGGTCTTAGGCTGTCTAGTATTTTCCCCTGACATATCCAAAACAATAACAAAGGTATAACCCTCTGAAATCTAAGCTACTTTACCTATTCTTGGTCCACCTGGTCTTTCTCTGTTATAATGTGCTGCATTGATTTCAAATTACTGTGACCATAAACACACATAAAAAGAAAAAAAAAAAAAAAACAATTCAGAAATTGATTTTCACCAGACTTTGTTTAGATAACACAGAAAAATAAGACGGCTTTTAGCTTTTAAGAATTGTTTAACCATGTCTTGGATATCAGGGGGAAAACCAATAACTACAAAATTTGAAGCACAAATTGGTAACTTCCCTCTCACAATCACTGAAACATCACCGCTGGTTTCCCTGTTACGAAAAACATCATCTCATTGGATTGTGTTGTGCGCACTGAGGAAAGCTTGATTTGTTATTTTTATGTCTCTGATCGTTTGTCCCATTAGTGGACGTATGATTTGATTCATATTGAAGTAACTTCCGCCCTCATTATGTTGCCGGCATATGTAAACATACGTGATAGTCGGATCAGCCTCACATTGGAGGACAAGACGTAAACAAACCTCTGATTGGGCGAAAGACTCTACCAAAGCCCTATGGGCAATCAAAAGTGGCCGGTCTGCGTCCAACTTGTTATCTTTCATCATCGAAAGTGAATAAACATTTATATAAGACATTCGGTACCGGGTCTATGATTGCAGACATACTGTATAGAGTGTCTCAAAAACATGTCTCCCTGGCCGGATTATGAAGCTGCTTAGCCTCCAAGCTAACGTCTTTCATCGTCAAAAAGTTAGCTCATCTTTCCCAAAGGACACTCAGTATTGGATGTATGGTCATGGATTTGCTGTACTATTTCTATAGGTATAACGTTAGTATTCATATAGTTATTCAGTGTTGTACCCGATGTTTCCCAGGCATGACTCAGGTGCATCTAACGTTACAATCATGTCGCTGAGCATCATGTAAACGGAGCTGCGGTATAAATACCACTTTGTGCTGTGTTGGTCTTATTGATTTCATGCAGCCCACATAACGTTGTTAATATAACAAATAGTTTCAAAAATACAAACCTGCGTTACTTCAGGCCGATCCCTTTGGAGGGCTTCCAATCACTCCTCTTCCTCCCTTGCAGCAGATGCTTCGGGAGCTCTTCCGCGCCTAGCGGCTCCTCTACCCCTGCCTC
>JAQFJB010000001.1:25668764-25691360 GCA_029874875.1 Naso minor | reverse complement strand
ACTAAACGTAGAGCCTTTAGTGCATTAACCGCAATAATGTCTAAAAACTTCAAACTGGTTAACCTGAAATGTCCACCCTCAACGTCGAAAGATCCTTCTGCGACAAATTGGAAGTTGTGTGCCATTTGCCAGGAGGACACGCCAGAGACACTATCCTGTCCTTTGCAGAACACACGCCAAAACGAGGCGAGTGGGTACAGTTAGCTTGCCAAAAACTTGATCAAATTCCAGGAGCTTGGACTTTTAGAAGGCCCTGATTTGATACACGACTTGCCCCAAATATAAAGCAGAGATACAAAAGAGAGGCTCCCATGGTGAAAACTTAATGCCACATCTCTACTGATGCACACATTTCTTCCATTGTAGGATGTACTCCTTTTCTATTGCTCAATCTTAATTATCAGTATATTTTAGAGTGTTGGTGGATTTTTACCTCTGTTTTTGGTGTTCAGCAGCAGCTGTACATGTTCTTTACTTACCTGTTTTCAAATAAATTTAAAGTTGGATCTATATAGTAGTAATAGTTCTCTAAGTGGGCTGTATGACAGAAAACCCCTTAGTGAATGCTTGTTGTGTGTTTAAGATTTTTCTTATCCTTTGTGTTTCTTTGCACACAAAATGTTGGATGGAAGAAATGAAAGGGCTGAGTGTTTTCTGTTGCATTGCCCTATTTCAAGTATTTCTATGATGTTGCTGACGTCTCTGCCGCTGACTGCTCCTGTGGCACCTCAACAAAAAACCATACACACATTTCCAGATTCTTTTTGCTGAAAGGCTTTCATTGTAAAAGTTGGCAAGAGAAAAAGCTTGATAACATCAGAAAAGTTGTAGAGTTCTTTAGGAGCACTTGGTCCTGTTTGTTCGATTTTCTCTGAGCTCAGCTTTTCAGACAGTTACAAAGAAAGTCTGCAATTAGCAGCTCAGGTGTTGCTGCTTCACCTGCTCCACTTATACATCCTTTAAAAGACTAAAGGATGTATTGTTGCTAAACTTGCACTTACAGTTCAAAGTGATGCACTGTCTCTACAAAACAGCCCAGCATGTGATTTGCTATCTGGGTAGTGCATCAAAGGCTTGTCATGCAGGCTCTTAGGGTGCTCTGGTGTGTGTGTGTGTGTGTGTGTGTGTGTGTGTGTGTGCGCGTGTGTTGCGAGTGTGTCTTGTGGTTGTTTGCAGCCTTACGTAACAGTCTAGTAGGCAGCGATTGTCTCCTACTTCTCAAGAAGGTTCATTGTCCAAGTATTAAGGGCATCTTAGTTTTCTTGTTGGTTCTGACAGTCACTCATGTTTGTGTCTTAAATATAAATATCTGTCTTGATCGCTTTTGTTTCTCCAGCTCATCAGTGAACATCAGAGTCTTTTTGTTTCCTTTGTCTAATTTTTAAAGTTTTGATTAACTACGTTTGCATTGTTTCTCGGCGCCAAGTGGCTCTTAAAAAACAAATCAAAGGTTGTATGTATAAACACTTGAAAACGTGCAGACTAGACTTTAAAAAGCAACCGAACAATGGTAAGATTTGGATGACGCCAACCTGTTTCCCTCCTGTTAGCGGAGATATCTGAAAAAACGAAGACTGGGGAGGAAAAAAACAGGGAAGAGGAGAAAAGAAGGGAGGCAGCTGAAGGGGGAAGTGTGAAGAGGGGATGGTGGAAAGACAAGAATGAGGAGAGAGAGAGAGGGAAATGAAAAGAAAGAGGCCATTAATTTAGTGCTGTGGGAGGGATCTGAAGGTTACTGAGCTCTCGCTGCCAGGCCCTCCTGGGTTGACTGATGCCTTTGTGAGGAGGCCAGGAACCACACACACACACACACACACACACACACACACACACATAAATGCGCGATCCAAGAAACTCCGGGTTTGTTGCGGCAGGCCAGTTCCAGCAAAATCGACACACATACAGACACAGATGGTCATTAATGGGCTTCAAAGTGAGAGCAAAATGGTGAACCTTAATTTATTTCCTCTCCTGGATGTGATTTGCTGTGATGCGTCTGAAAATGTGGTGATGATGTGTTTTTCTTTGCTGCGGTGGGAAATGAGGGCAGAGTGAACGTATGGACTGTTTCTGTTTGTGGTTGTGACGATGTATTTTAGGATATGGTGTTTGTGTGTATGTGCACACAGTGCGAGCGGAACAGCACATATTTAAGGATCTGTAAACAATGTGTTTGGCTTAAGGAAAAAAAAAATCAAAACCAGATATTATCAAAATCAGGTCGAGTTGTGGGGGAGAGAGATTGATGTGGCTTCATAAATTCATCCTGTCCTCTTTGGCTAAAGCTTCTGCTGTTGACAAAAGTCCCTGTGAGTCTCTGGTCAGGGTAGCAAAGCCCTGCCTTCAGCTGTAACCGGACAAAAAGACAAAAATTGTTTATATGTTTTCAGCTAAATTTCTGTAATTTTAATGTGATTTATTGTACAATTTACTTCTCATGGTTGCTAAGGAGAGTAGTAAAAGTGAATTTATTTGGTTAACTGTTTGCAACTAGAATCACAACATCACATTTTTGTTATACAGCTATAATGGCTTAAATAATTCACCACAACAATATTCTCACAACGTACATAAAATTTCCAAAAATGCATCCACTTCAACCTTCTTGCATGTTTGTACTTTTCATGGCTAGCAAAGGCAAAACACGACACTGCCACATTTACTTCAGGTGCATTGACGGGTCTGTTACACACGTAAGCATGAGACTGTCCTGCCACAATCGTGAGAAACTTTGAATATCAAAAACTGTCCAGATGAAACCATTAGAAGCCCCTTACTCATACCATGCTGTAATCCCACAAGTTGGAAGGTTTGTGAAGTCTCAGCGGGTGGCTGTATGGAGTGCATCAGTCTGTAGTTTAAAGAACACAGCTCACTGGCTGAATGACAGAGAAGCTGCATGGCAGAAGGCAACCCAGAGAAATGCTGCTGTGATGTAGTGCCTCCAAAAACAAAGAAAGGAGCACGTGAACGTAGCTGAGTAAAGCAGCCCAATACATAAACTGAACTGCCATTTTGTTACATTTGGTGCTATCCAGGTGACAGAGGCGGGTAATTTGTCAGTGCAGAGCTTAAGGCCTAGATCAGGGGTCTGCGATCTGTGGCCCTTGAGCCTCATGTGACTCTTTTGCCTCTCTGCAGTGGCTCTCTGTGGCTTTGACAAAAATGTACGTAGAAATGAATTATGGTTGTATTTTTAACATCATCATTGTTGTAAGGATAGAGCAGTATTTTTCAACGTGCACGTTAAGATGTGTCCAACAACACACCTGATTCAAATAATCAGCTCGTTATCAGACTTGAGCAGAGCTTGATAAAGAGCCGATCATTTGAATCAGGGACAGATCTAAAGCAGGGCAGGGAGCCCCAAGACACAGGATGGAAATACTTTCCTGCAGTCACTTTTCCATTCTCTGGTTTAGAAAAATGGAAGAGTATCTGTGCTCTCATGTTGTAATTTTGTCAAAGAATTGAATGAGTGTCAGCTTATATTGTGTTTTATGATCAGGCCCTAAACGTGGCTAAGAATTAACTCACACTGAAAGTGACTTGAGTCAAAACTGAACTGAAAGTAGCTTCTACTTTACTGTTTTCATGCTATGTTGCTGCCAAGTGTTAGTATAAGTGTTCAATACTAAGCATAAATAGCCCATTGTGAAAACATCCATAAATGGTCATTTAAACCAATTTAAAATCATGATCAGCTAATTTGGAAGCTTAAAGTTGTGTATCTGAATTATGAGGCTCAGATATGTTTTATGGCTCCTGACAGATTTTTATGGCGAGTCAGGGGGGCAGAACGGCTCCTTTGACAGTAAAGGTTGCTGACCCCTGACCTACGTTTAAGTCAAAAAATGAGTACTTTTGACTTAACTCCCTGAAGAGGCAAAACCATTTAATTTTCTCGTTTGACCAAGAAAATACCCAGAATTCTCACTAGAAAAGACAGCATCAGACAGGTCTTACATGCCCGCACAGCTAAAACAATCAAGAAGGCCTGTGCTTAGAAATGTAAAAACTCTGTCTTATTGCTGAAAAAGAAACGTTCAAATACTGTCAGTCTTATTCTCAAAACTGAGTGAGCTGAAATACTTGAAGTAGCTGCAGGAGTGAGTTTAGCACATTTCAGCTTGCTCACACAGAAGCCTGTCCGGTTCTATAAGAGCAGGGGGGATTATGGAAAAGAAAAGTTCGGAGATTAATCCAAAATAGGCTGGAGGACACACATAACAGGCAAAATATTTATTTGGACTAATGTTTTGTTGATGTGTTGATGTTTACGAAGTTTTCTTCTTTACAATACTTGTAGTAGAGTTGCTATTGTCCTCAAGGACTTGAGTCTCTGTTTGCTAAAATTGGAGACCTGACTTGGACTTTGCTAGGATTTTATTTGCAAAAACTGATGTGCAAACAACAAGCCTCTCTGCTTAATTCACTTTATCCCTAATCAAGGTCATTCAGGGAGAAAGAACTGCAAACAATGAATCAGCAACTTACTTTTTTTAAAGCCATGATATGGGGAAGACCAAAAGCATCTCTGTTTGGAAAAAAATGCCTCTAACACGTCGTGGCGTACTGATTCAAGAGGCGGTCATCCACATCAGTGATTGTCCAAATTTATCAATGGAAGTTTCCAACCTTAGCCCCATGTGCAGAGGACCCGATAGGGCAGCTTGGAACAGTTATGCCATGAACAACACCACCTTTGAATAACCTGACTAACTTTCCAGTGTGGGTGGTGATTTATGGAACTGGAGCCAAGTCAATTTTGATCATTTCCTTGAATCTCAGACAGGTGGATTATACTATTGTGGCCTGAAATCAAATTGAGTCTTGATAAATTACCCTAAACAGATTTTCCATCACCTAGCTGTGGTTTCCAAAACTTTTATCTCACGTACAAATAGGCGAGAATTGAGAGGTGAGGGAGGGCAGATCTCTCATAACAAACAAAACAAGAAGTGACATGAGCTTAGGCTGCGCGTTTTGATATTCATTGGTTTAGCCTGAGGATACACAGAACCACAGATCTATCGTGAGTGTTACAGTAAACTCTTCTGCTTCTCATCTAAATCCTCTGCAGCTCTTTCCCTCCTCCTCTGCTGACTGATGTGTTGTTGTAATTATGGTTCAGAGGCAGGTTGTGGTTTTTGATCTGAGATGTTCTTACCTGCACATGTAATGCTTTCACCTGGGTGATGACGACGACGGCAGAATCACTATTTGTTATTTAAATGCCAATAACAAAAACAAGTTGGTCAGCTATAACCGTCTCTTCCTCTGTGTTTGCAGGAGCTCAGGGCAGCACAGAGTGCTCATGTGGGAGGAACCACTTCACGTGTGCGGTCAGTGCGTTCGGGGAGTGTACCTGCATCCCGGCCCAGTGGCAGTGTGACGGAGATAACGACTGTGGGGACCACAGTGACGAGGACGGATGCAGTGAGTTCACTCTCCTTGTCCCTCCATGGTGTCCTCCTCTCTCTCTCGTTCTTTGTTTTTATCTCACTTTAACTTCACCTGTGCAAGGTTTATTGATGCTAAATATGTCCAAGTTGAAACGTAAACACAGAGGGAGCACCTGGTACTGATGATCCACGGTGAACAGAACCAAATGGAAACATAAATATAGACTATATATTTATAGGGAAGAATTTTGCTATTAGAATCTACATGAAGTATCTGAGAAACCAAAAAGCTCCAAGTTGAATTCACTCCACTGATCAACTGCAGGTGTCGTAATCAAGTTGGCTGAAGTACTGAGTTGTACCAGCCTGTTTTTCCTGTTTGATGTGATTTTTGTCATCCATGTGTGTCAGCCGTAATGTATTTGGTCTGTTGGAGATTTCTTTTTATAACTTTCCTTGATTAATATAAACATGGGTCTCCACAAAACTGTTTTGTCATGAAAAAGAAGCCGCCAAGCTTCTCAAATGGTAAATGATGTATTCAGTATCTGTACAAGACTTTATCTAAATTATATAGTCTTAAAGTCTTTAAAATTATGATCTCAACCAAAAGAACAAGTAAAAAAGATCAGAAATCAGACAAGACATCGACTATTCAGTCAGTATTCAATAGCGGTGTAACGGTATCATCAATTTCACAATATCGCGATAACACAAGTGTCTCGATACCATTGTGGACATGTGACGGTAAGGATAGGTCTCCTGAGAAAACAATGTAGTTTTGTGGAAGAAAACAAAGAAAGATGCTTGTTTGACTCAAACAAAAAATGGCAAGAGACATACTGCAGGTCAGAAATGACTGTCAGTCAAAGCAGTCAGTTAACTTAGGATTGGAGGAGAAAAGAAAGAAAAGAACATGGGCTAACACTATCAAATGGGCCATTTGTAAATCACTGTGTATTCATAATTAATTTTTCAATTATCCTCTTTGCCAAAGACAAGTCATATGACAATTATTTGCATATATTTGTAAAGGAAACAAAGCAATGTAAGTGAAAAACAATTACAAACAAAATCGGACATGATTATTTTTTCCACATATTCGTTTGCCTGTACTTTGTAAAATATTGCAATAAATATCGTACCATGGACTTGTTAGATATGATCGTTTCGTGTTTTTTTGACATCATTACATTCCTAGTGGACAATTTTTGATACTCCGCACTGCTGTCACATTATGGACCTTACTAGAGCAGTATTTCTAACTACATACCCAGCCTTACATATTTGTAACTGACTTTTGTATTTAACACTTGGAAATATTAAATTTGTACCAATTAATTCCCGTTTTAAAGATGTTCTCAGAGTCAAAGAATCTAGTTTAAAGCTGTTATTTAACCAGCTTGACAAGTGTGTTTTGAAAGAGTAAATCAGGGGTTCTCCACTTACTATCATGATCCCCTTGGGCAAGACCTTAAACTCTCATCACTCAAGACTCTGGTTGTGCTTGGCAGCTTCCTGGTGCAAATTTGTATAAGTGCATGACTTCATTTTTTTACTAGAAAGGTACAAGTGTGCTTGGGCAGAGTTTTCCTGTATAAATAGTCTACAATGGAAAGAAAAAATATAATTGGGCCCATATGGATCCCATCATCACCCAGTCAAACATTGAATGGGTCATTGGTCCGGGCGGGGTAGTATTTCTGAAGCAGAAGCAGAACGAGGCGCTCTGCCTGGTGTGTACCCCGTGCAGAATAATGCTTGAGTGACTTTTGGCACCGGATGACATTTGGCTGGAGGAAAGTCTTGGCAGCAGAGCCAGACAGGAGTATTTTCCTGCGGAGCATGTCAGTTTGTCAAGAGGAGAAGATCTTCTCCACTCCTCTTTTGCACTTCTGTGTATTGACGTGAAACGTCAACACGAGGATCTTCTTTTTTCTTTTACCTGCCCGCTCATAGAACAGAGAAGCAGATGCTGCCCTTCTTTGACACTTTTGTTTGACGCTTCATAAGCCTCTTAGAAAGGTGTGTGCGTCTGCTGAAATTCTTTCCCCATCCCTCTTCCTCTGTCACATTAAGCTAGTTAGGGGTCGGTAGAAAGCATGCTAAGTGTTATTGATCTCTGGCCAGTTGAATGTTCAGTGAGTCTGATCGCCACACATCGATCCGTTCCACGTTACTTATTTAAGGAGACACATGGAAGTAGCTGACAGATATCTGAGGATCTAGCAGACCTTCATAATCCATTAGTACTGTCTGATCGATCCTCTGCTCCGTGGCCCTGGAGTTGGACGCCGGTCATCTTGGACTCACTCCATTCCATCTCGTAATTACAGAGCTCATATCACAGATATTCATGTTGTTGTGGCCAGCTATTCAATAATGCAGTGATAAGCCTTCAGTGTTTATTCCCACTAAACTGCACAGTCCTGCTTTTGCTAATAGGTAGCTGGTGGCACCCTGGAAAATGTTGTCATTAGAATTAACCGCCAATTGTTCTGATAACTCAGTTTATAGTTTGGGCAGTTATCAAAGAGAAATGCAAAAATATTCTGGTTTCAGCTTTTCAAATCTGAGGATTTGGTGCTATCTTCTGTTTTATATCTTAAAAAGTAAATTTTGCTCTGTTGATTGGACAAAGCAAGCAATTTGAAGCCACCACCTTGTACTTTGACAAACCAGTAGTTCCCAACCTTGAAACTGGAACCCTCCAAGAGGTCCCAAGACAAATCTGAGAAGCCACAGGATTATTAGACGGATCAAAAAGGAAAGAAAATATTTTGTTTAAAAAAAAAGAAAAAAAAAGAAAATCTTTTTAAATGATACTTTTACCTATTCAGGCTTTTAAATCAAACATGCTCAAAGCAGGGCCTGACCATTATGGGATTTTTAGGACTGATGCCAATTACTGCCATTAAGGAACAAGATAATTACAATATCTGATACAATAGCCGTGGTTATCAAATACTTGTGACAAGGATGTGTAATCGAGGCAGGATATGTAGCCTAACATTTTAACAAACTTTTATTCCGGACGTCAGTGCTAAACAGTAAACACTTCATAACACTTCATTTATTAAATATTAAATAACTGCCCCCCCCCACCCCCATTATTTTAAATCACTAGTTTGAGCATTTTTTCCGGTCTGAAGAAACTGTTTTAATATTGGCAAACATACAGCAGGCCATTATCAGCCGATATTTCAGTTGGGCCCTTTCATTGATACAATATTAGTATCTCCATAACTCCAAAGAACGGGCTACTTGAACAGAGAAGGCACCAGCATTCTAAAGGACTCTGCATCACATTTGTTTGCTTTTTGAAATGAAAATGATTTCGCTGCATATGGGAGTAGAGGCCTCCAATACGGCTAATATAGTTGGTAATGTGTGTGTTTGCATGAGTGCGTTTGTGTGTCACTGAGAGGAGGCGAAACCCACGTGACTCAGCTTCTCTTATACTGATTGAATTAAGCCAGTCCTGTCATAAAACAGAGGGCTGGAATTTTATGGTTTTTAACAACATTTTCTAAAAGCAGCAAAGAATTTAATTTATGGAGGCACAGCTCCAGTGTGCTGTGTTGTGAGAGAGAGTGGTTTTCACAGTTCAGCAGGAATGGCAGATGTGTGTGACCGTGAGAATGTAGAATCACAATGAACACACACAAACAGAGTGGTTGCTGCGTAGTTTGTGGCATCCTGACTTTGTTTGATCTTTAAGGCCATTATCATTTGTACCAATTTACCAATTTTCTAGAGAAATCACAATTGTCCCGAATCCCCCCGGAGGAATGTGCGTGTGATACTCGGGAGCAGAGGCAAAGTGGCCGTCTGTGCCTATGAAGCTGCCCGTGTAAACGTCGGATCTAATTACGATGTGGGAATCATGTGGAAATTTTGCTGTGCAGATGTGGCTGTTCTGTGTGAGTAAGTGTGTGTGCTTGTGTCTTGTGCTTGTGTTCCCCCATATTAAGTTTCATAGCTGCACAGAGACCAGAGGGGGAGTGTAGAGGAGCACGCATGAATTCTCTTTGTGCAGGCGTATGTGTGCTTTTTATGTAAAGGATAAACTATGCGATGTTGTGAATGTCAGTGAAGGAACTCTATCACACTCAGAGGGAGTTGCTGGTTGCTGACGGTGAGGAGGAAATGGCCTTTACAGCCAGCCACTCTCCTCTTCACCCCACATCTAACATCTGTCTGTTTATAGTCGACCACACTGGGAGGAAGGGGTGTAGGGCTAGGAGAGGTGGGGGTGGTCTCTGTTGGGCGATCATAAATCTACCTGTTTAAAAACAAACATTTCAAGTTAAAGGACCATGCCAGTGTGTTTACAAGTTTTATTTGCTGAACTGATCCTTCATGGTGAATTGCAGAACTCAGACCATCGCATGTTATCTTTTGATGGTAATTCACTTTAAGAGCAGATTGAATGTTTTGGGATTCTTTGGAATAAATACAGCCAAATACTAAAACAGAGACAGACTAACTACGTCTTTCAACCCGTTTTCTTGCATTTGTCTTAATGTTGGTCAGACATTCAGAGAAGCCCTGATGTCCTTCACCCCAACATGTCCTCCTGCTCTTCTTGGGGGATTCCTTGGCATTTCCAGACCTGACAGGATATGTAGCCCCTTCACTGTGTTTTGGGTCGACTTGGGGCCCCTTTTGAGCAGGGCATGTTCTAGAATATATCCACAGGGAGGCACCAAAGAGGCCTATTGGCTGCTGCATGACCTTCAACTGGTTCCTTTTAAAATCAGAACCTTATCTGCCTTATTGGACAATACAAAGAATTTGACTCCTTTTTGTGCTCTCAGTTTTCACAAAAGTTACAGAACTATCAAGTATGTACATGCTTGCACATATCTGACCTCCACAGCACCTTGCTGAATGGTGTCTTGTTGTGTTCTGGCAAAAGCTGAGCAAGGTTTAAAATTTCAGGACAAAGGACCCTCTGCATGTTCACCCCCACTGCATCAACAGACTGGCCTCATTCAGATGATTGAGAATGCTGTGTTTGTCCAAACAGGATTGAAGTCGATCTCATAGCCTTTTGGAAATTCACACTGTGAATGGAACTCATTTTGGCTGCAGGTATAAACAATCTCATTTTGTTCCGATCACCAGAGTACATTTGAGAGTTGAAAGATCTGTCAGTAAAGCAGGAGTTTGCCTTCGGGCTCCAAACGCCCACATCACTGATGATGCTAGATCAATCTGCCTGTCAATCTCACACTTCATTTTACCCTCATTTATTCAGCAGTCAAGTTAGAAATCTGTAATTTTCCAGCCATGTTTTGTGACCTTAGCTCAAAGTGAAACGTAACTTAAGGAATAAGATGCTGCATCACTGGATGCACAGATGATCTGCGTGAGCATCAGTGCAGAAAAAGCACAAAAAGACAGTTCTTGGCACCAAATATGTAGGTTTTAAAAATGAACATTTGAACTGCATTACATCTTTGAGTTTCCTTACAAAAGATGATACAAGAATTTATGATAGTACATAGAAATCATTACAGAAAGTCTTTCTGTTTTCATGCTTCCCTGGATAAAGAGCAAGACAAGCATGTTACAGGGTCACACATCTCAAGGACACTAATTAGCCCTGATGAAATTAAATGAAGGCATAGCTCACAGACGCTCCATCAAATTAAAAACACCCCTTTCTTCATTTATACGCAGCCGTGGGGCGTACAGGGGCATGCGCGGCTCCTGATAGCACACGGTCAGAATAACACATTTCACTACATTTGATTGCAGGCCAAACCTTCGAGCCGGGGGAGACTCTGACATGAGGCACTGCTCAAGTGGAGGAATACATGTTTATGTTCTTGGCAGCGAGCTCCACATCCATAAACTCTCATAAGGAGAGGGAAGGCTACACTCTGCCTTTGTGAATGTGGTTCCTATGGAAATGGCAGTGAGCATTCATTGTGTCGAAGGCTGCGCTGTCAGAGGAGGGAGACTGAAGTGTAGAGTCAATTAAAAGGGAGAAGGACAGAGAAAGTGATGAAAAAGAAGATGCCTGCATCTTGTTGTGGCCTGTGTTTTGGCTGCTTTCTTCAGAATCTGCTCTCTACTTGACTGAAGCTCCTCTTTCAAAGGTTGTTTTGTGAAAAGAGTCACTTTGGACTCAAACCAAAAGACATAAACTCACCTCTGGTTGTTGCTATGCTTAAGAATTTATCTTCCTGGTGACTTAAACTGATTTGGAGTTTTAAATTAACTTAACTTAAATTATGTTTCATACTTTCTGACATATTTCTGTTTGGATATTTGTTTAAAATTCACTTCCAAGGATCAAATGTGTTTTTAAAAAACATAGATGTTAGTTTAGTGGTTTCAGCAGTTATTACTACATTTTTCACGCTGGCTCCAACTTCACCGTTCTGGCTGCATGGTTCCTTCTATGCTAAAGGTTCTTAAATGACACAAAAAACAAACTAAGACATGGTATGTGCAGAACAATATTATCCTTTGAATGTGCCGCTCTGAACTCTTGCCTCGAAAGTGGACAAGGCCGACAGTCTAATTGAGTCTGACTTATGTTTTTGTCTTCTTTCATATCTTGTCTTCCTCTCAGTTTTCCTAAACTCTCCTACTAGTTCAAGGCAATGAAATTGATGAACACACACAGATGTCGGATATTCACAGCAACAATAAATACAGAAGATAAGACGCAATGACCTTGGAAGACTTATACATCTTGTGTTATTTCACCATTCGTCTCCTCCCACCTCCTTCGTCTCCCTCGCTGTTTTAGATAATCCTTCTAGTTTTTTTCTCCCTGAATTTCACTTATATTGAAGTAAGCAGAACATGAACACACACAAACACACACACAGAGACACACACACACGCATGCACACAGAGATTCATGGGCACACTGTTGGGAGTCCTGCTGAGTTGAAAGCAGCTGAGGTTGTGAAAGAGTAAATGCTTTGGGCCAGAGTGAGGAGACAGGGCTGCAAAGATAGATTTGAAGCACTGTGTGTGTGTGTGTGTGTGTGTGTTGTGTGTGTGTGTTGTGTGTGTTGCTGGGGTGGATGTGAGATGAAATGGAAGAAAATCTCTGTTGTGCGTGATTGAAAGCGCTGCGTGAGTGTTTGCTTCCTCTGCTGCCGGCTCACACAAGGCTGTGAGGTTTGGGAAACGGGTGTGTACTATAAACTCCAAGGTACACACGCATACACATGTAGACACTTCAGGAGTATTTTACTATATTTGCAAGAAATATTTATTTGAGGAACCCACTGACTTGGTATTAATAATTTTGTAAATATATATTAACTGAACTTTGAACTGAAAACGTAACTTAAAAATAAAAAAATGAAGCCGTGAAAGTCGCTCTCAACGAAACTGTAAAGTATGTATTTCTCTTGCAGACTCATTTTTATGATCCTTAACATGATGTTGAAATGCAAGAAACAGAATTTTCATTCCCACTGTCAAAAGGGTACCAAAGGGCACCAAATATCCACACTGTGCTGAACCTCTTTTGGTCACCCTTTCGTTGGGGTAACAAGCAGTTCCCAAAAGTCTGAAGAAGGAGGAGCTACACACACAGCAATCCATTGACGGCAAGCAGGCAAAAAGCTGTTTTTAAGTTGAGCTGTTCAGATACTGATACCAGTATCAGAGAATTCTGCCGATAACCTCGAAAATACTGGTATCGGCATCGGCAAGTACGCCATTCTGTCACCAATCAGATACCATGTAATTTATTATTTATTATAAATGTTACTCAGGTACTTTCCAGTTAGCTCAGTTAGCTCTGACTGATGTCACGTATTTGAAATAAATTTTTCTTTGCTGCTTGAAAACAACACTCAGGCACTGTGCTGCCAATGGCAGCTACTATTTTAAGAGTGACGAAGAAGAAAGGAAAGACTCAGAACTAGCAAAATGTCCACATTCAGCAACATTTTACAGTGGAAAGTCAAAGGAGACGTGTAAGGTACTGTTTCTTTATGCGCTGATATCGGATCCATACTTGTTATCGGCAGATATGCAAGTTTGGGTATCAGAATCATTATCGGGAAGGAAAAAATTGTCTTAGAATGTCTGCATTTGTTGTCTTCAGTTAGTTTTACATATTTTCAGGTGAGAATGTCACGGTCTAGATTTCGAATATGTGGTAAAAATGCAACGTTGATTCCTTGCTGTAAGTTCAACATTTCTGATATTAAAAAAACAAAAAAACAAACCCCAACATTTTATACACTGCACTGCTCAAATGCATCTTTTAAGGCGGAATATTTTCTTGCATGTTGGTCAATGCATGAGTTACGCCATGAATTAAACAGTCCACCTTAAATATCAACATGATAACTTGAAAAGAATTTAGGGATTTATTTGTCACAAATACATGTCGTACATGTAGGGTAGTGTAATGTCTGAACATCAACCATAATTCATTTGCTTTTTTGTTTCTTGCATGATGACATACACTTTAGTAACTGTTGGCAGAGCACCCTTACGGTTCACTGCTGCAGCACTGCATGCATGTATCCGGCATATTCCCGGCCCTCCGTGTGAGGGTACGGTCAGCAGTGGAAACACAAGCCAGATCTAGGGGTACCATTCCAAAAAGTACCATACCAAACCAAACTGTACCGTTCAGTGGAAACGAGGCTTTAGATTCTTCAACGTTTTCTCAAGAGGCGACAAGCCAAAGTCTGTTTTTGTTTGTATTGTTAAGCTTTTTGTGTACTATACGGAAAGTCAGTGAGAACTTTTATTATTAATAATATAAGATTTTTAAGAGTCTTAACAGACTTGTGAAAAGGGGGTTTGTGTGATCCTTGTGATTATCAAATGATCAGTGTTTGGTTTTTCTGACTTGAATCCGAGCAATTCAGATCTTTTTTTTTGAGCTTTTTTAGAAAAGTGAATCCAAACGATGAACACTTAAAACCTCAGAAGTTGGTCTTTGAGTCTTTGTCTGTTTCTAAGTTCTTTTAATAGAAAGTTACTAAGTTAAATAGGTTCAAATATTTCTCAGTAGGTCTAGCTTGACAGTTAATCCGATATTCAACTCAATACTAGTCCCTTGCACAGAATGACTGAAGAGTGACCGCACTGTCCTTGCTCCAAATATATAAAACTCAAACTGGTTCCCACAAGCACATTGATGCAAACTCTGTCTCACTCTCACACACACACAAACCACCAAAAAAATAAGAGATACCCCCTGCATCCTTTAATCCACAGCTCTCTGCAGGTTTGGCCAATCAGAGAGCAGCTATGACTGCAGGAGCTCAGCCGATCCAAAAGCAGGAGCGCAGAAGATTAGGACCCCATTCCCTCCTTCTCTATGTGTCAATTTCTCTGTCCATCCCTTCATCTTTGCCTGCCTCCATACCTCCCTCTGTCTTCGCATCCTTCGTCTCTTTGCCCTCTGACCACAGGAAGCCTGCAAACTCAACTCACTTTTCTCTTTGCTCAAGACTTTCTCATTTATTTCTCACTATGTGGTTGAGTTGGTTCCTTCACTTAGCCTGTCTTCCTGTCTTTCTCTTTGCCTTGTTGTCTTTGCCTTCTCTCTGTCTGTCTCAGGATATGACCGCAGTTGTTTGGACACATTAGCATAATCCTCTCTTTCTCTTTC
This sequence comes from Naso minor, assembly GCA_029874875.1. Taxonomy (NCBI): domain Eukaryota; kingdom Metazoa; phylum Chordata; class Actinopteri; order Acanthuriformes; family Acanthuridae; genus Naso; species Naso minor. The sequence goes on along the minus strand of JAQFJB010000001.1, from coordinate 25,676,339 downwards.
TTTATGTATGCTCTCGCCTCTCCTCCACCTCCTTCCTAAATATTTACTCCCTGCTCAGTAAATGAGGGGAGCACACTTGTTCACACAGAAAGGGACATGATTAGTGGCTGATTGAGGGCAGAAAAAGAGACAGAAATAAGAGGGAAGACGAGAAGGTTGTTAGTCTGGAACCTGGCTTCACCTTTTACGTCAACAGTGTATAGGCTTTTTTAAATGGGTTGTAAACATATTATGTTTGTAATTAAACACAACAGATGTGATTGATCAAGGCTTAAAATGGGTTTATAAAATAAGGAACTTTCTTTAAAATAATCATGTTATAACCCTTCTGACACTCTAAATCAATAAAAATAACTGTTAATTTACCCCTAAAGAACTGTAAACGCAACCAAGATGTGGACTGTTTGTTGTTCGACATGTTGGATTTTCTCTTTTCGTTTTTCACTCCCACCATCATCATACCACCATTTCCCACTTCTACCATCATCTGCCGTCAGCATAAACTCAAACGAAGTAGGTCATGGAGATTTTGCACAGCGGTTACTCTCTTTTGTGGCAGGATTTTGCTGATTATATCAAGGCAGCAGTTGTTTTCCTCTCTTGTAGACCCGTGATTGTAAAAGGTGGACAACTTGCCAGCTCATAACAGCTTGATCGCCCCCTGCTGACTGGCTGTCAATAGATGTCAAACTAAAACATGAAAGTACACGTCATATAAATTTTCCCTAAAGATATGTTTCTTAGCATTGAAGTTTGGTTTTAAATACTTATTCAGTGCTATGAAAAGAGGTGACCTGAGCTCAAATTGGTTTTGGGATTCATCACAGGCAGTGATTCACTGTTCATTTCCAAGGGGCAGCACCAACGGGCGCAGTCAGAACGGCCTCCGGACACAATTATACATACAACCAATCAGAGCTGTTTACCCGTCTTTCCCCTTGCACTCCAGGCGAGCCAGCGCCATATTTGTTTTGAGAGGAATTTCAGGCCAAAACTCCTCGTTATTGAAAACTAGGAAATAATAAATAAAAGTAATGTTCCAACAACACAGATAACAACCTTTGAAATTTTTTTTATGTGATTACTACACGTAGGAAATACTAGGAGCCTTTAGTAGGAGTCTTTCTGTCGCTACGTGCAGTGTGGATGTCTAACCCAACAGCCTTGCGAACAACACAACACAACACAACACAACACAACACAACACAACACAACACAAATTAAAAACCACAAAAGCACTAAAACTGATGTAAATAGCTAGTATCACTGCACAATATAACAACATCTATGTGATTATTTGATAGCTTGTGGAAAAGTAATGTTAATAGCCACGCCACTCGTCTCTCTGTCGGTTACCCACAATTCATGTCGGCTACCAGGTACACAGGACCGAGCTGCGGGCTCCTCGGCCCTCCTCAGTGAGTCATCATGTAAAGCCCACCCTGTGTGAGATAAACGGTTGCGATTAGCCTGCCAGGTTTTCAGACGGGTGGACACAGCCGTGAATAGGAGGGTTCCCAGACCATTTTCAAAAAGAAAAATTATTTGCAAAGTGAACAATGGGTCCGTTTTACCAGGTTACCGTAAATGTGCTTTCTTATCCTCAAATCCGAGTAGTAATTAGCTTGCACTCTTCCAAGCAAAGGTTTTAGTTGTACATGGTTGCTTTTTAAAGCTATCTCAGAACGATGTGGATTTGATTTGTTGATTCAAAAGTCAGTTTCTAAAACTGTGAAAGGGTTGATTAATAAGTTTTCGACCTAACTTGGAAGGAGATGAGTCATAGAGCTCTCCTGACATGCATGAACTGATAAACTCTTTGAGTGATTATGCAGAAAGTGTGAAGATAATAAGTTTTGTGGTATTTCTGTTTGACTGCATTTCGTCTTTGTGTCAAACAACAAGGAAGATGCAGCAGAACTGGATAGTGCCAGCCAGAGAAGATGCACAGCCCTTCCAAGAATCAATCAGCCGCTACCTGCTGTAGGGATGACTGTGTCAAGTGCTTGTGCTGTTGCTTTACTCTTCTTCATTTCTTCATCTCTGTATTTTATAATAACTACAGTCTTCCCTTCAAGTGTTTTGACAGCCAGACAAAATAAATAATCGGCAGACATCACCTCAGGCTCTAAAATCTCACGGTATGCACTCGACAGTGTTTGATATTTTATGGGCCAAATAATTAATGAACTAATTGAAAATAATGATAGTTTTGATAGCAGCAGCTTCAGACATGACAGCACGTTTTGCAGAGACAAAAACAGTTCACCCCTTGCCAGGTGGAAGTGTTATTGTTGAGAAAAACCTTTTAAACTGGCATGATAACAAGGACAAGGGTTAATGTTTCCTGTTGATGTTATTCAATCAGCCTGCTTGTTCGGTGCTGACTCAAAGTTTATCTGTTTTCTCAGCATCATATAGAGTGAGTGAACATCTTGGATGTTTGTTGATTTGTCAATCATTCGAATTCATTTGAATATTACCTTTAATGATGGATGGGGTAAGTCAATGCATTAATGTAATGTCTCACAACCAGACAGACAACCTCAGCTGTGGTTGGGTTAAATTAGTTTTGTGTGCCAGAGGGCATGTTCGAGTGTGTGTGTGTGTGTGTGTGTGTGTGCACGTGTGTGTGCATGTTTATTACAGTACCTGCCCAAACTCTTCTCAAACTGTCCCATTATCTAAAATCAAAGCTGTGGTGACTCACACACACTCAGTGTTTTTGTCCTGCTGGTGACTCAGAGACGCTTTGATCCACAGTTAGAAATCTTTTTAACTTTTGCACAGATTACTGAATACTTTGATGTCGCTATCAGCAGAGAATGTTGTTTTTTTTGTCATTTATTCTTGAAACTCCATCAGACCACAATATCCACTTGTCTGTAAAAAATGGAATTTTCCGACAACACTCATGGTCTCTAAGAAATTTTGATTTTAATGACCCTTTCCTCTCCTGCCATTGTTGGGACAAACCGTTTTACTAGAAGCTCCTTTTACTAAAAACATAGCAGCCTTAGGGAATGATAACATGACACATAATATTAATTGGGGATTTATAAATTAATTTGAGTTTTGTCAGGTTTCTTACATGATACTTCTTCAGTCTGTTTCTCATTCAAGGTCGTCACTTTGACTCTTCTGACTCTTTCACTTTTAAAACCGCTTTCTTTTGTTGTTAGTCTTTTTTTTTTAGCCTTTTTCTTGATCACTGTCCTCTTATTCTGTTTTATACCAGCAAATCTAGTTATTTTTGTCCAAAAAGCTGTCGAGTGGCTGAAGTAAAGGGATAAATTACCTGATGCAGGTGGGTGTCCAAAGTACTTGCCTTGTTAAAATGAGAAGTTATTACTTCATTCAGTCAGTGACAGATAATCTTAATAGTCATATAATGTCATCATTAGATTGTATTAGAGTATTTCCTGTCATTCAGCCTCTTAAGCAGAAAATGTGTAGCTTGTCTGGTTGACAGTGTTTGAGTGTTTCTCGCTGGTGTCAAGCACTGAGCAGAGATTTGTCGTAGCAACAAGGAGACGTTTCAACATTAATCTTCCTTGATGGACGGTAAAATGTCCATCGTGTTGTGACGATGGAGTCATCGCAAACTATTGCAGTTTTTCCAGTACAAGTACTTTTTAAAAAAATATGTTTTGATGTATATGAAATCTGTTACATTTTTCAATGTGTTTTTATATTTGAACTCTTATACCTGTTTTTCAGAGGGAAATATACTTGCACTTCATTTGTTTGAAATTCGAATTGGAATATTTTACCCCCAAATCATTTGATCAGATTTTAAAAGTAATGATAATGTGTCAATTTAAATAAAAACCCAAACATGAAGAAGGTTAAATTAGTACAGTTAATTGGGTCAATCTGCAGAGGGGAACTTTTTGTTTTTATCCTCAAGTATGTTTTTGCTGCAAATTCTTTGGTGCTGCTCCAGTAAAATCTTGAATGCAGGACTTTTACTTGTGGTGCTGCTATTTTTGCTTTATAGTAGGATTTGAATATTTTGTTAACAACTGTAAGTGATAGCTCTTCCATCTTTGTACTCAGCCCTTTTCGAAACAGTGTTTAAGAAGTGCATGAAAATATGGATAACAGTGTTTGTTTGTGGGTTTTTGTTTTGAACATTTGTTCAGTTCACCAGACTATGATGAACACTTGGCAATGAAGCCATTATGCCGGCCTCAGACAGCTACTTAACATGACTGCAGTGAGTTTCTGACGGGTCTGTGAATGCAGACGGGCGTTGTGGCTGGGGCGAGGCAGGAGGTCTGTTTACTGAAGAGGTGGAGGAGGACGCAGAAAGCCCATCATACAGGCCGCCGTAGGACACATTGCCAAGAAAAATTCTGCTGGCAGCGCCACTCTCCTCTGACAGACTAAAATATGTGCTGGCTACTGACCAGAGCTGCCTAGAATCAGATAAGCCGCCTCTGTCGGGACTGGCTATGAGAGGAAAATAAAGAGCAAGTAGAGAAGGGGAGACTGACACAGATGAGACGGACGAAGAGGATTAGTTAGAGTTGGAAACTTATAAATTCTGAAACGTAATACATTTTAAAGCCTTTTAGACACATGAAATATCCTGTGCAGAGTCATTTTACCATGTTATGATGGAGACATGAATTATTGATTCCCACTGTCTGCTTTCCCAAACAGAACTGGACTTCTTGACCCCCACATTTAATCATACTCTCTTGTGCTACCCAATATATTAAGATCTAGTACAGGTTTTCTGTTTTGCCACCTGCTTTGGCTTTAAACCAAATATAGAGGAGAGAAGTGTAGAGAGAAAAATGGAAACCCGGGAACGAAGGAAGGTGAATGTTTGGAGCTTCAGAGGAGAGTCTCTTTACATGCAAGAACATGAATAATTTGGGTGCAGAGTGTCAGTGGTTTTAAAGGAGTTTAAGAGAAAGAACGAGAGACAGTTGAGGGATAATTCTGCCTGTAAGCTTGGCTTTGGCTCACTCCGCCTTAAGGTCTAATTTAATGCTCAGACTTAAGAATTCAAATTCTCAAATGATGTTGAATTCGTCACAGGAAAACAGTTTACTCTCAGCTGCTGCTGTCGAGCTCAGTTATACAGATGTGAATTTGTGTGTCTGTGTGTAATGGCTGCTTAATGTCAAACATGGACTCAAATATAATAAAACTGCACACAGATCACTGCTGTGAATAAATATTTCCAGTGGAGACGACAGTAATCCGGAGGTGAACCGACCTATTTTTGACCGAAAGAGACAACCTTTATTAAAGCTCTGCGGACAAAATGCTCTCGTTAGACTTGCAGACTCCTCTATCGGTCTCTGGGGTCCACATCTGTTTTTCAGTCAGACAAAGTGTCCTCTCTCCCTCCCTCTCTCTCTCTCTCTGTCTTTCTTTCTCTCTCTCTATTTGTCCTTCTCTCTCTCTCTATCGTGTGTTCGTCCATCCACCCGTTGAGTCGGTGTGATAAGCAGAGTTTAGGCAGATATATTGGTCCCGTTAGAGCCACTTGATTCAGCTGCTCTATAGTAAAGGGGAGGCCATTAACTCTGCTGCACAAGGCCACTTAAAGACACACACATACATCTTCCCAAAGACATGGAACAAACACACACACACACACACACACATGAACATGCAAGTCAAACATGGACACTCTTACTTGTAGATACAGTCAGTAAGCCTGTCAAATCGATAGAGCTTTTTATTTGAAAAACAGAAGATGGGATAAAGGATTGGAGAGATTCTGACACCTTGTCAACAGCTTATTTTTGTTTTCTCCCCAGTTCTTATTATATTTTCTGGGTCAATGCAAGACCTTGTTTCTGAAGACTGTGTTGTTCAGCAGCTTTTCACAACCGAAACAGATTTTAATATCTGAGAGCAATATGTCTGTTTGGGAATCCATTAACACGAATCTGTTTCTGTCCAGAATCTGTGTTTTTCATTAAAATTCAATATGACACGATTTTAAATGGGGTTTGTAGCCGTGCAAATACTCGAGATTTTATTTGCTAGGGATGCATATTATGGATCAAGCAATAAATTGGAAATTTATATCATGTGTTATTCCAATAATGAAATTATGGCCATAAATAGGCACAAGATATGAAGCCAAATTACTTGCATTGACTTGCCATAAGCAGCATCTACACACTTCCATAAAGTAGGTGGTGGTATGCACTTTTAAAGTTAACTTGTGACGCACCATTAAACACAGAAGAGGAAGAAGATGTTGTGTTTATGAGGTTAGACTGCCGCACCAAAGTGGAGCCTCACAGTGAGGACCAGAAAACCAGTAAGGACTTTTTTATGTGTTCAAAGGAAGACAACGTGATTGCAATTTGCAATAAATGTTTGGCAGAGTTCGGAGGAGGTCAAAAGGTGGTAAAGCCAGTTAGATTTGATTCAGGCAGAGCTATAGAATGTTAAGTTATCCTGATTTGTAGGCTTCCTTATCCTCATGTATGCATGAATTGCAGGTTGTAAACATCTCCTAAATCTTCTATAAAGTGATCTTATCTTATTCCTTTATCTTATGACATGTGGGAAGCAGGCTAGTATTGGCCGTCAGTTTGGAAAAAAATCCATTTTTGTGCATCCCCAGCATTTGGCCTGCTTTCAAATGTCTGTTTCTAAAAATTTAGCCTGTGCCTCAATGCTTTGAAGGCGAATGAGCTTAAATTTGTGATGCTCACAGCACTGAAAGTTGAATTGAAAACATAACAACATCTCCATCCAGAATCAGCTTCTGTGTAGCTTCTACCAGAGAGATACTCCATCAAACCATTATATCGGCGTCGAGGCAAAAATTTCACAGCAGGACAGAGATGTCGGCACGTCTGAGGAAAATATTTCATCCATGAAGCTTTAAGAAAAGTTTTCACTGCAGACCAAAACTCTCACCTCAGATTACCTTCATCTTTACTGGAAACATTTGTGTTTATCTGGAGACTTGTGACCTTTTTTCATTCTTTTGGCTCCAAGTTTGACATCTATGGCTACGCTGAGACACCTATATCACTGAACTGTCTATCTGCAGGGCTGTAGACTACGAGAGGTAGAATATTGCAAAATAATCTAATCAAGTTAAAGAAATTGATTTTTTTATTGTTACAAAGCTAAAAACAACCCTTTAAAATAAAAGAGTGTAAGTGATCCGTTTTTTTTTTAGCTTGCAAAATGCAAGCTAAAAAAGTAATGGACGAATTCTCACAAACCAACATAATAATTTACAAAACACCATTGGTATTTTTTTGTTCTTGTAAAATTACTCATCTATTAAAATTACCCGTTATTTTTTCTTTAACTGATTATTGGACCAAATCATATTTGCAGTACCACTAAAGAGGGAAACTTGAGCTTCTACAGTTTCTGTCTGGATTCTTCACTTTGTGTTTGTGCGTCTGGGAATGAGCTGTGGAGTGCAAGTGGGAATTCTGTAGCTGGAATGAGAAAGGCCTGTAAGTAAAAGCCTGAGTGTGTGTGTGTGTGTGTGTGTGTGTGTTTGAGACACCTCACCTGAGCAGAAAAGTTAGGGCTGTGTATTTCCAAAAAAGTTGCCAAAACCAGATCCAC
>JAQFJB010000001.1:25616454-25632879 GCA_029874875.1 Naso minor | reverse complement strand
TCCAGATAAGAGGGCAGATACCATTCTTTTGACTAGCTTAGCTCAAACACTGGTAGTCAATGGGAAGTGCTAGCCTGCCTTTTCCAAAAGTCATCAGGGAAACTTTACAGCAACTCTAAATGGTTCTGTGCACTTGTTGTGACTTGTTTATTTACCACATTGTGTTATTTTTAGACTCAGTAATTTTAGAATCAAGTATGTGCCAGAAGTAAGCCGCAGGGCACATGGGCAACAGTAAACAGCAGCAGAAGAAAAAGAAGAAGAAAAACATAAATTACTACTTAAAGTGCTAATCTGAGTCTAAATGAAACACGATGTGGTAAATAAACAGGTCACAACAAGCGCACATGACCATTTAGAGTTGTTGGGAAGTTTCCCTGATGACTTTAGGCGGAGGCTGGCTAGCACTTCCCATTGACCACCAGTATTTGAGCTAAGCTAATTAGCGGTGGGCAAGCTCTGCCTGTCTCTCTCTTGTTCCAGCATGCACAGTCAGAAGAATGGTATGTGTCTTCTTGTCTAGAATTCAGGAGGGAGGCAAATAACAAAAAGACAGAAAAGTTGGTGCATCCCTTTAACAGTCAGTCATGAGATATTAAATGTGTAAAGATGCCCATGATACATGCATTTATTTTACCCGGTCAGCCTGAAAGTCAAAGTGTGGTTTTTCAAAGAACCAAATTTTGCATTCAGAGATTAAGACATCAGCTAAAGTGAAATATTATTTAATGGAAACTTTGATATGTTAAAAAACATGTTTTGCCTCAGTGCTGCCAAAGACATGCTGAACTTAACTGGACTCTTTATTTTTAGTAAATCCCTCACTACCTTATGACAATTGCACACCCTGCAATTATACAAACAATTTAAATGCATTTTAAATTTTATGTTTTGTTATCATTATTCAAGATAATAGTGGTAGATAGGTTTTGATTTATGATATTCTTCAGCCAGTTTGGTTGCATTTGCGCTTTAATGGCTGCTCGTTGCCTGTGTGTCAGTGCTGTTTTGCTGTGCTCATTGTTGACCCCATTGTTAAACCTAGAAGACTGACAGAAGACCTTTGGTCTTTAATCAGGTCTTGACAAGTTCCTGCTTTTTGCCCGAAGGACGGACATCCGACGAATCAGCTTCGATACAGAGGACATGTCCGATGATGTCATCCCTTTGGCTGACGTGCGCAATGCCGTGGCGCTGGACTGGGACGCCAAAGATGGCTACATCTACTGGACAGATGTCACCACTGACTCCATCAACAGAGCGCTGTGGAACGGCAGCAAGCAGGAGGTGAGCGACATCTGCAGTCTGACAAACTCAACACTCAGATCCCATTATTCCTCATCTGTCCCAGATTGAGCAGAGCAGAGCAACAGAGTACTGCAGCATTTAAATTTATGCAGTGCTGCCATCTACTGGAGTTAATTTGAAGGTGCAGCAGCAGTTCACACTCTGTAGAGAACATCATTTAGCCTGCAAACAGGCAGCGAATAACTCTTGATTCATTAATATCAATGGCAGATATTGTCGTCCTCTTACCCTGCTTTCATCGATTTATTTTTATTGTAAGCATGGGTCTTAGCATATCTGATGACTTAAAGTAAAGATGTAACCTAAGGCTGAGTGGAAACTGTTACTAGAGAATTCAGATCTGTGTCGTCCCTGTTTTCCCAGGTGGTAGTGGACACCAGTCTGGAGAGCCCAGCAGGTTTGGCGATTGACTGGGTAACCAGCAAACTCTACTGGACTGATGCTGGTAAACCACCTGAGTCCACACATCATTGCATATAATAGTATTTCTAATTTGTTACTTACAATCAAATTTCACCACAGTGTGTGCTCTTTCACCTCACGCCGTATTTTGGGATTTTCAGGTACGGATCGGATCGAAGTTTCAAATGCCGATGGAAGCATGCGCACTGTCCTGATATGGGAGAACCTGGACCGGCCCAGAGACATTGTCGTCGACCCGATTGGAGGGTGAGATAATTAAAAAGGTTTATAGAGCAACATGTGAGCCTTGAACTTCTCATGACACTCATTTACACAATTTTTTTTTGTTTTCTCTTTTCATTATCTGTAGTTTCATGTACTGGACTGACTGGGGTGCCAACCCAAAGATCGAGCGTGCAGGAATGGACGCCTCCAGTCGTATCGTCATCATCTCATCCAATCTGACGTGGCCCAACGGCCTCGCCATCGACTATGAAACCAAACGCCTGTACTGGGCCGATGCTGGCATGAAGACCATTGAGTATGGCAACTTTGATGGTTCTGACCGACAGGTAAAGGTGTTTTTTTTTTTATGATAGCTCGCTTCACTTTTGTCCTCACGAAGTTATGCTTTGATGCTGAGCGATTTGAGACACTCAGATTACAGGAACGATGTAGTTTGTCAGCGGCAATTGATTGAAATTTTAAAGCGTCTTGTTAATTCAAATCACATCCACACTATAAATGAGTTTATGAATGTTTCCAGTTAATAGACCTCCTGCTTTGTCTTTTGGCACACAGGTGTTAATTGGCAGCCAGCTGCCTCACCCGTTTGGTCTGACTGTTCATGAGGACAAGCTGTACTGGACAGACTGGCAGTCCAAGAGCATCCAGAGCGCTGACAAGATCACTGGCTTGGGCCGACACACACTAGCCGAAAACTTGGAAAACCTCATGGACATTCATATGTTCCACCGACTTCGTGCGACAGGTCATTATGTCCACAAACCAGATCAGACTGAAGCGTACATGTCAGTGCAGTGAACAAATCTTTGGATGGTGACACGTGTTTTTTTTTTTTTTTTGTTTTGTCTCTAGTGCAACACATCGGGTCTGAAATGACTAAAGTAATAACTGCAAGAGGTGCAGACTTTTATCATTTCACATCCATATCACATTAATATTGCAGAAACTGAACTCAAGTCATTTTTTGTAGCTTGGCAAATTGGTCTAAAGTGGACATGATTCTGAACTATGGAATAATTTTGCCTGTTAACATTAGCTTAACTAGCCATGGTAAAAAACAAAAAAAGAAAACAAAAAGAGTTATTTAGTCAGATGTCAAAACTTCATCAAGTTTTTTCTCTTTGGAAATAAGCTTTTGATACAAGCATGTAATAACAATTTCAGTCTCTTTTCACTTTTGGTCGGGACAAAACTATATTTTCACATATTGTTCAGTCTGTGTCAACATGAATGTTTAGGATTGTTGTCACAGAACTATGTATAAAAACTGTTTCCTTCACTTATGCTTAAAACTCAGTTGTTTTTTCACTTAAAATCTAGTGTGCTGCAGTAAGTAAAAACGTGTCACTTCCTAATGAATCAAATTTAACTTGTCCTGTTGAGACTGTGTGTCTCCTGTGACAATAAACTAAAAAAAAAAGAAATCCTGGTTATTGACTTTTGCTGCCTTTGTGTCTCTGCTGACACTGGGAGGATTATAGATGAACTAAACCCTGATCACCAGCTGAGATGGTTCATACCAAACTGAAACCTCACTGATCCTTCTGACGTAAATGCCTCTACTCTCTTTCCCAAAGGGTTTCACTGCGATGTGTTCCTGTTTTGTTTTCCCCAATTTCTTTTACTCCTTTTTCATTCCCTGCTTCTAAGCTGACCTAGAAAAAGAGACGGTATGTGAGCTAAATCTGTTTGTGTGTCTCCATCTGCAGTGCGCAACCCGTGTTCAGTGAATAATGGAGGATGCAGCCACCTCTGTCTCCTGGCTCCTGCTCCCAAAGCCTCCAGCTGTGCCTGTCCCACTGGGATCAACCTGCAGTCAGATGGAAAGACCTGCACACCTGGTATGGAACAAAGGCTGTTTGCATTTCAGAAACATTTGACCCAAAAATTCAAATGAAGGGAGCATCTCACAGTGGTTTCAACATTCCTGTGATGTCCATGTAGGATAAATAAATACATAAAAGGCTTGTGTACGGGCTAAAGAAAAATGCAGCTCTGGTAAATCCAACATCTACTTTAACTGGACAGTTTCCCAGCCAACTTTATACTTTATTTAATGCCTGCTTATGCAAAGACATGATCAAAAAAGTTGTGCCAAAACTCGAAACATTTTTATCTCAAAAGGAAATACTAACAAGGAAAGCAATAGTAGTGATGAAATTCTGGAAATTTATCTTTTCATGACCACAAAACTACTCAAAAGAGCATAAAGTTTAAAGAGTTTGTGTCAAAAACTTTTGCTGGGGAGATAAAAGCACATCAGCCCTTGGTGCTCTGACAGGATGATGCTGTGATATGTGATGATGTGTGTGTGCAGGAATGAGCAGCTTCCTCATCTTTGCACGGAGGACGGACATCAGGATGGTTTCTCTGGACATTCCCTACTTTGCTGATGTGGTTCTGGCTGTCAACAGCTCCATGAAAAACACCATCGCGATCGGGGTCGACCCCAAAGAAGGTTTGTGTGTCTTGTCAAAGTTTTCAAATGGCTGTCAAGGGATGGATAAATGGAATTCTTACATGTGTATTTGGCGCCTCCTGCAGGAAAAGTCTATTGGTCTGACAGCACACTGAAGAAAATCAGCAGAGCCACCATCGACGGACAAGCTCACGAAGACATCATATCTACGGGTGAGGAGGCAGCTTACATGACTGATGTTGTCCAGATCAGCCAGTTACAGTGTCATGACTCGGTCTCTGTGTCTCTCTGTAGGCTTGATGACAACTGACGGCCTGGCAGTGGACGCTGTCGGCAGGAAGATCTATTGGACCGACACGGGAACCAATCGTATTGAGGTTGCCAACCTCGACGGCTCCATGAGGAAAGTTCTCGTCTGGCAAAACCTGGACAGCCCTCGAGCCATCGCCCTTTACCATGAGATGGGGTGAGACTACAACAATGTGACAGCTTAACATATTTAAAAATTTGCCCATGTATTGTCCTGTTTAGAGAGAGAAAGGTCATAATTATTAGTGCAAAGGACTTTACAGGCTCTGGACTTCTGTTTGATGTCTGAACTACACGTGTAATGTTTGCTTGTCTCATGTCCTAATCTTAACCTTTGACCTCTGTGTCCGTGTCTCCTTCTCTTTCTCTCCTCTCTAGTTATTTATACTGGACAGATTGGGGCGAGCACGCAAAGCTGGAGCGATCAGCGATGGATGGATCCGACCGTGTGGTCCTGATCAGTAACAACCTGGGCTGGCCCAACGGCCTGGCCATCGACATGGCCGGCTCACAGTTACTGTGGGCCGACGCTCACACTGAGGTCAGTAGTGACACATAATGACACTCACAGAAATTCACACCTTACATGTAATAAATTCTTTTCCTCTTTGTATTCAAGGGTATAAAAGGGATTATATCAGTGGACCAAGAAGTTATCTCGGTTCAGTTGTTACATTGATTGCAAGTCACTGGATCAGTGGAACAATAAATAAATAATGAACAAGGCATAACAGATTGTACAAACCACTTATTTTCAAGGAACCATGGCCTCTACTACGTAAATGCCAGTCTATAGACATAAGTAGAGATTTACGAGTTAAATGGCTTAATGCTTATTGTCTAAAATCTAAATTTATTAAGAGGAAAGGCATCAGAAATCATGCGGTCACATTGGTAATTGGCTTATTTCTTCGGTCCTGTCCAGCGTATCGAGTCATCTGACCTGAACGGGCAGAATCGACGCACCCTGGTGACTCCAGTCCAGCACCCATATGGTTTAACCCTGCTCGGGTCCCACATCTACTGGACGGACTGGCAGAGTCGCAGCATCCAGCGAGCTGACAAGAACACGGGGTCCAACACCATCACAGTGCGAGCCAACCTGCCGGGCCTGATGGACATCCAGGCTGTGGACAGGGAGAGGCCACTGGGTGAGTCTGACCCCTTAATTCCACCAAATTCGGTCCGTCTCAGCTCTGGCACGGCAGCGGAGCAGATAGGTTTCTTTGAAGTCAGTGTGTGTGCTTCCACTTGCTGCGGCTGCGTGTGTGTCTACTCCATTGCAGCTACAGCAATCCAGAGCCCTCCACAGCAGATGCAAAAGGCTTGTGCCGGAGCACAGTGCAGCAGTTTGGCACAGAGCAGATCAAGCGGGGACAGGAAGTCAGACACAGATACAACATCAATACATCCGTTTAATTTTCAGGACAAAACACTCCGTGCTGACGCTTAACTTAACTATAAACAAAACCGTGAAATCTCCTCGGTCTCACAACTCCAGCTGTCCGACCATGCTGCGCTCCGAATCGCAGCCGGTGGGTGTTTATGGGCAACAGAGCGCGGAGCAAACCCATAGCGGAGCCGTTTCATAAACGCACATGCAACCAGTGGAATCCCTTGGTGAGGAAAAGAAGTGGATGAAGTAATAAAATGAAAATACGCTTCGAGGGAAATGTAATCATTCTTTAAAAGTTTCATTTAAATTGTTTTTTTGTTTTTTTTCTTTTTTTTGCCTTATAGCTTTTACTGATTGTATTATGGGTAGTGTGACAGGAAATTGACAAATGATGAAATGTTGCCAGGAAACATTCAGACACCTCTGTGCAAACCAAAATCAGCTGTGAGTTCACACTGTTCATTGTGTGACATGGTTTTCCCTCTGCTTGTTCTCTGTCTCTTTGCATTAATCCTTCTGTCTCTGGCCTCCTCAGGTTTTAATAAGTGTGGCAGGAGAAACGGGGGCTGCACCCACCTCTGCCTGCCTCGTCCCAACGGTACGTCATGCGCCTGTCCCACTGGCATCCTGCTGAAGGGAGACGGCCGGTCGTGTGACGACTCACCAGAGACGTATCTGCTCTTCTCCAACCGTGTCAGCGTGCGAAGAATCTCCCTGGACACCAACGACCACACTGATGTGCACGTGCCGGTGCCTGAGCTGCACAACGTCATCTCACTGGACTATGACAGTGTGGATGGAAAACTGTACTACACAGACGTCACCCTGGATGTTATAAGGTGGGAACACAAACAGCATCTACTGCCATCTTTGTTTTAGCCTTTATTCATTAAATTACAATTTTATGAGTATCTGCATCAGTCAAGGTCAGTCATTGCCCTTAAACCAAGGCTTTAAAATTACAGCAGATGATGGAAACAGTTACAGTATTCGGATAAAATTTACTTTTGCGTCATTGCTAAAATTAAAAGTGTCATTTGTTATTTGAATTTATATAGAGAAAAAATAAGAGAAAGACTATGAGATTGAAAACATGCTTGTCAATACTGCTTTGAGAAATTCCGTTGAAAGTCTGCTGTCAGAAAGAGAGATCAGAATAAAAACGATGGACATTTATATTATATATTCTCTCTGAATTAACTTTATCATGTTGTCCGTTCTTTACGTTGTCTTTCAGGCGTGCAAACCTTGACGGCAGCGGCATGGAGACAGTGATCAGCCAGGGCCTGAAGACCACAGATGGACTGGCCGTAGACTGGGTGGCCAGGAACATGTACTGGACCGACACTGGGCGCAACACCATCGAGGTCGCCCGCCTGGATGGAACAAGCCGCAAAGTCCTGGTCAACAACAGTTTGGATGAACCGCGAGCCATCGCGGTGTTCCCGAGCAAAGGGTGAGAGGAAAGTTTAATTTGGGCTGTGACTCACAAGCTCATAAGAAGTTCTTAACTTTTTTATCTTTAGAATTGTTGTGGGATGGAACGCTGAATTGCGCTGAGCTTTGCGCATGAAAAAACTGAATATTTTCAGAAAGAAAGGAAACGTGTAGAGGTTTTTGTTTTGGTCTGGAAGGGTCAAGTGATTTCCTCACCAGTTCACTCTCATCTCTGCAGGTTCCTGTTCTGGACTGACTGGGGCCACATTGCAAAGATTGAGAGATCCCACCTGGACGGCTCGGACCGAAAGGTTCTGATCAACACGGACCTGGGCTGGCCCAACGGACTCACTCTGGACTACGACACACGAAGGTCAGAGCGAAAAGCGGGTCTGTGGAAGGAGCCGAGTGTGGGACTTTTACTGCACAGGAGCCTTGTGAATTCAATTTTATCACATACAATAACGGTTTAATGATCTTATCTTCATGAAGTCATGTTCTGTAATATATTATCACTCAAAGAGGGTTTGGGAAAAATTTTCAAAAATGTCGCCTTTGTGTTGTGGAAATGCTGTGAGGACACTTCCACATGCAGACAACTTTGATGTCTAAAATTCAAAAGTTTCTTCACATTCTTCTTATTAAGGGAGATGTCTGTTCACTTCCCTTAAATCTGAGGTTCAAATGTACAATGAGCAAACTAGATTTGGTGATGTAGGAGGACTACTGCTCCACGCGGATCAGACTTTGTAAGGTGCTGGATAATCAGGAAATTCAAGTAGAAAGGAGGATATCTGCACACTTAGTCAGTGCGATTTTCACTTTGATGTGCCAAGCTTTCGGTGAGGCTTCAGAATTTGCCTCCATTTTTAGGCCTCATATGTACAACTACATTTCCCAGAAGGTGTGGCTTCACCACAAAGGTGTGCACAGAGATGTACTGCCTGCTTGTTCGTTGTTGATTTATGTATGCTCTGATGAAAGTCTCATAGACCGAAAGCTTAGCACATTAAAGTGAAAACTGCGCTAAGTGTGTGGATAACCTCCTTTCTACTTCAAACAAGAATTTTTTTTTTTTTTAAAAGCCAATGGCAGGCAGAGGAACTTGAAACCTCCAGCACAGAGCAAACGTGTCAGTGCAGAGAGAGTTTACATCAGGGAAAGTTTGGACAAAAAACATGGTAGAGTGTGCAGTCTTTGGATGTCAACAGCAGCACTCTAGTGTGAAGCACCCTTTTGTTAGTCATACCAGCTGTTTAACAGGCTGTGATACAATATAAGTGCAGAAATGTGAACGTTCAGCCAAGTCTGGTCATGTAGATTTGGAGGATAAAACTACATATTTCGGTGACATGACAATTGTAAAAAAAGCAAAGTTGTCCCTCACCTTTTTATCCTTTCAACAGTTTTGTTTTCTCGAGTGTATTTAGCATGACAGCCTCACAGAGTTTACAGTCAGTGTATTTACAAATAGAGGGATGAACCTGTGATGTTTTCTGCAGGATCTTCTGGGTGGACGCCCACTTGGACAGGATTGAGAGTTCAGACCTCAACGGCAAACTACGTCAGATCCTTGTCAGCCCAGTGTCACACCCGTTCGCCCTCACGCAGGTACCCCCCCACCCCTCCCCACCCTCAGCTTTGAATCACTCGGCTGTCCCTTCCTCATGGCTGCCTCCTCCACTCACCTGCTCTCTTTCACTCATCGGTTCACCGTGTGGCTCTCACTGGTCATCTCTCCGTCCTCCAACTCATGCTGAACCCATTCGACTTAACCATTTCTCCTACTTTCCTTCCACTGTGACCCTCATTTTTCTTCCTCCTCTCTCCCTTCCCTTTCTTCCTCCCGCTCCCCTGCTCCTTGTCTGTGTTTTTCCTCTCCTCTCTTCTTCTCCCTCGTTTCCCCAGTTGAAGCCGGTGTCCTCCCCTCTAACCCCTTTCTCCCGACTCTCGCAGCAAGACCGCTGGATCTACTGGACGGACTGGCAGACTAAGTCCATCCAGCGGGTGGACAAACACACGGGCCGCAACAAGGAAACCGTGCTGGCCAATGTGGAGGGCCTCATGGACATTATAGTGGTATCACCTCACAGACAGACAGGTAAGGAGACCTGCAGCTGATTTGGGAGACACCAAAGACCTCAATGTGTTAGTCAGCATTTCTGTGAAGACACTGATACACTAAGTGTTCTGCCAGTCACTTGGCTGATATAAATATGTTCAAGGGTAGAAGAGGTGAAGGCAAATACAATCAGTTAAACTACAGTTGCCGTAGAAACAGGCAACAGACTGGGCACAGAAAAGGAAAATAAAAACAACAAATAATCAAGTTTTTACACTAATTTGATACTATTTTGCTTTAAAATATTCAGTATTAGTCATTCTGCACTGTGGTAATTGGAATTTCCATTAAACACCTTAACAGAATATTTTCATAACAACACCACCGACTACAGCCGTGAGGATGAACATCGAGTTTAATTAGAAACTAAATCAAAATAAAAATGAACCCAGTCAAATTTGCTTCTATTTCTTTGTCTCCCTGTGAAAATGAACCAACACTTTTAACTAAATTCACATGGATTAAGAAGAAGCTTGTTAACTGGAAAGAAGTTTGTTCCGTAAAATTTCCTCTGGCACAATTAAGATTTTTGCTGCAGGGTGGCCAGAAGAATCTGATTCCAGTTGCTCTGGTGTTAATTAGCTAAAAGTGACGGATTTGTTTGAGCATCTTTTTATTTAAAATGATAAATAGAAAATGTATTTCACTTGAGGCGGCTTCAATCATTTGAATTTGTAGTTAATAGCTTCGCAGTTCCCTTGAAGAAGTCTGGAACCTTTATTTTTTACAGTTTTGTCACTTGATGTGAGCTGAATACAAATCTCATTCTTCAGAAAAAGTTTCAAGTGAACATTGGCTGTTGACTGTTTGGTGCCAGCTGTGAATGTTCCCTCTCCTCTCATGTAGGTACAAACCTCTGTGGGGTGAATAATGGTGGCTGCACTCACCTCTGCTTTGCCAAGACCAGCAGTTTTGTGTGCGCCTGCCCAGATGAACCGGATGGGCGACCCTGCTCCACCAGTGAGTAACTGCTGTGATAATTCAGCACCAGTCTGTTGTATGTGCTGACTTTTTGATATTGTGCTAAAAAGACTAAGGAAAATGCTTACAAAGTAAAAAGGGTAAAACCGTTACATAGCGTCTAACTACCAGAAAAAGCCTTGATGTGTTCCAGAAGTTCAGATTCTGACCTGCGTGTGTTCATCAGTTTCAGGTTACGTCCCCACAGCTCCTGCCAGAGCAACCAGCAGCACCCCCCTCCCCAACAAGATCCCTAAGGGACCGACAGACACCCCACACAGAGGGCCCCTACTGGTCAAGTATGTCTGTTTGTCCAGTCAAATCTTTTTTACCAGCAAAGTGTGATTAGTAACTTTTCAGTTCCCCAACTAAGGAACGCAGGAGCAAAATCATTGATTTTAAATGTCAAGCAGGACTTCACCTCCAGATCCCCATCACCCCCGGTGCAACAAAAAAAACGGTGCATGCCAAAGCTGGCACTCACAATGTAATATTTCATGCTAATAATACAAACATATGAAAGCTGAGACTCGACAGTTCCCAGTGAAATAAGTCTCATTCCTCTACACCCAAGGCTCACCGAACCAGCGGCCAGGAAAGAGCAAAAATAAACTTTGCTTTGTGAACTCATAATCATGCATTATGTCATACCTCCGCTGTCTTGTTGTCAAATGTAGTGTCCAACTGCATAACTTCGCTGCTAACAGCTAATCCAATGTCTCTCGCTTTAAAGTAATTCCTACCAGTTTCCTGACATTTTCTGTTCCACTGGGAGGTTTCTAACATGTAGTGGGTGGGCCCCGTCCCTTTATGCATGTAATGGCACATACAGTTCCCAAAATGGCAGCATTCTGCCTAAATATGTCCACTGCAACCTCTCTGACTTTGCTCTGCTACGCTGACATACTGAATGTTCAGTTGTGCTGTGTTTTTTTTTTTAGAGGTTTTATGCTTCGCCTGCGTCATTCCATGGAGATTTACACTTGAAAAATGCAAAATCTTGTTAGGCAGAAATGCTGTATTTTATTTATGCTGTGTTTCAGTTTTATCGTTCTGTGACGCAGTAACACCTTTACTCATGCTTACACCTCTCAAAAATCTAACAAGTATTACTTTCATTTTTGTTCATGTAGATCTTGTAGTTGTAGAGATAGACTCTGTTCATTTTGGGCCAGTAATTTTTCCACAGTTTTGATCTTTTTGAGGCTCTTTAATAGCAGCTTGTTGTCTGCACAAGATGCTCCCAGATTTTCTACTTTGTTTTTCTTTTTTTTTAAGAACTACTTTTGAAAAGTGAACTTTCTTGTTGTTGCTTAAATGTGTTTAAATAATTATTCATCTTCAACAGGAAACACAATAAGGCTTTTAATTAGCAGTAATACTGCAGAAACTTTTTCCAAAGACAATTTCCTTAATGCTTTGACTTAATCATGTTGTCACAGCCAATATTAGGGAAAGTAACTTTGCCAAATTGAGTTTCTGCCTTCTTTTTACAGCTGCACTGAAAAGAACCTGAATGATGAAGGCTGCCTGAACAACGTGGTAACGGCTCCTCACGGTAAGAGGATGAAGACGTGCTCAGTTTGCGCATTGCATGAAGTCTTAAAAGAGCCGGCTGACAGTCAGAGCTGACGTTTGGGAAATTCAAATGTTTAAATCATGGGATTCTCTCTTTGAATGCACCATTTATTAATATCTGTGCCATCTGTTGAAGGAGAAGGACTTCATATCAGCTACGTGATTGGTGGAGTTTTGACCATCCTGGCCATTCTGATCCTCATTGCTGCTCTGATTATTTACAGGTCAGTCCATTTTCTACAAGCTTAAATTTACCTACATTTGACACACATCACAGTTTAAATTCTAAGCCACGAGTTGTTATTCTTCACATTTTTATTGACAGGCATAAAAAGTCCAAGTTTGCAGACCCAGGAGTGAGCAATCTGACCTACAGTAACCCCTCGTATCGGACGTCCACGCAAGAAGTCAAGATCGAGGCGTCGCAGAAGCCTCCGATATACAACCAGCTTCGATATAAGAAAGAGGTAACGCAGCCTGGATGTTGAAGTGAAAATGACATTGATGATGATGATGTTTTTGTTGTTTAACAGATGAATGGATTTAAGATGAATCCATGATATTTTCATAGAATGATCACAGATTATGTAGGTGTTTGATAGGTAACCACGGGGACAAATGACTGTACTGTTTGTCTCTGGTCAGATTGATTGTGTTCTTAAATACTTTAACATGTGACTAGAAAGTTCAGACATCAGCACTCATTTTTTCTTCCTCCTCTCTCTCCTCACTGCAGCTTTCTCATCCCTACAACTCCCTCTCTCCCTTTATCTTTTGACCCACTGTGGAGAGGTAGTTACACCGCATGAAGGAGTTCAACCTTTACAGATCTGTTTTCTCTGACTTGTCCTCTGCCATTTCTTTGTCTTCCATCATTTCTTTCGTCTTTCACTGCATGAAACCAAATGAATCGTTTCTCTCTTTGGAGCAGTTTTGGAGCTCTATGATCAGAGGCATGTTAGTGTTTATATAACTTGTTTGTTTTTTGTGAAACTCACATTTCAGCAGGCGGGAAATCCAATTGAGTGGATGAATTTGGTTAAAGGTGCTACATTAAAGGAAAAATTCGGCTTTTAGCACATTAAGCCCTATCGTAAGGTTATTTACAATTATATACAATGGTCAATAGCAACATTACGAAGACAGGTGCAGTCTTGAGTATTGGAGCTCATTGCTGACGCCACCACTAGCTTCCACAATGGATTGGCATGGGCACTGGGACAAAAAGACACTAAATGCTCATTTTCAAAGATGAGAAACTCACCGAGAGGTCAGTGTTGTACGCTGATGTTCTGACGCTATAACACGAATGTAAAAGCCGACATATGACCAGGAAACGTCTCTTTCAGCTGCTTCTAGAAACAAACAAACAGCTGTCTCTGGGTCATATGTCGACTTTTACATTTGCCTTATAGCATCAGAACGTCGGTGGTTCTTCTAGTTCTAATTGCTGCAAATAAGATGTTACTTAAAGAAAAAGAGAACATAATGATAGAACTTAAGGATGTCTAATTTTTGTTTAGTCCGTCATTCTGAACTTTTTGTAGAGAGCTCAACCCATTGCCAATTCTCTGTCTATTGCAAACCATTGCAGCAGCTGCAAAGAAAACCTCTTTAAATACTGAAAACTTCATGGCTGGACTGCTTGTGGGCTGCTTGTAGCCAATAAGAAATGCAATGCCTACTGTATGTATAACTTCATGCTGGAGATGTGCAAATTATTCTTTCTACTACAGACTGAATATTTGTCTTTGTGTATTCTACGCAACAATAAAGCATCATCTCCATTTGCTCTTAGAAAATATAACATCTCCCTTTTTTGTACCATGAAGCAATCCAGTGGTTTTCACTTAGAATTACACAGGCTGTCATTGATGACAGCCTGGTGTTTTTCCTGATTGTAATTTTATGCCTGTAGCACCTTAATATGCAGGGATTGACCATTAAGGCCAATTTATGCTTTGTCGCTCGACACATTTGATAAGTGTCGCTTGACAGGAATGAAAGAGTAGCGCAACATTTTCACTTTATGCTTTGATGAAAGTTTTCAGTTTCCTCGGTAACCATATTTGACAAAAACAATAGAATGTCATCAAGTTCAGTTAAAACTACCTACACAGAAACATAAAAAAACTACTCAGTCACATTACACAACAAAATACGATGATTCCACTACATAACCAAACTCTCCAGGTATGTGACATGAAGTGAAAGTGTTGTGCGACACCTTTTTCTGTGGAAACTATGTAATTTTTGTGGAGCGACACTCAGCAAATGTGTTGAGCAACAAAGCATAAATTATCTTTAGAAGTCAACTGGGAAAGCAGCTTCACAGAGAGCAAAGCAGTGAATCAAAGAACCGTTTTCTTTTTCTGATTGTTTCACACCAGTCATGTTATGAAGATCCTGCATATTATACCTTTGAACTTAAAATGAACACTAACTGAAGCACAGCTAACAAGGGAGGCAACTTGCTGTGCATGGGTTTTGTTTGAAGGTGACTTCTTGTCCTGGAGTGTTGTGCAGTTTGCAGCTGATTCGTTTTTAAAGGGAAATCCACCTCAACAGGTTGAAGCTTTAAAATGTTGGTGATATTTTTGTTATTATTCTTAAACAATGAGGTCAAGGTGAGTGTTATGGAACAAAGAGAGAGAAAGGAAGAAAAAATACAAGTAAAAAGGAAAAAAGGAGAGCCAAGCCATCTGTCAGACTTCGCAAGTTAGGTTAAAGCAACAATATGCAACTTTTGACCTGGAACTCTGAAAAACAAAACTTACCAATGCACATAGGTACATCGCACAAAACAGCAATTTTAGTAAAACCAGGTCATATTTTACTGAGAAAATGTCCTCTGGTTTTCCCTCTGATGTCCTAAGACTGCTCTTTGTGTCTGCAGCCTTGTGTTTAGTGGTCTGCAGGCAGCCGACATGTTGCTTTCAGGAACCTCCGTGAATCACTGATGTCCTACGACTGCTCTGCCTCAACTCTGAGGAAAAAACCAGAGGACATTTTCCTTATAAAATATGACCTGATTTTACTCAAATTGTTTTGCGCATGTAATATCATTCATTCACGGTAAAGTTTCGTTTTAGAAGCCTTGGGTTGTGGAAAAAAGTCACATATTGTTGCTTTAATAGGGCTGCACAATTTTATAAAAAAATATCTAATTACATTTATTTTGGAGTGATATTGCTATTCCTATCTGATATGTAATATTAATTGATCATTTCATTTTATCAAAAACATGTTTAAATGATTATGGTGTGAATTTTGCAGGGATCTTTACCGAACAAAGATGTCTGTTTGCCTTTTAAGTCTTGGAATGTTGCATGTAGGCCAGGAAAACTCTGCAGCACCACTTAACTTGAATTGAAATGGTATTGTGACACACACATTTGTCCTTTAACAAATATTGCAGCTTACTGCTGTTTAAAAATTATATGTTTCAAATTTGATTAAATTTTGATTATTTGTGCAGCCCTGCAGGACAATAAAAGTACAACACAGCACAAATAGACTCCTTGAAAGTGTTCAGTTCCACAGATCAAAGAGCACCTGAGGGTGGATTTTCCCGTTAAATTACTGACACAGACATCTTTAGACTAACTTATCCTGTCTCGTTATCCAGGGGGTTGTGGACGGAGGCTACACCAAGGAGAAGATCCGCATTGTTGAGGGCGTGTGTCTCCTGTCCAATGAGGAGCTTTACTGGGACGACCTAAAACAGATCAAGCCGTCTCGAGGCGGCCTGCACACCTGCATGCGCACGGACACCGTGTCCCTGCAGGCCAGCAGTGCCTCGTTAGACGACGGCGAGACGGAGCAGCTCCTCCAGGAGGAGGCGTCAGAATGCTCTTCCATAACCACCCTCACCCCTTCAGCCATCACCCCGCAGCGTCACGCCCAGCACAGCCTACCCGACACCGGCTGGGTCTCCACACGCAAGCCCTCCACTGAGAGCGAAGTGTGAGGGAGGCCTCCTGCCCTTCAGGCTTTATCTCAGCCTCCATTACCTAGTACACACATACACACCTGTATTTATAGCTGGTACAAAAACACAAAGCGACAGCAACAGTTGCATATGTAGAGTAACGGTACATATGAACCTGGTTAGACGCAACTAAGCTCCTATAAACACACCTCCTGTCTCTGAAACCAGGGCTCCGTCCTACTTGTGCACGCATACACACACACACACACGCGCAAACACATGCAGTATAGTCCTCCAACATTACCCTCAGTGCTACT
>JAQFJB010000001.1:25390398-25401543 GCA_029874875.1 Naso minor | reverse complement strand
AATCATTCTCATAAATTAGCCACAAAACAAAGCAACAGTAACTTTATTTTTTTGGTAGTCATGATTTTTACTATAACAAGTAACAGAACAACAACACACTACAATGACATGTTAGATGAGCTGCAGACACCTTCTCACCAAATCCACTCCGCCTCCTTCCTGTGTGCAAAACTATGTGCGCCGTGTGCAACATGAAATGATATCTCAGCGTGATGGAACAAGGCCAATTATTGACTGACGTCTTTATTAACACAACATGAGTTTGTTTGGCTGCTCTGTAAACAGATACACCAGCTGCTCCTCTGCTGAACTGCTGGCAAAATAACTGCTTGAGGATTGTTTGCTGCCCCCAGATTTGAAGGACCTGCAGTGGAAAAACCACACTAGTCACAACCAGCATCCGCGGGTGGCACCAAATCAACCAGGACTAAAATCTTAAGGATTATAACTTTAAGGTGGGATTAGCTGTGTGCTACTCTCCTTTGCCAAATCCCCAAGCATCCACTGCACAGTAGAAAAGGAATGCTAATCAATAAAAGCTTGTTAGATGTGGAGTGGCTTGCAGGGAATACGTGATACATTGGAACAGGATGAACCAGACCCATCACTTCATCCATAACCAGTAAAATAGGGCAGGCCTGCTCCACATTCACACTGCTCCTCTTAACCTTTCAGTGTCTGTGTGTATGTGGATGTGAGTGAGAGAGAGACCCACATCTCGATACAGAAGAAAGAGGCAGGCAGGTGTGGAGCAACACGCCCATCATTCACTTGAACGGCGACGCTGAAGCAAAGAGAAAACCCTGGGATGTGGAAAGTACTGCATTATTGCCAGCCAGAAGCTGCGGAAGAGACTGTATAAATCCACATCTTACTACATTACACACATTTTGTTGACAGTCCACTTCAGTAAGCTGCCAGGCCATCTCGTTTCCACAGATTTACTGACTGAATTGAATAAGCTACATTTAATCCTCAGCAGTCAGGATTTCAGCTACACTGGCTGGCTGTTTCCCAAGTTTGTCTTTAAACCACCGATAAGAGCAAATACATTAAAAAGACTAAATAAACACCAAATTAAGCCTCAAATTCTATCAAAAGTGGTGTCTAACTCCAGGATTACATTTCGAAAAACTCCAAAACTAACAGCTTTCATCTTCTCAAGTGACACACAATATTTAGGTCTTTGCCGGCCTTCATGGCTCCCCTTCAAAAGAACAATCTCAATCATAGCCTTTATTATCTGCTCTGCCAAGATCTGCCGGCCTGACAAAACTGCAGACCACTTCCAATTTTCAACCATTCAAGCTTGAGACATTTTCTGCCTTGTTTGTGTCTTTCCTCTGCCAGAGAGAAGGAGTCAGAAATTGGGAGTCAAATTCTCCTTAGAATCAGTCGCATCGCCATGGGACAAAAATTCTCAAAGCTCACCATTTATCCTTCGCCAAAGGCACCATCTGGGATATGTCACATCACTGAGAACCATTGGGAGATTGCTAAGTACAGTGTTAGTTCGTGCAGGAAACTGAAAACGTGTCCTCCATGTTGTGAAATGCTGCAAAGGAGTATGTAACTGGGGCTGAGATACTTCATAAAATCTGAATCTAGTGCAGAATCTACTTATGACTCTAAAAACTTTCTAACCCTCCTTCAAATTGACTGTCTAGGCTGTTTAACACAGTTTCAACTTGGCATTATATTTAATCACAAAGTATTATATTTACGATAAAGCCCCATGAACAAAACTGTTGAAAGGTATTTAAGAGCTAAAGACTGACATTCAGAGACAAAACTCAAATTGGACCAGAATTAAGACATATTTGCTGTGTGACTAAATGGCTTTACTGAGATATTTTTCACCTTGTACCCTTTTGTACAAATTGAACTTCAACAGAAAGGTAGATGTTTCAGTAGGTTTGAAAGATCCAGGGATTAAGCAGTACTTTGCATTTACTTCACTTAAATTGAAATTGAATCGAAATTTAACCCCATGTGTAAGAACAACACAGAAGTTACATTTTAAGCACACTGCCTCCACGCTTCCACATCCACTGATACAGCCCCATAACTGTTAATCCTACACCACCTGTCTGCAGTACGTATTCATGGATTAATGACATGTCTTCAGTGAATCCCTGCCTTGGTCCAATAACGGCATTTAGTGCAATTCTATTGGACCTATTATATTGTTATTGTAGTATTATGATGTCAATGGATTTTGCAGCTTTTCGGCCTTTGAGTTTTCTTATCTCATCTCATGGCTATGCAAAGGATTTTATTCTGTCTGTTGCATTATCTCATTCTGTGTTTGTTTGCATTTAAATGATTGAATTTATTTTTATTTTTTATACATATAATTATTTTTATTGGTGAAAGCAGAACAGGTACAGCAAACACACTTAAATATCATCATATTTCTTAACAGCATTACAACATAAAAAATTGTGAAATGAATTTATTTCTTGAGATACTAGCTGGACCCAGGTCCTGAATTTTGTGCATCCACACAAACAGAAAGAGCACAATAACCAACCTAATTCTGCTCCCTGCTGCACAAAAACATGGCACTTTGTGGAGAGAAAAAATTGTTGCCAGGTAACATATTCAGCAGAAGAAGCAAGTTCTAAATTAATCTAACTTTAAAACTTATGGCTGCACCTTCCTTTCATCGTTCTCCTGTGTTTGAGGGAGTTTTTTTTGGTTGTTTCAGGCTGTGTCACAAACTGTTGTGGGCCTCCATGTGATATCAGGCAGTAAACAGCTTTACCCGACTTAACTTCTGTTTGTGTCGGTGCCCACCATAAGTGGTTGCATCATGAGGTCTTTCAGCTGAGCCCAATAAGCCTCTACATTGATCATAGTACCACCTGAGTGTACTACAAAATCCAAAACAAATAATATCTATTCTGTGTACAGATGGCATGAATGAAGTAAAGACAGATTGTGAACAAAATGAACAAGGATTAGCATGAGACCGCCTTTGCTTTTTTGATATAAAATATGCTTTACTAATTCTAAAGTGGTCATTATACAGTAATTGAGCTGATGCTCAGCTACACTCCATTTAATCAGATTGGATAAAATTCCAGTTCATTTACATGTGAATTTCTACTCAGCTGCACGGAGAGAGCCCTTTCCGTATGCTAACAATGTGTATTTTGTTATATTTCTAACTGTGCAATTCTGTTGTATGTACATGATTTCAGAAATTTGCATTACAGTGGACATTTCCTTGCACAATTTTTTTCAACCATGGCGTGACATTTTCTAAATTTTGCATAAAAGCTGTATGCATTTGTAAGTCAAAAATACAACTTTCCTCCGTCTTTACATTCAGTGTTAGGGGATGTTTTGGAACACAGCATGAGAGATAGTAAACAAGCCTGGACTCATGTGGGAGTTTTTTCTGTGCATAATTACATCCCTCGGTAACGTCTCTCTGACAACAACAGTGTCCTGTTGTATAGAGCTCTTTATACTTACATTATGGCCGTTCACAATATGTACTACCAAAGTGCAGCAGTGAGAGCATCAGACAGTGTGTGTGGAGGTCTCCAGTGTGTGGCATATACACAAATGCAAACACATTTACATATCAAATGCTGCTATAAATGCAACATGTTGATGTACAAAAAAATGAGTGGATGTACAGTACATGTTCTGCATTGTGCTTTGAAAGCTGGAGTAGGCAGGGTATTTTTGATGTCATTGGGCAGAAAATCCATAATAACCTTTCAGCATATTTTAATTCACGTGATCTGAAAGAACACTAGATTTCTGTACCTCTCTTGGCTCTGTATTCAGGCCGTGACCAAACTTTCGGCCAGTCATGGGTCATTTTATTGAGGCGCTTTTTCTTATTAGCTTCTTTACTATGTGCTTGGTGACAGGTGACGCCGCTATGAGCCGACTGGCCTTACATGCCTTACACCCTGAAACTGGCCTCTTGGCGACTTCAAAGCTGAGTTGCAGGCGACACCGACATCGTTGACTCGGACTGAGACAGACCATTTTACTCTACTGCAACTTCCCCTGCAAGTATTTCGTCTCATTGTGATTTCTCTTGCGTAAATTTACCTTAAAAGAGAGAGAAACAACAAACTGAATAAAATACAAGCCAGAGCAAAAACAGGGAGGGGAGGGTGCAACAGAGTTGCTTCCTTAGGAGTCTCATGCTACAGCCAGCTTGATTTCCAGATGTTGCTGACTCCTGCTTTGACCATTAAATATTAACTGGAAGTCAGATTAGGAGATATTTCAGCTTTCTAATTGTGAAAGTTTACTGTTCTCTTTGTCTTATATGAAACTATAAACTGAATGTGTCGGCTTGTGAGTTTTGGACTGCTGAATAGAACAACAGTGTTCAGAAGGAAATTAGGATTTTTTTCTAATTATCCTTTGACATTTTACAGAACTGATTAATCAAGGAAATAAGTTGCAGTTCTCCTCTAAGTGCTGTCAAGTTGAAAGATTGCGATGTGGAAGTTGAATAATGTTGTGCTGGTGTTCTTTCTCTCCTCTGTTCTTGACTTTAATGGGGCCACTACTGTACATTCAGGCAGCTGTCACTGCAGCTCTGCAGCTTCCACTTCTAAAAGGGCATCTGTCAGTCTCTCTCATGCTTCTTAAGTGCTGAGAATAAATCGAACTGTACCAGCTCCACTCAAACTGGAGCTCTGCCACCCACAGTGGTTGAAAGGCACCGGCATTGAGCTCTGATATGGCAGGCCTGCGATTTAAGTCTATACTTCCATTCATTGTGAAATCCAGTCAAAGTTGTCTTCCAGTAGAAATAAAAGATGCACGGTAGAAATACCTGATAGGTGAGAATCTGAGCAAGAAGGTTTTTTTAAACATCTTCCTAATATGTGATGCAAAAGCCGAAAGCTGAAGAAGTGAAATTACTCAAAAATAACTACAGCATGCACATTTAAAGAGTCAAGACGAGAAAACTAGCTGAGTTTCCATGTGCATTTTCGATTTGCGAATAAAAACGCCTGAAAGGAAATGCAGAAAATTTTAAAAAAGAAATTTAAAAATCCTGAAATATTGCAAAAATGCTTTTACGTTTGAGGGAGGTGGAAAAGATGGCGTATTGACAAAGGGTATATGTGAATAAGTGTGATGGAAACCGATTTAGTGAATAAAAGCTGAGATTTAGAAATCATGTGACTTAAATGTCACTCCGGCGACAGTAGTTCTCTGCACGGGAGAAGCAATGGCAGCAGCGGCAGACGAAAACACAAGGTACGTGTGGACTGGTGAGGAAACGTCGACATCTTGGCTTAGTGCAAGAAACAAACATAAATGCCTTATTAGGACCGAAGCAGGAATGTTGTTGTTTACGTGCGCCTTTTAATTACATCATCATGTTGCTCTGTCTTCTTCTGCTGTGGTAAATGACACCTGACTGGAAAATGTTGAGCCACCTACTGCTTATCTGGATGAACTTAATCCTAATACTCGTATAACAGTAGTGGATGGAAACACACATAAATTTGCATTTTCTTTCGCTGAATTTCTAAAAATCCGGTAAAAATTTGCAATGTGTTTCAATGGAAACCCAACTACTGTTGCTTGAAACTGGAGCATATCCTAATAAGATCAGAGATGCATCACATTTAATGCAGAAAATGACCCACATCCTGTTACACCAAGCTTGATGCTGGGGATAACACAAGTTTTACCTACAGTATGTAGATGACGAAAGAGACCAATCTAACTTTGTCACCCAACTCCCACAGGAACTGTACACCTGCCTTCTCTCTGTCTTAGATATCTGTAATTACTTCACCTCGACAATGACCTTATCTGTTGATAGACGCTCCTGTCCTCTCCTGATAAGACATGACTACTGTAGCTGTATTGCAGGGAAAATAAAAAAAAAAAACAGAAGATGAAGAGGTTGTTAAGGTGTGGAAGCACACTAGTGAGTGTGTGTGTCCCCTGGGTCTCCTTGCTGCAGGGAGCTTCTCCCCTCCTCCTCCTACTCCTCCCCACCTCCTCCTCACTGCCACCTGGGGCCTGAACTGGGGAGTCTGCCCGCATGAGGTGGTTTGCACCCTGCTGAGCTCGACGCAGGGAGGCTACAGTAATGACACACTTCATCACACCTTATTCAAGTCAACAGTGAACATGAGACACACGAAGGCGGTCGGGGAGCACTAACAGCCTTAAATCTGCTCCTTAAACCAAAATCAAATACTTGAGCAGCAGGGTGATGGAGGCTGAGGCAGAGCTAATGATGACCCCGGCATGCATATATATTCATCACACGACATGATGTTCAGGCAACTGTTGCAAACGACCAGGTATGAAAGGAGTAAAAGGCTAATGGAGACCAGAAAACAAAAGGAAACTGGGATGAAAGAACATGGTGCAAAACCTACATCTCTGCCATGTCCTGAGTTTAAACTCCACGGGGATTCATTTTATTTTATGTATGTTAGCAAAGTGTGCCTTTTTATTTTGTCCTTTTTTTGCTGTGAAAGATTTACATCCACATGCTTTGTGACAACTCAGATACTCTTCAAACTTTTAATTATACAGGACAGTGAAACCATTACGCTGGCTCATTCTGTTATGTTGGATACCTCTGTTTTTCTCAATGGTATTTCTGCCATTGTTTAACCCCATCTACTGTTCATCTGCTACTTATTATCTAATCATTTAGAGGGTTTTTTTGTATTTCATTTGAAAAACTACTAAATGTATCTTTGCGAACACTGTGCCGAAATAACCATCCATTGTTATAACAATGTCATTGTTGGTAGAAATCACGAGAAATTATAAAAGTAGTCTCATACGGCGAGTATATGTTGGGTGAATAAAACAACAAAACTGGCAGTGAATGTGTCAACTTAATCCAGAGATTCGCAAAATCACAATCACAGTAATCCTTCAATGAAGTTGATCAAACACATTTCTTGTCTTTCTTTTGTACACATAACAAGCAGTGTTGCAGTGTTGTGACATACAAGGATTACATTACTCTGCCACTGCCACAACTGTGGTTTGGGGTGTAATAGTTACAGCAGTGACTCTAATAGAGGCGGCCGCACCGTGGGTGTCATAATAGTTCAAATGACCGTAATCCTTGAAAGTGGGGTACCAAAAATTCTCTGGCCCCCTATTCCAGCACCAATGGTTGCAGCCTGAAGCTCACTGTGGCTGCTCCTTGTTTCATTCCTCTCTACAATATTTTAAACTGATCCACTGTCAGAAAATGCCAAGAATGCATTGTCTTCTTTTGTAAAGGCATTTTTGATCAACAAAAGAAGTAAGTGCCAAACTTAATGACACTTTGCAAATCCTGAATATTATAAGACAACTCTTGTTTCACCAGATAAAAGCTACAGTGTGAAGCAGCAACAGTGGGAAACATTCAGTTTGCATCAGCAGTTAATTAATACAGTGCTGTACAAATATTAAGCATCACTGACCAATATCCTTTCTGGAAAAATGTCAGATGAAATTGGAAAAACAAGTTTATAAACCTGCAGGAAAATGTCCTCACTGTTGCATTCAGAGTTCACCATCAATCAAAAAATTAACAGGGAAAATCTATAATAATATAAAACTGCAGTCCACAGAAAACAAATCTGAGTTGATTAGCAACAGATTCATTCGAATCATGACAACTACGTTCACCTGTCGATGCCTAAAATCAATTCCATGTAACAAGTGCAACCGGATGGAAAATTACTAGGACTAAGAGCCGTATTGGCGGAATGGGAGGCTTGCAACACTGATTAAAAATCCCAGTCATATGTTAGAGGCTCATCTGTGCAGCCTAACTCACATAAGGGGCACATTACAGAAAATCGATGAAAAAAAGAGACTTCCCACCACCATTGACATTTAAAAATTTCCTTAGGCTGACAAGGGTAGGAGGAGTAATTACTGAGAGGCCTGTATGAGCTGCTGCACCAGAGCTGCAGCCAGCCATTGATCTTAATGTGGGTTATTCTGCTGGAGTTGCCCCATTGATTAGAGACCCAAGGGCCATGTATAATTTCCTCTGTGCTTTTGTTGTGCTCTGTATCCTGTACATCTGTGACAATACAACCACTGAGCAAAACAAAAGATCTCTCCGGTCAGAGGGATACCAGCATCTCCAGCTCAAAGCTTCAAGGACAAGGGCAAAGGTGTCGAGATTTCAGTCAGCATTATTGGCCTGATTTGAACTCATTATCATTCTTTGCACACCGCCCTCCTCTTAGCCGGGGCGTCAATGATCAGGTAATGAAGTAATGAATGCTTGCTGCTCTGCTGAGCAGCACCGGCGCTGCCCTTCACAGGAAATTAAAACATTACACCTGAATTCCTTATTAGGAGTAACATTTTCTAGTTCTTTATGCATGACTTACCAATGACCTCAACCCGCCCATGCATATCACTACTACATCTTAAAACATACATATATATATATAAGCATAAAGATGCATTAAAAGAATAGAATATGTAGAAAATGACAAAGATAAAAGGATGGAATAAAATAAGAGGACAAAAAGTGACAGTGTTATCAGATGAAGTTTAGCTTCATTGCAACTCTATCATTATCCTAATATTCCATTCCAGTTTAACAGCCTTGTTCCTGTCCTAATGATTGTTTTGGCCAGGATGATGAGCTGCTTAGCAGGCAAGAAAAAATGAACATACCTTCCAGCTCACTGGCCTCTTTAATGAGCAAAGCAGAATGTCATTTTCTGGCTGCTGGACACAAAAGCAGTACATGTCATATCATTACGAGATCTTTAAGGTGGAGAGCTCCTGATGTCTCACCTCCTTCATTAGTCAAGTGAGTAATGAGAAAAACAATATTCCATTACCCATGTGGAACTGTACACTTGATTGTGAAACCAAATGAATGTAAAACAGGTCTGCTATCATCAGCTCTACCAGACATCATTTGGCATACATAACGCTGATCTTTATAAAAACAGACGCATCAAAGGAGTATTCAGATGACGGTGAGGCTCACTGAGTCATCAGCCCACTTCATGACAGTGATGTGCACATTAGCAGCATTGTGTGAACTGTAAAATGAGCACAATGCGACAAAAATGTACAGCAAAGACAAAAGGGGGAGTGCATATGAGTCCTCATGTTGAATAGATGACGCTGCTGCAGACAGCTCGAAACTCTGAGCCTGGTATTTAATAGACTCACTCTCCAGATTTAGACTGTGGGTATGAGCTCACAAGCGGTGACTGTTTAAGTCTGCGTTCTCCTCCCCTTCCGCTACCTGCAGTTTAATGTTTGCAAAAGCACATATATAACAGGATAACCTGCTCCTTTCTGCACACATGCAGACAAGTTAGCTGTCATCCGTTGGCAAAATGGCAACACAGGACAGTTTTAGAAGACTGGGAGGATGCTCACATTTTTGTTGAGTGTAATGGCAAGCGGCTCTGCCTGATATGTGATACGCTGTTAGCACATTCCAAGGCTTCAGATCTTCAGCGCTTTTTCAGCACACTCCATGCTAACATCAACAAGGAATTCCCGAAAGGTACTAAACTGTGCAAATACAAATCAAACACCTTGAAAAGTTAGGCAAAAACGCAGACACAGATGTTCCAACAATATGCTAAGCATGCAGAGACAGTGACGCCTGCATCATATAAAGTGACGTGGAACATTGCCCGTGCTAAAAAAAAAAAAAAAAAAAAAACAAAAACTTTTGTCACATATTGTATTCATTGGATGCTATTGT
Source organism: Naso minor (assembly GCA_029874875.1). Lineage (NCBI taxonomy): Eukaryota > Metazoa > Chordata > Actinopteri > Acanthuriformes > Acanthuridae > Naso > Naso minor. The sequence continues at coordinate 25,391,825 of JAQFJB010000001.1, read as the reverse complement.
AAATTTTTATATTTCCATGTGGAGTTGCCTAAGTCCTATGTGATAATTTATATCTGGCTGAGCAGAGGGTGTGTGTGTGTGTGAGAGAGAGAGTGTGTGTGAACAATAACTGGCCTCTACTCTTGGTCGGCAGAACTTGCAGTGTGACATATGAATCTGGCTGAGCAGCATGTGAGGCTGTGTGTGTGTTGACAGCGACTGGCCTCTAGCCTTGGGATGAGCTCAAGATCATTTTTGTCAGTCTCCTGTTTCATAGTGAGGGGTGTGACATTTAACTGAGCAGAGGAGTGTGTGTGTGTGTGTGTGTGTCATGGTAAACTGTTAAGGTTTGATTATGTGTGTGTATGTATAAGGCAGAGAGATGGAGAGAGAGAGGCGGGGAGCTTAATGTGGCTCTCTGCAGTACCACAGTAAAAATTTTGGCTCTTGGTCTCTGACTGGTTGACCACACCTGCTGTAGGCCTACAGACATTTCTCCAGCACTAACACAGCCCAATTAATGATCTTTGTCATTATAAAAGCTGGAGTAGGCAACTTCTGAAAATCAAGCTAGTTGTAGCATGAGACTCCTGAGGAATCAATTCTGCTGCACCCGCCCCTCCCTTTTTTCGCTCTGTTACGCTGCCCATTACCTGGATTACCCATTTGTCGATGTGTAGTCGCTCTGTCTTTAGATGATTGTCTTAATGGGGTCTTCCTTTTTCTGGGTTGCTCTGCCATGTTTGCAGTTGTTGCAAACGCTGGAAGAGCAACTTCTCCACCTGGTTAGTCCACCATAGTATCGTGAACGCACATCTTTCTTTGTAGAGCAGCCAAAAGGAACAAGCACTCTCTGAAATGATCTGATTGACTGAAAAATGTTTGTCACAGTCTTCCTTCTCTGAACTCTGAATCCAGAGACAAGGAGAGGCGCCAGAAGTCTAGTGTTCTTTCAGACCACCTGAATTAAAATATGTTGACAGCTTTTATGGAATTTTTGGCAGAATTTTTTTGATTCCGGTTTGTGTCTATTTTCAAACATTTAATCAGATTCTTTGTGGCAGCAGCCATCATTGCTGCTAGTCAGATGTTTTTTTGAGACCTAATTAGGACGTCACTCAACACAACTGCCGAGAGAGAGAAAGAGGGAAGGAGGATGAAAGGGGCAACAGGGAGAGCTAAAACATTTAAAAGATTTCGACTGAAACATAGGCAGCCGCAGTGTGCTTTGTGAAAATGTGTTCAGAGTGGCAATGAGCAGTGGTGGGTTGGAGTTTTTGGAGTTCTTTGCATCACTGGCCGGTGGCAGTTTATTCCTAATGAAACCAATAACAGTCCCTCTTTCATCCATAGAAATCAGCTCGTTTAGGCCATAACTACACCTTAAACATTGATGTCTCTGGATGATTTATGGGCCAAATGAGATGAATAATGCAGACCAGACTTTA
>JAQFJB010000001.1:25358182-25374314 GCA_029874875.1 Naso minor | reverse complement strand
GCTGTGGCCGAGCCTGAACTCAAACCCTCCTCCTGGTTCGTATGGATTTAAACTGTGCGCTCGCTTGTGCGTAATCAAATTCACCAAGCGTGATCGCTGCAGAGGCGACCGTCAACAGGTTTTGTGCTTTTTTCTCAGACAGACGACTTCTCATCGCTGTCTTAATTTTGTTTTGGAAGCTGAAGTTGTGTTCTGCTCCTACACTTGACACTGAGATTTCTCGTCAATATCTAATTAATTTGACACATCCGCCACCAACTGGACAGGAGTGTGAGTTACAATCTGTCAAAATGATGGACAGCCTTCAGAATTTTCTGTCATTGTTAGTAAAAAAAAACATCAATGACGGAAAATATTTGGTTAACGCAACTTGTGTCCTTCTCTCTCTCCAAATCTTGGTCGTCTCTGCTTGTTTTGCTCTCTGTTCAATGGTTACATTTATACTAAACCCAGATTCCTGTGTCTTAATTCTGTATAGACATGAGTTTTCTCCTACTTGCGGTGAACGTCTGAGGCGTGCAGGTAAATTTCCTTCCACGACAGGCAGCACTGGATACAGTCGCTGAGGGTTTGCTTGCTGGATGAAACATAGCCGTCAAAGATCCTGTCCAGGGAGATGTTTTTTATGCACAGGTTGATAACCTCATTACTCAGCTGCAACACAACAGAAAACACACACTTGTCACAAATAATAATCATAATATGGGGAGACAAGTTACAGACAACCACACCAGGCTACTTAATCACATTCAGCAACTTCAATACCCACATCAATATAGACAGTTGCTTGAAAAAATTATTTACATCTTGGCTGGGATCCTTTCAAACTTCATGTCTATCTTTCTCTCTTTTGAGGTAAAACAACAACAATGTAGAGTTTAATTTATCTTCAACTGATGTGGATGGGACAATGGATTTCAGGCTCATTGTAATACTGTTTTAAACAAAACTAAGGCAACAGCAATTACAGCTTACAGTGCAGAATATGTGAGTGCTTGGTGAGGCGAGGGGGGGCAGTGACACGGTTTAGGTTTTGGGGAAGTCAGATTGAGCACGGATTTAGCCTTAATCTCACCAATCTACGGCACTGTGTGTGTCACCTACTGTTTCCTAGGTGATGTGTGGGAGGGTGTGGGAAAAATTAACACTGGAGTGTTTGGCCGTGTCTCCTCTTGCCAAAGTCTTCAGAATCGTGAGCTGTCGGAGTTTTTAAAGTGGGTGGGCTGCAGGGTCGGTTGGTGATGAAAGTGAGCACCAGACACGTCATGTTTCACCTGATCAACCAACTGCGATGCGTCAAAAATTAAATTGAAACAGCCAGGTTTCAGCCACTAGATTTCAGTCGCTATGCACATTTATAACAGAATATGGAAAGGTCAAATAATTTGCAAAAAAATGTCAAGATATAGACCTAAATCGATCAAAAACACTACTAAATACTCCTTAGCCTCGATTTTCAGCCGAAAAAAGTGATTTAGGGGTTTAGTTACTCTCTAAGTTGCATTGATAGCAATGAAAAAAGCTGTTCTGCTGCTCCACAGCAGTAACATGCACGTACCTTACAGAAGAGGTCAGAAATCTTCTCATTGGTGTTGTAGTGGATGGAGTTGACCCAAATGATGCGAATGAGACTGACAATGTGTCGCAGCTTAGGAGCAGCTTGGCCGGGCTTGAGCTGAGCGAGCTCTTCACATGGCTCCTTCAGTATAGACAGGAAGTTCAAGTTTGACTGGACCTGCAGAGAGCAATCCTGGACAACACACACAAAATAAGAAAAAGGCTAATAAATTACTATTCTTATTATTATTCAAAAACAAATGGTACTTCCTATACCTGTATTTCTTTGACCAGTAGGCAGAAGCGCGGCAAATAGAAAGACCTGGCAAAATGCAGGATGTTCTGGATGGTCCTGATCTCTGGCTTTTGCAGCTGCTGATTGATGTCCGCCAGCTCGGCAGAGCGACTTTTCCAGAAGGCTATCTCCTGCAGTGGGCCGGAGGTGTCCGTAATTGACATTCTGTCTTGTCTGCTCAGTAGTTCTTTGATCTGATTCGTCCAGTGGATCATGACGACTTAAAAAAAGGAAGAACCAGTAAGTGTAGATAAAAGGAAAGAGAAGCAGCCAGAGACAAAATAAAAAAGACAAAAATACAAGAAAAGAAAAAAAGCAGGGAACAATAAAGTAAAGGCTGGCATTAGGGCTGGGAGAAAAAATCAATTATGTATCGTATCATGATATAAGACAAGATATCGTGACAGATTTTGGATATCAATGTATTGTGATACGGCGTAAGTGTTGTCTTTTCCTGGCTGAAAAGGTTTCATTACAGTAAAGTATGTGATTTCCTGAATTTACCGGACTGTTGTTGTTGGGGTTTTTTTGTTTACCTTTATTCACTTATCCACATAACTGATGATTATTATCAAAAAATGTCACTGGGTTAATATTTTGTGAAATCACCAATAGTCATCCTTACAATACCGCCTCAGTATCGAGGTATTTGGTCTGAAATATTGTGATATTTTACTCATTTTATCACCTTAGGCCACTCCCACTCCTTGCAATGCACAACAAGTCATCAGTCACAACCCACATGATCAATAATTATCGATATTGACCAACATGAAACTTCAATATCACGATATTTGACATAATTAAATCATGAATTTAATGAGAGAGTTGCAGGGAGAACTGGACTTATGCTGGCGAGAGGTTGTGACCCAGTGCTGCGTTAAATTAATTCTCTAATGAGTCTGAGACAGAAAGCCAGTGCTACAGTTTGAAAGATCTTTGGAACAGAGAACAGACCAAAAGTGAGTGTGAGTCACCTCACAGAGAGCAACAGAAACAGAGGGAGAGTCCCTGCCACCCCCACAAACACATCAGATCTCCTTACTCTCCAATCTCTGTACCAACTTCTTGTCCTTGCTGGCCTTTTCAGGGCTGCACTGCAGGCCTTCCATTGGGATGTAAAGAACTCTTTTGCCAACCCTCTTGTACACCTCATCTGTTCAAAAACAAAAGTACATTATGAAGAATTATACGGCAGCACGTGTGTATGTGGCTGTGTGAAAATTTCAGCAAATTACGATGGCCATCTTGTGCAGACAGCATACACTGACGGCCAGTGTAGGGGAGTAACTATTAACGATGTTACTTAATTTAATCACAAAACAAATGTATCTGTAATCTGTTACAGTTAATGAGAAAAAGTGTGTAATTAAAATAGTTACTTATGAACATGTTAATGATTACAAAGGCGGTTACATCTGAATATTTTCTGTGAAGAGTGTAGGCTATATGTTGAATAATATTCATTTTGTTGATTTCCATGTTTTGATGTGACGGTGCCGTCTTTTCTCATTTCCAGTCGAGGCCGCTTGGCAAACTTTGATGCTATTCTGATGCTTTTGATTGGTTCTCTTGTTTGAAATCTGCAGTGTCACATGTGTCTGCCATAAACACTGCCTGGTTTAAACATTTCAAAATGGTTGCCAGTTTAAAACATTTGTTTGAAATTTATAAAAGTAAACAAAAATTAATCAAATGTGATGAGTTACATCACTTTGATAAAGTCATTTAAATAGTTGCATCATTTATTACAATTCAAATAGGGTAACTAGTAATCAGTAACTTATAACATTTCCACAGTAACCTTCCCAACCTTGCTGAAGATAAATGTATCATGTGTCTTGTGCTTTCAATTTCTACAATACCATCATGGACATAGAGTGCAGCTCATAAACCTGGACCTATAAAGATGGCTAGATTGCTCCTTAATACTGTATCACATAGATGAGATCCATAGTGAGTCTCAGTAATAAAGTGAGGAAGGCAATGATAACACACCGACAGCTGTCAAGTAATTTTTAGAAATGTGTAGAGTTGTTAATGGTGAACTGACTCTCTTTTCCTCTGAGGTACGCACCTGTGAAGCTGGCAAGGTAGCAGTGCAACTGGGTGGCAATATTATCCTTCAGGCTCTTTTCACTGTATGTGCTGAGGTTGATTCGGGGGGCTTGCAAACAGATCATTTCATTCAGCAGACTGTGGGCAGGGTTGTTACCCCGCACTGTGCCAAACTGCACTGATACATCAAACGTCTCTGCTGTGATTATGACTCCCGGCCTTCGGATAAAATAGCACAGCTGCTGCACCTGCAAAAAGTTTCAGGTATGGTGGAGAAGACAGAAAAAACAGAGAGAGGGAATTTCATTTTTTTTAAAATAAAGAAATAAATTAAACCTTCTGTCACAAGAGGGGAAAGCATGGTTTTCATACAAGGTCGATTCTTTTTAGGAGTGTGAACTATCTTTGTGACAAGATCATTCAAGTACTTGCAAACTAATTTGAATGATTTTTTGGGGATTATAAGTGTATAAGAGAGTGGCCTGTACCAGCATGGAGGGCATGGAGTGCTCCACCCGCAGCTCGGCATTGGTGTCCATATAGACCACCATGGCTGTGATAGAGGTGTCCTCGATAAATTGATCCAAAGCCCTCTCATTCTCCTCTGTCCACAACTCTTCAGTGACACCAGGAAGAGCCACACAACGCATAAACAACTACAGTTGGATGGCGAGATGACAGGAAGGGTCCAGAGAGAGAAGAAGAAAGACAAAATAGGTGGTTATTTAGCTGTGTAATGAAATAGTAAGGACAAAAAAAAGTAGAAAAATTACTAATTCAATCAAGGATCAAGCTTTACCAGACGAATAGTCTTGGAGGACTCTTCCTCCATTTCATTCAAAGCTTCCACCATCTTCCTGCTCTGTGAATATTTGAGTATATAAGAGTATATATAAGCATATTAGAGGGGACACACACACACACACGATAACGTCACACCGAAGCTGTGACATATTGACAAAGTTAAATGTAAATCAAATTAGTTAACGTTAATTTTCATGTTTTTGCTGTGGTAAAATGACACGTTAGTAACAAATACATAACTTAACGTCAACCTATATAATAACGCTATTGCGGCAATTTGCTTAACGTTACTTCACGCACTGCACGTAACAATGTTAACGTTACTTTTGTCGTTTTTTTTAAATTGTATTTTTTGTGTTCGTGTGTACAACTGTCACTTGGCGTCAGCTGTAAAATATTTAGAAACTACGGTTATCAGAATAGTGACGTTATTGTTAACTTAGAGGAAATTTTTAAGTTGCTGTTTGTTGTTACAAAATTATTTAGCTTTCAGCGGCTAGCAAACTTTTAGCAACTGACGTTAACGTTACCTCTCACGTAACAACCGCAGCCCTTACGTTAATTCCGCACGCGACAACAGTAAACGTTTAACTTATTTGAACTTTTTACGCGCTCTTTTCAACAGCTTTACATGAGCTTTAATTTTTAGGAAAAGTCATTGTTTACGATAACTAGCCTACCTTTCCTTTAGGGCTTATATCTCATTTGTCGCTTTACCATTCCCTCAAACGTCTGCGAAACGCGAGGCTGAGGCGGGTTGAGTCTCTGTCTCCGTGGAAACGTTTGGTTGTCAGGGTAACCTCGGCGAATGACACACAAATGCCACTACGTGGGTAAATTCTCATGCAGGAGTGATTAAGGAGTTTTCAAGTATACATTTTGACTTCCGGGCATAAGTTTAATGAGTGTAATGCGCTTTTACTTACCTTTGCTTTAAAATGACGTTAGACATCGGATAGCTGCCTTTAATATGCGCATATATTCACTTGGTCTGGCAAAGAACTTACTTTCCTATTCAGATCGACTTGACCTCGTGTTTGGTCTGAACCTAAAAGTGGCTTAACCTGGATCAAAGTTTAACGTACAAATATCTACAATTTAAAGCATTTAAAGGGCAGCAGTATCAAATGTTGAAAGTAATACAGATGTTGGCACAAATTTGTGATTTAACTGATTAGGCTACAATTTAATTTTGTGGTCACCTGTATATGTTTTATTTTAGCTTTCATTTTAGGACCCACTTAGGCATCTTCTTTAAAGGGGGCCCTGCAAAAACATACAAAAAAATACACAACAATTATGTAGTATTATAATATTTTTACACACACACATTCGTAAACACATACAAACCTAAAAACTCAATAATATGTGACTCTCGCATTTTGGCTTAACAGGCAAGACAATTGCTTAGACTAGTTCACTGGTGTCACCCCCTTTAAGTGGTAGGTGCAGCTCTTAAAACCTTTTGATGGTCCAAGTCAAAAGAGATAAGTTAAAATATGGACATGGACTCTTGGGAGGATTAGCCAGAGAGCTAAAAATGTTCAAACAAACAAACAAAAAAAGAATAATTGGTTTAGCATCAATGGGCAGCAAGTTTTGAGGTCTAACTGATCTTCCCCAATTGTTTTCTTGGTGTTTATGTTAGATAGTGACTCTTACATCTCCCCTTCAGTATATTACCAGAGAGAAAAAGAGCCCTCTGATTAAATGGACTGATAAAAGCATTGTTTAAATTTTGGAGAAACTTTCCACCACCAAAGGGGAGAAAAAAAAAGGATTGAAAAATACAGACCCTTTCTTGCTTCTCAAATACAGGACCATTATTGGAAGAGATGAACTAAGGGAATGATGAATTAGAAGAGGATTGTGAGTGTGTATCTATTTTCCAATATGTTGTGGGGTTGTGTTCAGAATCGGTCAGTGAAGTGATTAAATGATCACGTTGCTTTCTTTATTAAAGCAAAGCACTGATTTCTCATTTATTTAAAATGCTGCAGAGCAAAGACAAAAACACAATAACACAAAGTAAGTAGAGAGGTGTACTGTGTTGTATCTTCCCGCTTACTCACTTACCTTAATGGTTCTTAGAATGCAGTATGTCACAAAAACTCCAGTGAAACAACTTATTTAGGTCTACACCAGCACACAAACCTTTGTTATTCTGAAATTGTTTTAGTGCTTTAACATCATAATGAATTACAGACCATCATGTTTAACTTATCTAATACATAAAAATCAATCAATTACAATGTAGATTCAATAGTCAGTTTTGCTTGGATCATTTTTTTAATTATATCATCACGTATTCTTTAGCATATTCATAGAGAAATTAAGTTTAACGATACAGCTAGCATTAGGATTGGTGTCTCATGTTGATTTGGTCTGCGCTGCTGCCATTCCCATCAAAGTCATGTATAAGACCTTTTTAGGTCCACTGCCAAAAATACTGACAAATCACCATTTATGGGAAAACTTATCTTCTCTCACAGACTGAAAAGTACGTAATAATAGATTTTGATTATACTGACCATTACATCTGTGACTGCCTCTTAAAAAGTACTTTAAAATGCAATTAGTACAATCTCGCAATCTCCCCTTCTGTTCCTACGTTACGGCATTGAGTAAAGTCAGGAAAGCATTTGTGCAAAGTGAGAGAGAGCTACCCTGACTCAAATACAAAATCTGGGGTTTGTAGGATGACACCATAAAGAAGAAAAACAAAAAATTCTTTATTTGTCACATGCAGTCATACAGAATATAGTAAAATAGGTTCTGTACACTTATTACATCCATTTAGAAGCAGTGACGGGTTTCGGCTTTATGGTTTGCCCAGTTTATGGATTGTTTTGCCAGGTTTGTGATTGAAGAAAAACCTTCAACACAAGTGCTGCATTTATGTGGTTACTTACTTATGTTGGTTTAGAAGACTGTTTTAGTATACACTCTATTAGATACCTTAAAAACTCAAATTTACCAAAGCATATTTTCCTACAATTGTAGCAGGTCGAAAGTTTCTCACAAGACGGGTCTCTTCACATGTGAAACATTTTGGTAAATACAAGACCTAAAAGTTCCCCCATGCTTTGGGAGCGCAGAGTCTCAACCCCACCCTTCTACTTCCAGTCCATGGTACCTTATTTCAGAAAAAATATGAATAGTCAATAAAAAAAGAAAAATTATTTTTCGATCCCATTTAAATTGTATCACAAATCTCAAATATGATGTTTGTTAATTTAAATGATAGTTTTGCAATTCAAGAAAGTCAGAGTTTATTAAGACTTTTTTGGGGGGGGCTTTTTGGGCTTTTATTAGGACAGGACAGCTGAAGAGTGGACAGGAAACAGGGGAGAGAGAGAAGGAATGTCATGCAGCAAAGGGCCACAGGTGGAATCGAACCTGGGTCCGCTGCGGTGAGGACATAGCCTCTGTATATGGGGTGCCTGCTCTACCGACTGAGCCACCGGGCGCCCCAGAGAATCAACATTTTAAATCAAAGATTTAGGAATATTCATAGTTAGAAAAGGCAAACTGTGTGGGAGCTTTTTGACAGAATGCAAGTTTGCAAAAATGTCTCACTTATCTTTTAAGATGAACCTATAAAAATTTGAACGAAAAAAAAATCTTTCCTGACAAAAAACAGGATACTAAATTGAGGACATGTTGTCAGTGTTTACGTGATTTGGAAAAAGCTGAACAAATTTCGCAGCAATGTTTCTAACTTTAAACAGCTTTTCTCATTAGCAGCGTTGTCCCTTAAGCACACAATAAAACAGAGAACGATTAAAGCTGCCTTGTCACAAGTAGTGATTCAACCATGTTCATTATGTGGGATATGCTGTATAAATATGAAATTTTATGTTAATGCTAATGTCTCACATCCTTTTTCTTTAGAGTATAAAAAATGTCCTGAGACCCTAGGATGTGGTGTTTCAAACTGCTGAGTAATAACTAAACAGCCACAGTGTCAGGGTTGCACTCTGAGTCTCCTGAGATGTTCACTGTGGGCTGTGTAAGGGTCTAAGCAGTTTGGTGACAGCTCAGGAGAGAGGGTGCTGTGGGTGACAAGTGGTCTTCATCAAAATGCACTGGCGTCATCAGCTAAAGAAAAGTTTTAGAAATGGATGGTTTCCCCAGGGTGCAGGGTTGGCTGTGTATCGCCCCCTCCTTTTTTCTTCGCCCCTGGTGTCATGCAGCTATTTTATGGAGGGCAGCTGACATCCAATTATCTGCTCAATGGGGAGGTCAACACTGTGGAACTTGTCAGTAGAGTGGGAGAAGAAGGAGGTAAACCAGATACGATGATGGGAAAATGCATTAATGCCTTCAGTTACTAACATGTAAAATATTAGATTGGCTGTGAGTTATTGAGCCTCAGTTTCTCACGTGACGACTATCCTTGATGTGAAGTTTCTGATGATGAGTTTCTGGAATCACCAAAGGGTCTCATGATGTCAGTCATGGCAGATGGGTGTGACTTTCACAACAGATCTCAGCTTAAGGTATAAAGATCATCTAGATGTGATGAATAGCGGGAAATAATTCTCATTTTCTCAATTTGGAGTGACATTACTGAAAGCATGGTGCACGGGTGATCACCTTAGATTCTTGGTAATAATGGTGCTGAATCAGCAGCTTTCAAGTTTAAACAGAACAGAGAAGGTGGAATCATTGGTAAATGAAGCTGCCTACACATGACCAGTGGTGAAACTGCTCTGCGCTCACTGTGCCTTTGTTTTCCTGTGTGGAGAGCAGCGGCACTCTACCAGGCGTACCCTTGATGTAGGATTTTCCACGGAGTGCCGCACTCAAAGTTGAAATTATTTTAACTTTGACCTCATTTGCCACTGGCATTTTAAAGCCCAACCAATGAGATTTTAGCTGTATGTGGCGTAGCCAAAGGCAACACATGCAAGCAGGGGAGGTACTGGTAGAGACACATTTCATGCACCCAAACTCATCTTGATCAGCTTTTTTTTCCGTCGCTGCCTGATCAGAATAGCAACTGCCACTTTTGAAATGAGCTAAAGTACATCGTACACAAAACAATCTGCTCTGTGTAAAACTGTAATGTTCTTCAAATACCTGGTAGAGTCTTTTGTTGCCTAGAAACCTTGTACAGCTTTTGATGATGTATGCTTGTGCTTTCTCACAGCCTCATTGCTCTGTGCCCTACCTAGGAGAAAATGTCTTATGGTCTCTGCTTGAGGGGTGATTGAGAAGTTCCTGGACTAAGGCGGAAGTAGATGAGTTTTAAAAATGAGTTTTACAACTCTTGTTTCACGCACATGAAGTTTAACTTTCAAAGGTGGAAAGTTTGACATGATATCTTCAGTGGCATTTCTTTTTCGTATTAAGAAAGTCGACAACATTAGCCTTTGTGCAGTCATTTCCTTATCGTTTGAGGAGGTCCATGAAGATGTGGTGGCAATACTCACAGAGAGTGCCCCTTCTTAAGGCATGCTCCAGGTGTGGGCTGCTGAATTCAATGCTGGCAGAGAGAGAGTGCGAATGAACCTTGTCCTGGAAGACTGATCACAATTACCATCCAGGAGACCAGTGACAAGGTCCATGACATGATCCAGACAGACTGACAAATAACTCAGTGGTACACAGCATATTTTAGCATTTTTTCAGCACAACATGTTGCAGCATGTGACAATGCCATTTTGGAGGCAGCTGGTTTCTTCTAATGTCTGTTACAAACACATGTTAAGGCTTATTTTTTAATTGCATATTTTGGGAAGATGGAAAAATACATTAGGATGTAAGTCCCTTATTTTTTTGTATCAAACTAAATTATAGTCCATCGTAATATAGTTGCCTTTCAAATGCTGAAAGACATTTCTGGATCTCTGATATTTTTCTGCCAGCTCTTTGGGGTTTTTTTCCTTCATGAGGAGGAGGAGGGCAGCTGAGAGGTTGGTGAAGGTCTCCGGGGTCTGAGGATCGTTGGACAGGTGGATGAAGTCTTGTGGGCATCGGGGGGGATCCTGTCATTCAAACTAACGGCAACACACTGGGGGTTTCTGGGAAGTGTGGGGCAGGGTAGCTCTAAGACTGCCTTTTTGTTGCAAGAGAGCAAGCAGAGCCTTTGTCATATTGTATGAGCAATTTCTTTTCCTGTGATGCTGTTCAGTGTTGTGTGATGTTTTTGAAAGCAACCAACAGACATAGAGACAGCAAAATGACAGTTCAAATTTTCATGTAAAAACTACGTTGAGTACCAAAGAGCTTTAACATGTTGCCCAGTTTGGGGACCTTAATGTTGTGAATGCAAATTGCATTGTCCAAAAATCGGGGCCAGCACGTCACAACTATCTAAAAATTTTCCTCAAAGTGCTTTTTTTTGGGGTTGTTTGCCTCTCTCTTCAACCCTGTACTCAAAACAGCATGAAGATGTTTTCTGCTATAACGAGCACCAAATGGCACTTGCTAACAGTAAGTGCTGAGCAGCCAGTTAATAAAGTGAAATATTAAGCAGCTCAAGAACAAGATTTTTATCAGAAATTAAAAGAAACCAAATCACAGCTGAAACCAGAGTGAATACTGAACCTAACACTCCATAACACAACCACTATGGTCAGCCTGTGTTAGTTCACAGAAAGCAGAAGATGACTAAGGAGCTAAGGGAAATCATTGCTGTTTTGCATTCTTTTTCCCAGTGCAGTTGAAGAATAGTCCAGGAAGTGCGGTGGGGAAACTGGCATCTGTCTGAGGTGAGAGAGCGCAGCTCATCCCTCACCCTGACTCCACGGGGGAGACCAGGAGTTCAGAGCTGAAGCAAGCAGGTTCCCTGTCTCTAACATTACACACAAATCCAATCTAATAGCAGAAATAAAAAAAGTGAGAGAGAGATACAAGAACAAGAAAATAAACACTTTAAGCCTAAGTAAACGTAAGTAACCAGACAGAGAAAGAGCAGCGATTCACTGCGGCAACACAACACCAAAGAGCTGTTTTTAATCATGCAGGAAATTTATAAAGAAAAGCAAAAAAAAGAAAAGAAAAATCTGCCTCAACAATGTTTCACCCCTACTGTTAGAATATGGGTTAATCAGATGCTGTGTGTTAATTCATCGGATAAACAAAAAATCTTTTAACAAGGACGGATGTGATCCAAAAGTACAGAAAAGGAGTCCTGCAGATTATGGTTCCTGTCATTGTATTTGCCAGGATTGTTGAGATACATTCAACTAATCAATCCAAACAACGAAGGCAACCAAACAGAGGCAGAGAGGAGCAGGTATGCCAGGAAAAGCACGGGGATCCATACACATCTAGGATGGTGATATGATACCATGTGCTGGTCCTGGATCAGGACTACAATTACTTGTACCGACATTTGGTTGCCGAATGTTATTTTGTCCTGCACATTGATGCAATCCATGTCAGGCTAAATAAGGTGTTTAAAGTATTTTAAGAAAGTCAATCCTCACTGTTAGAGTAAACGGTTTATCAGAGAAAGAGAAATCATCCTTGGATTAGTGAGTGTTAATATAGAACCGCAGTTTTAAAGAGGGGTTGTCCTTGTGCTCATGTTTAGTTTGCTAGTTTATGGCAGCACAGTGACTTAGTGGTTAGCATTGTTGCCTCATAGCAAGAAGGTCTTGGGTTCGGACCGGGTCTGCTCATCTAACATCAAGAGGTTCCTGGGTTCGATACCCAGCGGGGTAGGATCTTTCTGTGTGGAGTTTGCATGTTCTCCCCCTATCTGCATGGGTCTCCTCCCACCATCAAAACATGCATGTTAGGCACATGAGGTTAGGTTGGCCTAATGTGGTTGCACGCTCAGTCGCAGCAGTTTAGCACCAACCCTCCACAATTCACTGTATAATGAGAATAAAGCTGCTTTACCTTTAACTGTTTATAAAATTGATTCTGCACCGGGGTAAATATTTACTCACCAATATTCCTAAACTTTTACCACCAATTCAAATCAAAGAAGATGCTCTGTGTGGGTTTGTAACTCCCACCACATGTAGTTCAGCTCAGCATGTTTCCTTAAAAAGAGAAGTCTGTCAGGGTTTATGAACAGAGGCATCGAGTGAGAGACAGACCTGCAGAGTGTCAAAGGGCAGCCAGATGAACAGAGCAGCTGAAGTAGCTTTGGTGTTTAAGTGTTGGGTGGGAAGACAGGGCTTTGAGTTAGTTCACCACAGAGCTGCTGCCACTTGCTGACAATGAGAGTGTTACTGGGACCAAGAAAACTGCTGGCTAGGCAGAAATAGGCTTCTTTTGTTCTATTCAGCCTAGTGGAGCAGCAATAAACCTTCTCTCCAATTCCCCAATGCCAGGCACAAGTAGAAAAAAAAGTTTCTTCTGCTTTAGCAGCTGGGACTGAGAAATGCTTGCATTCAAAAGAGGTTTTCACTTTGAGGATGAGGGGAGCAGAGAATGAGCAGACAAGGATATTATCATATTGGGGAAGTGGAGCTGGCAGAGGAGGTGGGAGGGAAAAGAGGATGGTTTGATTGTGCTAAGAGAAAGATGAAGACGCAAAAGGGAAAGAGCAGGAATGTATGATTGGATTTGGCCGAGTGGTGCAGCTCGTTGTCTGTTAGCTGGCTGAATGGGAGGTCTGTGTTATAATGGGAAAGAATGGACATCGGCCGAGGGCTCTAATAGGGCCTTCAGAGAGGATTCAGGGGTTCAGAACAAATCCTCAGTCACAATGGAGCACAGGTCTGCACCGAGCCAGTCAAGGCTGTGTCCATCTTGCCAAATTTAATTACACTCGCAGTGTGGCAGTCTGACTCACACAACAGCTCGTCTCAAAATAACTGCAGCCTGCTGCAGCTTGGAAAGATTTGCATCCCAATATCTCCTTTATGATCCTCAACAATGCACAGTATTTGAAGGGAAATGAAAGTAAAATAACAAACTCAAGTATTTTTCTGTTATACTTGGACAGTAAATGACAAAATACAGTACTCTATCATGTACTCTATCTGTAAATGTTACATGAGTCAGTTTACCCAAATTACAAGAAAGTTACCACATGAATTTTGTGAAATCTTCATTGGGAACATCTCTGACATCTTTAGCTGTCTATTATCAAAAATAGTACCCAGTTACTCAATAATCCACAGATCTTACTCTGAACATTTTTAAAGCTACATAACTCCTCCTAAGCAGGAGGTTATGGTCAGCAGAGGGAAATCCCTTTCCAACAATTCCAATTTTCAAATTTGCATATTAGCCAATACCAAGTCCCGATCTGATACAAGTGCATAAAAAAATTAAAATAGTTTTATTCTTCACAGCTATGTACTACCAACCCTGCATGAATGATATGATAGCTATCATTGATGTCCGGCCTTGCTCAGGCAAAATTTCATAAAACATGGACAAATACATACAGAGAATGTGAATGCCATTAAACCTTCTTTTATTATGTGGACAAAGTAGCTGCGTATCGTTCTGTGTGGAATCAGAGGCTTTTTCTGATACTGATATCGATATCAGAACAACTCTAAAGGTGTATGGACAGGTCATCAAACTTGACCTAACCATTTAGTTTTTATGCCTTAATAACTAAACTTTAACCACAGCTTTGGCAGATCAGGTAACAGTTTTGTATCATTTTGTAACAGTTTTGAAAGGCACAGTCATCTTAAAGATAGAGCCAATGGATCAGAATATGCGCATATAGGTAAATTTGGAAGCTGATGAAAAGTTGTGTATTCTGCTATTTTATTTATTGCTTAAAGCTGAGGTTGGTAAGGCTGTCGTGAAAACCAAGACAGATTTTGAAAGTATTCAGCCAAAAATTCCCACCTCCTCGATTCAAGTCTACCTCCCAAGGCACTCCCCCAGAACGAAACCGATTTGGACTCTGGTTTTACCGTGTGTGCTATCTGAGATCTTCTTGTTTGTAGCCTTTCTCAGTTTGGTCTCTTTCTTTTTGCTTTGTTTAGCAGAAGAAGCTGCTGTGGGTACAGCTGGTTATGAAAAAAGTGGCTGCGTTTTCTCTACCATTTTTCTCTGTATGACTGGCTCGCTTTCTGCCTTGCAGTTGTGCAAGACTGTGGTCACGTGCAATGAATGCAAGGGCAGAGTGTGCAAAGGCAGGGCAAGCAGGTGGGCGTCTAGTGAATTCTTTTGGGCCATCTGAATTGATTGGTTGGACATATTACCGCCTTGCGGTAGCTGCAGACAATAGATTTTTTTCTCCTTTTTTTCCCCCCAGCGTATGTTGTATTTTGATTGCCATTGGACTGCTAAGAGGTTTACAACAAATATGACAACACTTGCTTCTAAACAGAATTACCACTCTGCCATATACCCCCATGTATGTATGGCTTCATACAGTTAGGCAGTGTGCAAACTATATCAATCCATGGCTTTTGGGGGAGCTCGCTGGGGGGCGGCTGGTGACAACAAGGGTGCTTGCGCTTGCCTCAAAAAGACAACTTACACTGTGACTTTTGTTTCAAAAATAGCAAGCATGTAAGCCAACTTGCTTTATGCACAACTGATATATAATCAGCCATTAATGATCAAACCTCCTCATACCATTATCAAAACCACTTCACAGTATGATAGAAACGGAAGCAGGGCACACTGTATTCTCACTGCTCTCATCTTTGAATGACAGTGAGTGCAACTACGAGTGAGTGACAGTGAGTGACAGTGATTGATATTGCGCTGCCATGCTTTGACTGTGATGGCAAGCACTGCATGCATGCTGGCATCTTTATTAAGATAATTAGTGATGAGTAACTATCCTGCAAGAATCATACATTAATAATAACCTAATTTTACACATCATCCATGATGATAAAGATACAGAAAAATAGAAGTGCATGGTAAAAACCAGTATACTGTCAGTATTTTACAGACCCCCCCAAAATTTTACATATCATGTTTTCAGGGGAGCTCAGGTCTTATCAAGATGAGCTAAGCTCCCCTTGACTCCCCCATAGTTCACATCCTGCGCTAGGGGTAGGTTCAAAAACATGTCTTGTTGCAATTTGGATAAGTTAATCCTTTAAAGATCAACAACAGTACGCTAAGCAATCATTTGTCAACTATATAAATGCCACAGACTGGTGTAGGAATCAGTATATTTGACAAATAGGTGTGTTTGAATGTGGCTGAGTGCCTCTACCGCAGCATTTGCTTTGTTCGAGCACTCCTCTGACTGACATACAGCATGCTGCATGGTGGATGTCACTGTGCCTGAAGGAGGAGGACAGTACAGTCACCTGGCTCCATTTAGCCTCGCTGTTGTATGGCTGGCATGCTGCGCTGCAATTATGCCTGCAGGTAACGTGAAAGAGAGAGAGGAGGGAGGCTAAAAGGCAACTCACAGGTTCACCTTGAAAGCACAGCAGGGGCCAACACCTTTTTTTTTTTTTTTTTTTTATGAGTGGATCATAATGTACAGTAAGTGCAGAGAGAGATTTTATTGTA
>JAQFJB010000001.1:25240140-25253235 GCA_029874875.1 Naso minor | reverse complement strand
GTGTCTTGTGTTTTGACTGTGTGTGGACGTACAGCTAAGCAGCATTTAAGTTGGTATTAAGTCATACTGAGTTTAAACTGTTTTTTCTGGTAAGGATAGACGTTATAAGCTTTTGCCTCAGCCTACACCTTTTCGGTCAGTCTTTGTTTTGTTTTTTTATTTTCCTTGTGGTTTGTTGTTGTTTTTTTGCCCCATTTTAATTGACCAAAATAAATAAAATGAAATTGTAAAATGAAATGAAATCAAACACTAGCTCTAGAGAAGGTGTCTCGCTTTTGCTGGGAGTATTTCAGCCACCTGAGGTTCACCTACAGGCTTTGAATGAGAGGGTGAGCAGAGGGATTTTCAGTCAGCTGCAATCTGCCACATCAGTGCTAGATGCTACTTAAATCTATACAATGGACCTTTAAAGTGAAGGGTATCAGAAAACGATTCTATATGGTGGGAACTACTGAGATGGTTTGAAAAGGATTTTTAACCATGCTAGCAGCGTGACTTATGGATGGCAATATCTGTCTTTCTGTCTGTCTGTATGTACAGAGTGGGGTGTGTATGGGAATTTTGGCCACACGTAATTTTATATGGACATTCATTTTTCCAGAAGGAAGCAACTTGCTGATTTTGTAGGTCCCCCGATTTCCCGTTAGACACAATGAGTTTTTATCATAGTTATTTGTTGTTGTTTTTGTTAGAAAAATATCTTGACAACTCTTTGATCAATTTCCATAAAACTTGGTACATATATTGTATCTGGTACAGAGACGATTAATCTTAATGATTTTAACGATCCCTCAGCTTTTTATCTAACACCCCCTGCAGGTCAAAACTGTTGTCTACAACTAAATTACTGCAAACTAATGACATTGGCCTGGTGATTCTTTAACCACACATACAGCCTGGTGATTCTGTTAATACAGAGGTATACATACAGAGAATTTCTTTACCATATAAATGATAAGTTGCACAGGAGGAGAAGGAAAAAAAGGAGAGACAACAACAAAAAAAGAAAATAAAGATACCTTATCATCTAAAAGGGTGTCCTGAGAAATGAAAAGCAAGCAAATGTTGTTTAACAATGAGAGTGCCAAAGTGCAATTTCTCTTATGTTTTCCTTAGTTTGAGTCCTGTAGGTCCAGTGGGTCCATATTTCTCTTAAACTGACAATCCCTCAGCTTGTGTCTATCTAAATAATGAATGGTTATCCAACATTTTGGTTCAATTGTTTGAAGTTATATTGAATTTTTCCTTTCCGTAAATAAATGGGACTTAAAATGCCCCTTTAGGTCATCAAATGTCCCTTTGTTTCATGCATTCATTCCGCATGCATGGCAGCTTTTTGCATTCTTACATCATGAAGCTTTAGGAGACTAAACATGAAGATCAGAACAAACCTAGGAGGCATGAGCCCATCCAAAAATCAATTTGTATCCTGTGTGTGTTTTTGTGTCATTGTTTATGCATGTATGTGCAAGCTAGCCATGTGCATCTGTGTGTGGATGATTTTGTGGATGAGCTACTAGACATAAAGGGACACTCCTCCTCCTCCTCCTCCTCCTCCTCCTCATCCTCCTCCTCCTCACAGTTCTGCTTGGTGTAGATGTGGATTGTGAATTACTGTACTCACTACTGCATCTCAGCTTTGAGCCTGGCTCTCTGCTTTGAAAAGGAGGGCTAACGCCTCGCCAATTAGGCTGGTAATCTAGCTGACATTTGTGTTTACTGCTTCAGGGCCCAGACGGCATCAAGAGCTCAATTTGGAAGGTTTTGAGGTGTTTGGGGGCGTTGATTTACGCCTCTATAAATGAGAGCAAACGAAAAGTTTAAGAAAAAAAAAAATTACCAGTGATGATGAAGCCAGCATTAATAAGACTTTCATTCTATCACTGTTTGGGTGGAGAGGAGTAGCTGGCCAGTGATGATTCTCTGTTCTGTGTGATGTGCACTGATGACTCAAGAAGAGAAAATAACACAACAGACGGCTGATACCTGCTTTTTCCCCACTTGTTCTTTTGCTAATTACTTCAGGGAATTTGACTTACTGAAACAAATAGAGGAGTTCTGCATAATGACACAGAAACAAAGGAAGACGTGTAAAACCTTACATGAATGTCTTGACACTCTGGGAATGTGTGAATGTCTTATTATGATAAGGTGAGAAGATAAACTCTGTAAATAATCTTTAGTCTGTGAAGCAACCGGTAAACGATATATTAGGCTTCCATGATGGCAACTCATTCTTTCATACAAGATTTTGCCCAGTGGGCCTCAGTAAGCAAATGCAAACACAGCAAACAAGTTAAACAGCTTTATTCCTTTAAACTAATAATAAAATAAAAACTTTTTTAAAAAATCTGATTATCAAGCATCGTAGTCTGGATATGTGCTAGGATGCATTTTGAGTAATTGCACACCAGAGGAAATAAATATTGATAATTAAATGAGTTTTCCCTCTAAATTGTGCTGCCCAATGATGTAATTGTAGGTTAACCCAACTGAACTCAAATCCTGAGAAATGTTATCAAAATTTGTTTCAGAAATCATTCTTAGAAGAACAGAAAAAAATCAATCCACAAAATACAGGAAATACTTCTTAGTTGAGTCCCACTGTCAAAAGAAGAAACATAAACTGAACAACAGAGGTAAAAAGTGATGAATATTGTAGAACCAGAAAGCAGAAGGCATCAAACAGGAGACAAGCGTCAGAAACAAGTGACACAAGCAAAAAAGGAAATTAAGATCTCTGCTGAAGCAAAGCCACGACAGGCAGTTTGAAACATGACAACGGTACACATGGAAAATGGCACTGATCAACCGCCAGCAAAGGAAAAGACACCAAATGGAGTCACGTCCCCATCCGAGCCTGATAATGTATCAGCAGCTCTCATAAATAAAATAATAAAATTCTAAAAAGGGATTCAGAGGATCATCCACATGGAATTCAGAGTGTTTTCCTGCACAAGTTCAAATACAAATAATACACGATGCTCATCATACACGTGACTTTGCATCACATTGTGCCCTACAACATTTTAGTCTGTATAATAAGAATAACATGCAAGTGTTTCAGGTGATTTCTTTTGCATGAAGATGTGCACCAGTCCCAAACAGAGTCAGAGCATCTCTATTCTGAGGAGCTTCTCAAGGCCTCCTGCTGATGCCATCACCCCAGGGCTGCTGGTGGTGGGTTGAACACAGCTGCACGCAGCCGATCACAGAGCTGGTAGTGCTATAGCAACAACCCACTCCATAACAACTGGCACAGGAATTCAACACAGAAGGAGTTATTGTAGTGAAGGCCAAGAAACTGGGGCTAACATTCTAATGTCAGTTGTGTGAGCATGCACCGCAAACAGAAAATTGCATATCCACATTTTTCCCATGTGCTGCTGTGAAGAGGAACCGATACCTTTAAGAGCATTGACACATGAGGTGGTGACACTGATGCACAACTTCAATTTTGAATGACATTGTTTGAATAAAGATTACTGTCACTCAAAAATGAGCAATCAAAACTTCTGAGATAGTCTTATTGTGCACAGAAGGCTAAACAGTGTTGTGCATGTAGCAGGTATTAGCAAAAACCTTTTTAAGTATTTTTAAGTCACATCACTTGACCATCATCAGCACCTGAGATAAAAGCTGTTGTGTTCATGACTTATAACACGTATGATGTTATAATGTACGTGTTAATACATGTGATGTTTCTTGGACTGCAAGCAGACAGTGTTTTATTTGGTCCATAAGGGGGCGCTCTTGTTTCATTGCTGTATTAAGCTCACAGAAGCAGTGAGAGAAGTAGAGTTAAGATGGCGGCAATAGCTGAGAGGTAAACAAATGTAACGGAGGTTTTTCACTAGTTCACTAAAGCAACTGAAAAGCTACTTTGTTGTGTCAGAGTTTGATTTTAGAACTTTACACAAGCATTTTGTAACCAATGATATGTGTACATTTGCAGTTTCCTGACTCTCAGGCAGAAACAGCACCATGCACAGATCTTCGTCAGCAGGCCTCGGTATTACCTGAACTTTGTGTTCAACCAATAATTCACCATAAAACTATTTTTCGTGTGTCCATTACTCAGCCTTAGATGTCTTGAATTAAGGAAACATTTTATTCCTTCCAGCATTCCTCCACGGTAAACATAATTTTTACAAAAATGCAAGCCACTTTTCACACCGCCGCGCAGCAACTATCCCTTCCCGCTGGAGGATTCCCCCCGGAAAGCCGACGTTTTTAAAAGCGGCTGCCACCGCTGTGATCCAAAGCGGCGATGACAGGGAGGTGCTTTGGTGAAAGACATGGTGCTGGGACAGTAGTGCACGCAAGGCACAAGTTCCGAACGGTTTCTACATATGTGGGTTATTTAACTGGTTGGTAGAAATGTGCCATTTACAGATTTTCTTTTGGTTTCTTGTACGACAGTAGAGCTGTGTTGTACAGCTCAGACAACAACATTGTAGCTCCTCTTCCTCTGACATTTGTGAGTTGTGCACCATCATAATTTATCCCTCAGGGTCAGACTGCTAATGTCAAGTACTACTATAATGTTCTGAGACGTCTGAGGGAGAATATTCAGGACAAATGACCTAAACTGAGATGCACTTGACCTTTTACCCCGGTTAGTTTATTTGATCAAGGGAGGCGAATCATTACTGCAGATTTGCTTTCACACAGCAAAGTCTGTCTGACATGAAGGTGTAAGTTCTGCAAACTTGGACAAACAGAGTGATGTTTCAAGTTGCTCACTCGTACTTTCATATTTCAAAACTTTTATGAGTTTTGACAGCTTGTGATTTGATATTTTCTTCATTTCAGTTTTCCAGCAGATACTCTCACATCTCATCTGCAACAACATCCTCCTTTCGGCCGCCATGATTCCTATTTCACATAATAACACTATTTGTTCACAGAGAAAGTGTTCTTACATTTGGAGGACACTCAGCGCGAGTACTTCAGAGCTCACTCAAAGGAAACAACAGACCAGTGTTTTGTGGTGGACCTGGTACTGGTTGTACGGGACCACACTCGAGTGCAACATTCGGAGAAAAATCTCAGCCAGTTTATGAAAACAGATGTTTTTGTCATTTAGATTCAGAATATCATACGCAGAGTAATCTTATTTAATTTAATATACCTAAACTCAGTCATAAAGTATTTTCACTCAATAAAAAATGATTATTGTTTTAAAGGGTCCATCAGTAATCGATCTGCACTTCAACACTTTGTCATCACTCCATGGACATGTTTCATTCTTTGACATTTAGAGACGTTCTGACATTTTCCTTCGTCAGGCTTCATGGGACAAAGAGGGACAATCTACTGCTGCAGTGACACTGCAACCACAGATGCCCATTCATCTGGCCTTTTGTTTGTCCTAGTGAAAGTCCTCGTCGCTGGATCACAGCCTAAGTCATTTGTTACTGTAGCGTTTGCTGTGTGAAACCACGGAGCGTGACAGCCCATCTGGACCGCGCACAAATCAAAGAGCCCATAATACAGCAGACAGATGTTGTCCTCTGTCCGCCCACACGCCTTTTGTGTGCTGATGCAGACAAATATTTGATTCCATTCATACATTCAGTCTGTGATGGCAAGAAATAATGTTCCAAGACAAGGTAACAAATTGGAATGTAATTAGCACATTTCACAAAGCAAACCCAGAGCCATAATGTTGATTTCTCGACAATTTGCCTTCAGGGAAACAGCAGTCCAGTTTAATATATGCATAATTTAAACTCCATTGGCGGATTTCAGGTAAACACATACACCCTGGCAGCTCCTCTATTTATGGTAAACAGCATATGTGCAGCTGATTATAAATCGTACTTGCCTATCTTAAATCAGAAAATACATGGTCAACATCTGTGTAGGATTTGAGTGGGAACCTATTTTTCAGTCTGTTGAACTCCCGTTATGAAAGCTGGTTTTGGAAGTTGTACTGCTCAATTAGCAGAGATGAGATGGTAAAGACATTTCAGTTTTTAAGGGTGACTGGTAACACATGGAGGAGTAAAAAGGCAAGAAAACTTTTACTTTACTACATGTACAGAATATAGTCACTATAATTGCTAGTCTGCTTTAAATGTGAGCACTTAACCATCATACTAGTCTATTTTTAACTTACCACCATTGGCAGAGATTGCCCCTATCTTCTACAAGTGCTGTTATTAAATTCGACCCTGCATATTTAATTCAATTGCAGACTGCATTTTAAAACTCCATTCATTGCCATTCATGTTGAAACAGGGTGAAGAAAATTGTAGAACACATGAAAGTTGCTAGATATAGGTAATTCTTCCTTCTTTAGAGAACGTCTGCGTTTACTTGGTCAAATATCACCGAGTGAGAGAACGAGAGAGGGGAGCCATAGAGACGAAAGTTATTACGCCTGGAAAAATAGTTCCTTATAAGTGCTGCCTTCCTAGTTTGTATATTAGCATGAAGAAGGATTTTGACACAGACATTCTTTTTAATGTTGTCACACATTTTTAGGCAGTTTCTGCAACTTTTATTCATGTAAACAAACAATATCTCATAGATAAAGCTATTTGGGGAAAAATTGATGGGGCTTATGTAACCTATGTGGGTGACGTTGACAAAGGACAATGACGTGTAGTAACATGGTCCTTTAAGGGGAGAGTGCACAAGAAACACCTCTGTGTAGATGCACAGTCGCAGCTGCCTGAGAAAAAAAGAAGCACCACCAGTTTTTTTGACAACAATATGGCAATGATGGAGCAAAACCCAGAACCAGAGGCAACTTGCAGTTACAACCCCCTACACATCACACTTTATATGGTAAAATCTAAAGAAAACAACGGTTACAGGATGAAGTGCTGACTGAGAAAAAAACAATGAGATTTCCAATTTTTAAAAATTCTTCTTCTTCTCCTTCTTCTGCAAGAACACTGAATAAGCTGCATGTGTGTGAACATGTGGTCAGCTTTCTGACATTAGCTGAGTTGATTTTTTATGGGTAACGTTAATGCTAGATGTTATGATATTGACATTAACCTATCTCGTAGTTAAAGCAGTCTGTTTGCTCTTAAATGAAAAAGTAGAAATTAGAGACACCCTGGTGGCTCAGTTGGAAGAGCGGGCACCCATGCACAGAGGCTGTGTCCTCGCTGCCCTGGCGCACTGGGTTTAATTCCACCCTGTGGCCCTTTGCTGCTCGTCATTCCCTCTCTCTCTTCCCCATTTCCTGTCCAATCCTTCAGCTGCCCCTTCAAAATAAAGGCACAAAAGGCTAAACATGATCTTTTAATTAAAGTAGAAATTAATAATGAAAAATAACTCATAAATAGCCAACTATAGAGTTGTCAAAATGGAAAAACTTCACTCAAATAGTAATTTTTACTTTTACTCAAGTCATTTTGCTGTGGGAGTAACTGTACTTTTTAAGGACAAAGTTTCAGTACTCTTTGCACTGCCATGGCGTAGTTCACACTTGTGTCACATCCTCTCCCTCCAGCAGGTGTTTCCAGCAGGTGTCAAGACTGTTTTATTGTGGTGGAACTAAATCAGAGCAGGCAAAAATGGAGGTGACATTTGCAGCCAAATGCTATCACGGCTTTCCACTTTACATTTACGATAGCGTGTAAACCAGAGCAGTGTGTCTGCTGAAGGTAAATTCCTTGCAGAACATGAGGTTTATGGCTTCTGACACAGAAACACAGACAGACGTCTTGGTAGTTTCCTTCACTTTTTTTTTTTACAACCGAATCTGCATGTAGCTCCTTCACTTTGGCTGGCAACTGGACAAAATGTTTGTCAAATATGCTGGATCAAGCCCTTCAAGAAACAAAACTACCTGTAATTTGAGTGCAAGTTCAGTGAGGACAGTAATATCTTACCAAACCACCAATCCCCCTCTCTTTAATTTTTTCTTCGAATCTTATGGTTCCTTGTTTGATTATGCTTTTGGTGTGATTATTTGCGAAAATCACGTAATACTAAATGATTTTTTCACCCTGCAACCTGCATATTTTGTTCGATTTTCCACCTGTTTTCTGCTAAGCTAATTAAACCAGCAGCTGACGGGAAGCTTCATATTTACCAAACAGATATGAAATTTTCATCAAATCTTCTCACCAAGCTGGAGCCTTAACTCAAAAGCAAGTTGCTGTATTTCCAAATCTGTCAAATATTAACTTTTAGCCCATTTATCACTGTGTACAACCATGTCAGACAACTTGTGGAACAGCTTCAAGTCTTATTCTGATATGACGTTTAATGCAAGGAATTTGTAAAGTAAATGGTAAAAAAGAATAGAAAGCAGTGTTCTCAGCTTTTTAAAAGATGGGATCTTCTCCGCTTATGTTCTCTGACCACCTCAAGTCAAACATATACCTGAGCCTGATGATCTTAATAACATGATCACCTGATGTGACCACTGACTCTATGTATGCAGACTGTAGACTATAGTGAGCTTTTCTACGATGATAGAGTAAATTTCTCTCAGCACACACCCCAGAGGTACTTGAAGCCGTCTCTTTGAAACTGATTTACCACATGTCTACATAAAGCCCTGTGGAATCTGGGAAATGAAAATGAAAAAGTTAAAGAAGCAGACAGACTTGGGACTGTGTCATTTTTCTATGAACAAAAATTTGTCCCATCAGAATGATTTTTTAAAAAGTTCTAATGCTGATGTAATGTAAGGTAAATATTTATAATTATATTTCTGTAAAGAACTATTACAATCGCAGACATTTTGTTCTAATCTTTGCTTTACCCAACCTCTCTTTTAAAGCTTATGCTGTGTGAATAAGGCATAAATAAGAGACGAAATGATAAAGACCATGTGACCTCGGGTTCAAAGGCCAGCTGCGTCTGAACCACTTCCCAAACAAAACACCAGGTTTAGAGAAAGAGCTGTAATTCTGCTTGATCCACCTCTGTGGTCTGACAAATGCCCTTGTTCACCCACTTCTTTCACCAGGGCAAGGTCATCGATTGCTCTTTGTTGTTGCTCAGTACCGAAACATAATACACAGGTGCTAATTCCACAGGAAGGCACACACACTTCAGAAAAGCCTCGTGCCTGAGGGAATTGGATATTGGATGTTATCTCCCTCAGTCCTGGAGCTCACTGTGACAAATGAAAGCTTTCATGGCTGTAACCATAAATACAAGCAGTCTACAGCTTCCATCAGGAAGTGTGCATATCATGTCGATTCAAACGAAACATTAACATGTATTTATGTCTATTTCTTCAGTAATGAATAAAAGTAAAAACATGTTTCTTTCACCAGATTGTTTCTTCACCGGAGCTCAGTTTCACAAGAACAATGTTTTTCATGCTGATACATGGTGGTGACAGGGAAATTGACGACGAGGTCTGATAACAAAAGAAGAAAAGCTGATATAAACAGACAACAACTTTGTTTTCAAGTGATTTTCTACCACGAGGTTAATGGTGCATAGCACCAAGTGAAGTAATGACCTCGTCTTGGTTAATTAGCTTCCCGCACACCTTCCTAACAGTTATTTAGCTCATCTGTCAGTGAGTCCTCTTATTGACTGTAGAGACTCTCAGTACAACCACATATGTACAATTCACAGCAATACACATGCACACACAAACACAAGCACACACAAGGTGTGTTATGTTCACCTGTGACAAATGTGCTTACTTTTCTCACCCCAGGTTATTATTAAACTGGAGTTGTAAACAATTCACATGGACACTTTTGTTTTTCTTTGTCACCTCGGCAAATCTTTTTTTGAGTTACTGAAGTTAAATCACAAAATCCTTTATTTTGTCTTCCTGTCTGCTTCAGGTAAAGAAGCATTTAAAAGTGCGTAATTATCATTAAATGTAAAGATTAAACTGGCTTCGGCAAGGAAAAAAATCTCAGAAAATTGTTTCACTACTGTTTTTCTCCTTGTTATATCTACTTCATTCTGCACTGCGGCCCTCGTCACAAATATCTCTGCATTTCTCCTGCAGACGAGCATGTGATACCTCTGTGACATATGTTGCTGCTTCAATTTATTTGCCCTAACCACACTGACCATGACGCAGTCACTAGTGCATCTACAAGAACATTTTCACCAAGGCCAGCCATATTTGCAACTTCTATTCTGTTAGATTCTACTCCAGCTTCATTAATAGTTGAGTCATTAGGGACAGAACATTTTAGTTTGTCATTTCAATGCTACATTTAAAAATGAATTTCTCAGTTGCTGCCACTTCTTCGTCTATGATGTTGGCTTGAAAAAAAAAGAAAAAGTCATCTGCAACGTGCAATGAATCTTGGGATTTGATGGGCCACGAAGGATCCACCCATTAGATCCGTCATGACGCAGGATTTACCAGCCGCATTTGAAGGGCCCGACGAAATGGGACATCCCACATCACGCCGCTGTGACGCAAGTACACAAGTACAGCCTTTGGAAGATTCAGCCCCTGAACTGGGTTAGTTATTGTTTTCAGTGTCAAAATGCATTAAAATGCATATATTTAAAGTTTTCAAAGCATGTGGGGGTGGGGGCATGGCCTTAAACCCATGATCCCCCGAAGTATGACTGGGTTACCTCATGACCATTGCTAGGCTACCAGTATTTTTCATTTGAAATAAATGGCAGAGCAGTGAAAAAGTTAATACACATAAAACATTGGTAAACAAACATGTCAAACTTGCTAATAAACCGTCAATATTCCAGATGGTGGCACCATGATAGTAAAAGCTACATCACGTCTTTTTAAGGCTTAATTTTGGATGGAAAAAGGGACTGTTCCTTTCTATGACTCTCAGTGCTATTATTATTACCTTTTTCATGGTTATTTCTCAGTACTCCCTCATAGAAATTGAAGATCTAATGGTAGTAAGTACAGAATATTACAAATGAGTATAGATTCATATTTATATTTAAAAGAGGGTAGATTATTTGTTTGCTCCAGTTTCTTTTTGCAGACTAAATATAGTCGAGGCCCTGTCATTGTTAAGTCATTTCCTACCAACGATTCAGACCATTGTGTATTAATTAACTGTTGTTTACTTACAAATACAAACACTCTGTAGCACACTGCCAAGGCTTTTCAAGTACTGACAAATTTGCCAGTTCCAGAGAGGGAGCGATCATGTTTTGCTAAAGCAATTTATTTTGACAGACTCATTAAAAGGATAACATTGTTATTTTCCCAGACATGTTTTTAACGAATACTCAAGGCTCGGCTGTACAACTATAAATCATCACTTCCGCGGACAACTGCGTACATTTACAGCAAGCAACCTGTAGTTTATCTGACCCCAAAAATGTAAGTAGCCAATGTTTATATTGTGTTTTTTGAAGTCTAAATGCAGATGGAATAAAGGCTTTTGGAAATATGTCAGCAAATGTGAAAACACTCATTATCAGTAACAATGTGCTGCAAATCCTTGTGTCAAGCACTCAGACTATTATTGTAATTACAACAGTTTCCAGCAAAGAAGAAAGCCTCGGAGCCTCAGGTGCCACTTCTTTTATTTTGAGCAGCTGGCACCATTTTACTGGTGAAATTGCTTTACGATTAACACAGTTGAGGTTAAATGTCTCGCGCTGTCAGCTGCCAAAAGGCAAGCTTAGCTCTTCCTCTTAGACAAAATGACACTGTAAATATTTACACAACTTAACATTTTAGTGGAATCATCCCTTTAATCTAATAAGTGGCCACATTTGCAGCTGCCTTTTCTCGATTTATACCTACAGTGAAAGGATACATCCGTTTAAAACCTGTCGTAAACCTTGTACAAAGACTAACTTCGAATTGCCTTGTTGTTGAAATATACCGCACAAATAAACTTGGCTTGTCTTACCTCAGGTAGTTGGCCTAATTGCTGTCACCAAAACCGCGTCCACATTCTTCTCTTCTTCCGAGTTTATTCTCCACACATAAATATTATTGCAAGGGCTCGGTTCTTGTTTGGTTTCGTGGTTTTTATCGGCAAATGTAGCGGCATACATGGATGATGCAGGCTAATTTAGGGCATGCTAAAGACGTTTCATGCGTAGTAGCTTGCGATTCTGTAGGTGAAGTATTCGCACAGTCTGCATTTATAAAATCTGGCATCGTACCAAAGTTTCTCAGATCAACGTTGCATAGTGTGGCTTGCAGTAAACTTATAAAATTGCCATTGCTCAGTGTGTAGCAGGCTTAATACGACACTATGCTGCAGACCAGTTTACAGCATCACACATTTTGCACTGTAAATGCAAACTTTGTGCTTGCTCAAAGTGAAATCACAAATTTTACTTATTTTGTGTGGGTCCTTTAATTTAAGCTGTTATCACTTAGTTATTCACTTAATTGTACTTGATTCTTCTGAGTTTGTTTTACTGTACAAGACACGTCTGGAACAGCATTGCATCATGGGAAGGAAACTTCAAAGCTTAATAACTCCATCCGCAAAAGTCCTATCCTCATGAAACATTATATCCCTGTGTTGCTCTCTTTCCGCTAAACTAGATTTTATACTTAACTTTCACTTCTATGCAACTTCCAAAAGTTTCATTGCAAAGCATCACTGAGAAGCATAGCTAAAATAGTGATAACCAAGCCGGGTTTCATTCATGACATAATTAGGACTCACCTCCATTAGGAATAGAAGTTTCTTCCACCTAGGGATAGAGGGATCTTTAGTTTAGTTTAGGGTGATTTCCTCCTTTCTCCTGCACTGAAGGTTTCTGCTCCAATAACGTGCGAGGTGGATGACCTGTAGTCAGTGAAGTAAATTTCTTGTATTGGGTGAGTCTTGTTATTATGTAGCTAAACCAGCTTGACAAGTTGACTACACTAAATTACATTAAGTGTAATATATTCCAAAATTGACATTATTTCAGTCAGACAACTCACATTTGTAATGGTTTGAAATGTGTATTGCAGCAGCAGAACATAGTTTGAGTTTGGCGTCCAGGCTCCGACCTCATCACTCCTTGCAGATAAGTTTACATCGATATCGAGGAGTGATGCGGAAAACATACTGAACCCCTAGTTGGAGCCTGCAGGTGGATGCCGGGGTGACAGCGGGCTGAAAGATTACGCAGTGGTACTGACGCAGGGCAGCAGTAGCAATGACAAGCAGAGGGGGAGTTGGCTTTCCTTGCAGT
>JAQFJB010000001.1:25129806-25140189 GCA_029874875.1 Naso minor | reverse complement strand
GTTACTGCTTTTCAAAATCACCTGACCACCCTGACAACAAAATTAAAGGCTGGATGGAAACAAGCACTTATGACCTGCTGACTAAAGGCAATGGTCTTGTACATTTTGTCACTTTTTTGTTTCTGTACAGTTTTGAAGTGGGCAGACTAAATAAAATCAAACCCCTCATGATAAACATTTTTTTTTTAAATTATCAACAGGACACGTGATTTCACAAACTGATTAGAAAATAAACTACTGTTCAAAAACTTTCAGCATCACCATTCTTTAACCAAAGTCAAATAGTGGGTGGTAAACACCCACAAACTGATAATCTATCTTTAGTTTTATGATTAAGTTGAATTTCACTCATCATCGTAAAATATTGTCTAGTTTTTCCCACTTTGTTGTCACAATTCAAGGCATTCTGGTGGATAATCAATCAATTCCAGCCATTTAAAAAACGTATTCAGACATTATCCATTAAGGAAGTGACTGTGAAGGAAGGAAGTCACATCGAGCTTTTCATTTAAACTTCGGCCACGGAGCTGAAACAGGAGATGGATGCTCCTGCCTAACCAACAGGAGCGACTTTAATTACATTCCTGATATTAACATCAAGAGGAAGTGATGGACACACAGAGGCCAGCCGCACACGCACACACACACACACACACACACACACACACACACTGAATAAAGCTTTAAAAACACAAATCGACCAAACAGGGTTGGGTGTGTTTCTGGATGAGCATGACTGTGTGTGTTACATGTGTGAGTGAGTGGATGTTTGGGGGGGGCCTTCACATCTTTCTTTAGCTGAATCTTCACTGCTGGCGAACCTGCAACGCAGCTTGCATGCCAACACACACTCCAGCAGCGACTCAGTGGGCTGTAAAATTAAAACGTCCTTTTCCTTCAGAAAACCCCGTTGTTTTGCTTATACGACAATCTCTTACATAACGGTAATAACACAAGTCATAATGGCCCCTAACTCAAAAATGCATTTTAGAGGCGGGGGATGTGATGGAGCAAGTGGCTGCAGGTAAACGCGTGGACAGCGAAGGCTCTGATGGAGGTTAATGACTCCACTGTGGAGAAGCAGCGGCCGGAAAACTGGAAACACACAGCATCTGAAATTGGACTGAGGACTATATTAAAAGGTACCAACAGGGGGTCATCTACATGTTTTTGCCCGTGTGTGTGTGTGTAGGTCTCGAACTGAAGCTGCTGCAGGGGAGAAGAGGCGAGGGGTGAGGGAGTCAAACAGAAGGTGTAAATTACGTGCATTACAGCCACACAACTGACAGCAGCTCTATTGAAGTCAACCAGCTGCAACAAATAAAAGGTGGCTGGAGGTCACTGAGACCTCCACTCCCACAATCCTCTGCTGCATATAAAGGGCAGAATGCTGCAATCCATTCCGAGTCAGACGTCAATAGTACTAGTCAGTTTTCCCAACTCAATGCTCCCAAGTGCGTCTGCTCGGGACAACATGGGCGCCCACAACAAACTGCTGTTTGTACGGCAGCTTCACCTTTGTATGAGCACACTTTAAGAGAGACAGGAGGACGAGGCGGGTACCAGCTGCATGCAAGACTTCTGCTGAGCTCAATTCACCTGAATGGAAATGGAAATGCCACTTACACAGTTTTTTAACAGCATCTTTTACAACAAAAACACTACGTAAAGTAACATTCATAACTCTGCTCATTGTCCACGTTTTGCGGCAACCATACTTCTGTGACGTCAGGTGTGTTTATGCTGGAAAACTCAGGCTATTGTCCGATTTGAATTTCTGACTTGAATGATCGCATCGGTGCACTTTTCCATGACGGAGGTCGTTTTTTTCTCAAGTGCAGAAATATTTCATCAGAAGACGACTATGTGTCCCAGACGGCTATGATGTGCAGGGAAAGGGTCAGCTGACAATCATGTCATGTCACATAACTGACATGAACTAGCAGTACTGCTAATGTGCAAATCTGCTAGCGTGTTAGCAGCCAAATAAAGTTTGCTAGTGAGTTTAAAAACACTCATTTTTCATTGCTGTGAGACCACAACTGAAATTCAATTAACCTTCAGACATATTCAGGTATAATTGGATCTATACGCATGACTGGAAAAAGGCACTTGCAGTGTGTCACTCACCTGACTATGTCCATGGCTTGATAGATGATTTCTGATTGGTCGACGGCTATGACCTTCTTGGCCCCAGATCTAGCAGCGAACATGGACAGTATGCCAGTCCCACAGCCCACATCTAGCACCACCTGCAGGACGCGGAAAAGAAAAACTGAAAGATTCCACCATAAGTTTGAGGATGTAACCCTGTTTATACTTTTGGATGGGTTTGTCTTCAACTGTTCAGAACAACTTAACACACAGTGACTCTTTGTGCTGTCTGGTTGATTTTTGAGCCTTTTACAACTTTGAGGAAGATGATGAAAAAATGAACAAGCACCTATCGTCACGGAGGCTGGTGGAGCACTTTCAACACTTTTTAGAGATTGTATGAACTTAAAGTAATGAGTGACATTTAGCTGCTTGGGCTGACATGTCTGTTTAACTGTATGTTCAGCATTATGAGCTTGTTTCAAGCCACCTTCACCGATAAAACTGCTTCTCATTCCTCTGTTTCCCCAAGTAACTTTTTGTTGTTTTTGTCAGTTGGGTTTTTTAATCCTCTCTATTTCAGGTTCCCATAGGTTACAGTTAAGTTCATCTTCGCCCCTGACTGGTGTTAAATGACCGAAGCACAGCTGCGGTGACTCTGCACGCATCTATATGTTTATGTCTCTTTCCAAGGCAAGTTCTCTGTAAGCGTCCCACTGCCTTTATGGGTTCACAGAGGGTTGCCAACACACTGCTGACTCCACACACTCTCCAAACTCCTCCAATCTTCTGCACTCCCCCATCTTTGCTGAAACAAGAGTATCCTGTTTTGTTCTCTATCTGCTGCTTCCTGTAGAAGGTGACACTTCCCTCTCTGCCAATGTTTCGCACTGACAGGGATAATGTACGTTCCCATCAACGCAGCCTGCCTCCCTCCTCTACAGCCTCATCCCAGCACTAACCAGCAGCCGCCCATATAATGGATGGTCATGATACAGGCCACTGCTTCCTGCAACTAAAGGCAATGGGAAAGAGAGGGATGGGAGGGGGTGACAAGGGTTTTTTTGGGGAGGGGGGTTGTTATGGGTTTGGTGGTAGATTGCACGTGTCTGTTATCAGCGCTCTGCAGTCGACATTCGAGGTGCTATTAAACACGCCGTGTTTTAAATCAGACACCATCACCTTATTAATGTCCTTCCTGCAAAATGTGCACGCCCGTTTCTGTTAATAGGCTCGGCCGTACCCAGCACGTACTGTATAAACACATTAATACACACATATCTGGTTGTATTTGCTCACCTTGTCTCTGAACACCTCTGGGTTGCGGTACATGAAGTCACGGTAACTCTCCGTGCGCACTTTGTCCTGTGGAGAGAATATTAAGGCATTAACAATTCAGACAACACTGGCTTTTTATTGAGCCAAAAAAAGAAAGTTAAAGAGAGAAAAGAAATGAGCGCGTTGATGTGTACGGTGAATTCCAGATTCTTTGCAATCTATAAATTCTTTGATTTCTCAGACTATTAGGATGCTCATGCTGTGAGTTGAATTTAACACAGGCCTTATCAGCCACATGGGAAACCAATTTTAAGAGCATGGCATGTAAAGATTTTTCTACACAGGTGCAGATAACAGCAGCTCAAAAGAAAACTGGGAGATTTTTGTACATTTCAGAGCAAAAAAAAAAAAAAAAACAGATGGAACCTCATGTCATTCTACCGGAGGTCAGGTCAGGGCTCACTAATTAACCTGCCAATCAAATCTCAGCACCTCCTCTCTGGGGGAAAGGTGAAAGAGTGTACTGAAGCAACACTAACATGCATTCAAAGTTCTATTCAATACTAAAAACAGAACCATTTTATATAAAAAAAAATCATTTGTAGTGTGACAATGATGACCAAAGAGCGATGAACTGTTCACTGCACTCAGCTAGAACGGCCACATAAGCTCGGATATTTCTGTCACTTAACAATGACGCAGCAGGAATGAGCAGGGAAAACCACATTTATGCTACATCACATGCTGAAACAGCTAAAGGCTATGCTGACAGAAAGCATCATACCAACAAAATGTTAATGCTGTCAATCCTTGAGCTCTAATTACTCCCAGAATTTTACACTGCAGGAAAATGATTGAACAGCATTTAGACTGAAGATTAAATGATCTGAAGAAAACGTTTAACCGCTTTTTGGTGCAAA
The DNA here is from genome assembly GCA_029874875.1 of Naso minor. Classification (NCBI taxonomy): domain Eukaryota; kingdom Metazoa; phylum Chordata; class Actinopteri; order Acanthuriformes; family Acanthuridae; genus Naso; species Naso minor. The sequence continues at coordinate 25,135,897 of JAQFJB010000001.1, read as the reverse complement.
AACAATAAAGCTCTTTGCTGAAACTCTGGTGAAACTTCTAGACAGGTTAGCACTATGAAGCAGATGACACGTTTCCTTTGGACAACAGGGTAATTTTTTAGAGACAAAATCAAAGTTGATTATTTGAAATTTAAGTGAAGGAAACTCATAAAACATGACACCCTTTTCATCTGCAATCCCTCTCTCACACACATACACACGCGTCATAGGTGATGCGGCTTCTGTTGATGTATAAAAGACTGGACCACATTCTACCGCAAAGCCCCCATCACGTGTTCTCGGCCCCTCCTGAGGCTCTGATGGAGTTTTAAGCCTGACGCACACACACGACACAAAACTTAACAGTGCTTAGCACCAATCAGGACGGCCAACAGGAAAATGTCTCAGCACTGCGGTAAGTAGAACAGAGCTGACCCCCCCACACACACACAGACATCTCCCTCAGCTTGCTGATATTTTCAGCCTCCAGCGCTTTGCCAGTGTAAAAATTAATTTCCGTGTTCGGAGCTTCCGCCGTGCGTGCTGGTGTCTCACATGAGAGCTCAACACTTATTGCTGATTTGTCACTTTTGAGAAAGTGTTTTATCCTCAGCATCAACGTCTGCATGAAGATGATCACTTCATTTACGTGCTACATCGAAATCTTTCAACCAAGACGCACGCTGATGAACCGGCGTATGCTCTGCAGAGGCTGCTGGGAGCAGTGACTCACAGGACTGTAATGCAGCCTGCCGGCCTCGTCATTGTCTGTGTGTGTGTGTGTGTGTGTGTGTGTGTTCTATGTGTGATTGCACAACTCGGACCTTCAGCATCTCCTCGTGGATGCCATAATGGCCGTAGGAGCTGAAGTAGGCCTCGTCCTCGTCCTCTCTCAGCTCAGCCACAGGGCCCAGGTTGCCAGGTTTGCTGGTTTCAGTGCTGAGCACCAAACTCTGAGCCAGCAGCCTGAAAGAGGAGCACACAGATCAGCCTTTCACTTCTCTTATTAGGACAGCAGAAAGCACACACAACCTTCATGCAGGACGTAGCAGTAAATGAAGGAGATGGAAGGCATTCATCTTTCTAACTCTCCTCCGAACCCCCTCCTCCATCTCCCTCTTCCTGTAATTTTCCCTTATTGCCCCCCTGCCTACCTCCCCTCCTCACTTTAACCTCTATGCTGCAGTGGAATTTTCCTTTCCCTTTTTTATCTTTCCCCTTCCTCCAAACTTCTTCCACGAGGTACTCTAGATGGTGTCTCGGCAAAACTGGGTTCACTATGTCCCCCTGCTGGTGTCAGGAAGGTATTGCAGAAGCACAGCAACACAACTGAGTTAACAGAAAGCACTCAATAACAGATGAGGAAAAAAAAAACAAGATTGACAAGACATTAATTAGTAGTAAAACATTATCACATTATCTTAGAAGTTATAGAGGAAACACGTGAGACGGTGACTGACTTGAGTTTGTGCAGGTCATCCATGGCTCTGGCCAGCGCCTCTTCTGAGCGGCGGGCTCTTTCCTCAGCAGCCTGCGTCCTCTGCAGCAATGCATCATGGGACCCAGCCACAGATGACTGGCACGTCGACAGGCCCGACTCTTCAGTGCCACAGAGCTCCTCGGGGTCTGCATGAAACACACACAACCATGTTAGCTGAACACAAAGACTCGACACTCTGATATTCCGTTTATTCAGTTTTTTGTGTTTGCTGTTTCGGAGTTGGGTTAATTTGTAGATTTTTTGTTGTATTTATGCACTGCATGTTGCTTTTCTATTTCAAATGGCTGCTGCAACTCAAAGTGACAATGAGGTGTAATGAGCTTAAGTGAGGAGTAATGAAAAAGTTAGTTTATTGTACTCATCCACGAGGTCTCCTGCTCAATTTACCTAAATGTGATCAATAAAAATGACAACAATAAGCCATGTAACTTAGAGTAACTCTATACAAGAAATGGAAGTTGCTGTTTCTGGTGTGTTTGTTTACTCCGCCAAGCACTTGGCAAAAAGATAAATGATGTTACGGCCATTCACTTTCAGCAACTACACGAAAAATCTCAGGCTACAACAAAGTTCAATTGCAACTATCATCTGAGAAAAATCATTCTCCAGCGGCTTTTCACACAGTGGAAAACGCACAACAGAGGAGGAATGAAGAACAACTTCCACTGCCAGAGCCATGCAGCGGAAACACAGGCTGGATGGAGTACACCACCCCTCTCCTCTGATGTTACCTCCACCTACACACAAAACTGAATCATGCTCCTCGTCTGAGCTTTTTTCAAAGGGATTTTCAGAATCATGTGATTGGCTGAAGCAGCAGAATCTGGCTGAGTGAGTTAAGAGCTTCACCAGAAGAATGACACCAACAACTTTCCTCAAACTATCCTGTGGGGCTGCAACTAGCGATTATTTTTTTTATTATCGATTAATGAACCGATTATTGTCACAGTTAATTGATTAATCATTTATTGCTTGAAATGTCAAAAAAAAGTAGGAAAACTGGTCATCTCAATCTCATAGAGCCCAATGTGGCGTCCTCAGAATATTTCTTTTGTCCAAACAACAGCCCAAAACACAAAGACTCTCATTTTTTACCATAAATGACACAGAGAAGCAACAAATTCTGACATTTAAGAAGCTAAACCACCATTTTTTTTACTTTTGAAAAATGGCTGAAACAATTAATCGGTTATCAAAATAGTCAGCGATTAATTTTCTATCAATCGATGAATGGATTAATCATTGCAACTCTAATATTCTGTGACTTGTGTAAAAACATTTTTATGAGCAAATAATCATGTTTGAGAATTAAAAATTCAGCTTGTGCGACGTTAAAAGATGCCAGATGTGTAACACGCGTTGTAGCAGCAATGCTACGTCTGCCATTAAGTTTAAACCACAGGGGGGTGCTTAAAAATAAACAACAACACAGTTGCTGTCAACAGCATCAGTCTTTTTGTTCTGCCTCCTAGTGTGACCAACTGAAAAAATATTTTTTGCACAACACTTTGTTCAAACAAGCTTGTTTGACGAGTACTGACAACAAACACGAGCCTGCTGAATGTGAGTGAGGGAATTTCTGTTTCTGACTGAGTAACAAGCCAGTTTCAGGATGTGTTATTATGACTATTTACTAAGAAATAAAACAATAACATCTGTGTAATTAATCTTGAAGCGGCAGCCGTACCTGTCTGCAGCAGCGGGTCGTCCTGCAGGACTGGTCGCAGGAAGTCTTCGCTCTCCCAGGGCAAAGGAGCGTCTGGCAGCCCCGTCAGACAGGATGCTTCACATTTCTACAATCACAGTTTAATTTAACAAGAAAACCACTCGTCATCTATTGCGCTTTCAAGATGCAAAACATTTACTTTGGATGCAATAACAACATCCATGGCCAGCGAACAAAAGGCATGAACAAAACTACAACACAACAGCAAATGGAATTCAAAGACTTTTAAGTGTATGCAAAGGTTGTCACCTCCAGCTCTTTACGGTCCAGCATTAAATCAGATGTCACTACAGACAGAACTTACTGTGGATCGGATGAAGTTGATCATCTTTATGTAACCGTAGTCATCTAAATCTAAAGAGGGAAAAAAGGGTTAAGGCATTTGCTCAAACCGAAATTATTCTCTGGTTCTTTGGTGAGGCACAAAGCAAAAACATCGACTTACTGTGTTTTCTTATCACGTCCACGAGGTTCACCTGATGCTCAGCTGAGCAGTGCTGCAAGGTCGCAGGCACTGAGCTCAGCAGCCTGAAACACAAAGTGCACAGGCAGGAAGAAATGCTTCTTTACAAAGTCTAAAACAGGATCAGCTCACACAGATTTGTCTTAAAAAATCAGCAGCAGATTCTCAGATTTATTTGTTCATTGTATGGAACATGCACTGGATTAAAACATACAATAGCAGTGGTGGACTCGGGATGTTCGAGGGGCAGAGGCGAAAATAGGAAAAAGGGCACTTGTATGCCATGGGGCACCAGCGCACAAAAAGTGGTCCGGAACTTTATTGCGCTTCATCATGATATATCTACCACAGGGGCATCCAAGAGGGCACTTCTGCGGATTTGTTTCTAACTTTAGGGCACTGGGGGGAGCAATTGCCCCCCTTACGCTCCCTCTGAGTCCACCAGTGTACAACAGGGCAGCAGATTAAATGAAAAATTAACTTAAAAAAACAAAAGCATGATCATGCCCCGATAGATTTTGAGCCGATTTTTCAGACTATTCCTACAGAGATGTTGATACAGTCTGCAGTCTTTTGGTGGTTTAACGTCATCTCAAATCTCACCTGTCGCAGAACAGACAGGTAACGGTATCTTGCTGATCCTCCTCCTCCTCCATGCACTGCCACTGCTCTTCGTCATCATCATCACCGTCAGAGAGCTCGGGCATCTCTTCCTCAGCCTCATCGCACTCTGTCACAACAAAACCTCATGAAGGTCTACAGCACCATGTGATCCACGAAGCCGCACAGTTTCTCTAGCAGTGTTAAAACCGGCCAACTGTTTTCCTCTGGTGTATTAGCTTTAGCTCTTAACAGTTACAACACATTAAAAGGTTGCTAACGCAACTAAAAACGCAGTTCATCGTTAATTATGAACGCAGCAGACACGGTCGCAAGCCAAAATAAAGGCTCGCATTTTAAATGACGGTACATGTGGTTTCTCGAGTTTAAATTAGCTGTTTATTAAACTCACGTGGGTTTGTGTATTCCGCCATGATGTCGCCTTGGTTTCATCAGACTTCCTGATGACGTTTAGTGACGTAAAGAAGGGGCAGAAGAGGCACTTCCACGTAAACACCACAAGATGTCGCCAATTTTCAATTTAGGACACACAGTGACGTAGCTCTCACTCACTGGTGCCAAAGCGTGAAAATTACAATAACAATAACAACAATAATAGTAATCTTCTAACTTGCCTCATCAACATTTGCTGCTGTTGTTAGCAAAGGACTAGTTTGATTTTTGAAAAATGTTATTTTTACAAATACTGCTTCTGAAAGAAGTTTCATTTGCTGACAAGAGTGATTTTTGTTGTTGTTGTTGTTGTTGTTTTCCCCAACCAATAATAGCCATCATATGTAACAGTAAAACACAAGAACCATTTTTTTGCACATTCAGGTTTGTGCTTTACTTTCTGCTTTTGAAGAAACTTTGCAGGACCTTCATTTGTAGTCAAGGAGCCTGTTTCACTGCATGCTTTTGCTACAGTTATTTAAGAATTTAAGCACTTCCTCCATTAATGAAAAACACTGGGCCTAAATGAAAGACAAAACCAGTGCTAGTTTAATCAAACTGCTATGATGACAGCTTCTCAAAGTGTCATTAATGTTAATTAATAGTGACTGTGGAATATTTAAAACACTGTTCAGAAAATCTCAGATACCACAGACTAGATGAGACAAACAACAGACTTTTTTCTGACCACTTCTGACTTCTGATTTACAAGAGCAAAGTCGGTGTGAAAAGAAGAACAGGACAAAATTTAAGTCAGTGCTTTTTATTCATCTTCAGACCCTTTCTAAATGGATCTCAGACTAGTAACAACTGTAACCTTGACAACTGGCATTTACACTTTTGCAAATATACAGCTCCAGATATGCAAATAAGTTGCTACAAATCCATTCATCTAACCACAAAGGTCCCTTCATGCTGGTGTTGCCACCACTATTAATGTTTGCCGAAGCAGCATACGTCTGGCCATGTTAAACTTCAGACTCATCCTTGTCTCTGGGACTTGACTCAACCATGTCACCTTCTTCTTCATCTACTGGTTTCAGGGTTGGAGGAGAAACTGTCAAAGGTTTGTTTTGGTCCAAGGAATCTCCAACTTCTGCTACACTTTCAGTCTGGCCCTCACTGTTTGATGCTTGAGGCTCAAGTTCCACATCTTTGCCCTCTGTCTGTAAGGGTGAGGCAGACTTGGTGCTCAACTCTTCATTAAGTGAAGGAACAACTGATGAAATGTTACCAGTGGCGTTCAAACTTGGGGGAAGCGTCGTCCCTGCAGGTGTTTGAGAGGAAGCTGATTCCCGGTCTGATGAGTTGGTGTGAACAGGGCGATCAGCATTAGTGGGAAGTCTTTGGAAAGGTTTGAACTTGCCTT
>JAQFJB010000001.1:25086056-25096290 GCA_029874875.1 Naso minor | reverse complement strand
TGTGGTAACGTTTTTATGCGTGCCGGTCATTAAAAATGAATTTTCATATGAAAGGGCAGTAAAAACATTAACTTCAAAGTGTGTGTGTCTGTTTAAGTGTGTGTGTGTGTGTGTGTTGCTCTTTGCATGTGAATGCAGCCATGATCCCTGGACTCAAGAGATGGCCTATCTTTGCCTGTCATCTCTAATCCTTGAAATATTGTCCCAGTTCAATGAATGGTGTAAAATTGGAACATATGCGTCATTATTCAAAAATCTTTCATTATACTGTGATTGAGTGTTTGTTATCTCATCCTCGCCGCCTTTTACCAACCATTCCTCACAAGCAGCAAACATCCCATATAGTGATGAACACAAACATGCCAAAGCTTCAGTTTCTCAAATTGCATGAATGATCGCTGCAGATTTACTTCAAGGAGAAATGCATGAGTGAAATATGTGTCTGCCTTGTACAACAAATGGTAGCTTTAATTTCCCATCCGTCTGCAGGGATCTTGCAGATTGTCAGAGATCTGGCCTGGCTGGACACACGTCGTAAAGCTAATAGGGTTGGACTCCCAGACTGTGACACTGAGATTTGCTTCCCCCTTGATCAATTAGTCTCCGCTTGTCCCACTGTATCTGCCTCAGAGGAAAGACTGCAAAGATCCATCGAACCGTAGACTCAGAGGAAAAGACGATGGGAAAACATTAAAGGAGAACCGTGGCCATGAATAATAGCTGGAATCAAACAGTCTCATGAAAACTAGAAAGTGAAACAACTGGAACCAGAAATTTGGCAATGTGTGTGGCATGGTAAACAATAGGTCACACTCAAAGTTTTTTCATCTTCCATATCCGCTAAACAGAAGGCGAGATTTAGGAGCAGATTGAGCTCCTTGCATCCTTAACCCGGCTTATATTTTACCAAATGAAAGGATGACGTCTCGTCTCGAAGCTTTACCTCAAGAGGTTCTCTGAAGGCAAGTGAAAGTTTCAAATTCCTGCTCGGCGGCTTGTTGTCTTTGGAGTGGACGCCCTCTCAGGCTATTGTGCTCTCCTTGACCTTAAGTGTCTTATCATTTGGCCCTGCAGAGCAGAGGTCATTCTGCAATAGGTGACCCTTCCCCCTGCCTGCTCCATCCAGCTTTTGTACAAGTACAAGAGTTCTCTCTCCAGAAAGACACTCCAGTTGAAGATAATACACAAAGTACTCTGAGATAAGTCTCAATACAGCTTTTAATGACTGGTAATGGAAAAGTTGATGAAGATGCCATAAATTTAGCATTTAAACCCTTTTACAGTCATTTATAAAGTTTCTGAATGCTCTGACTCTTTTGTGTTTTTGTTTTATTTTCTGGTGGACTGGCTTAACCCCACATCCTGGTCATGAGTTCACCATAAAAGGCCACTTGCAATCCTGGTGTCTCTTTGTTCATTCTGTTGATAGCTGGGTGAAAAAGCATAAAAGTACTCCAGTGTGTCACTGTTTCTGATCTGGATAAACTGTGTCATTTCTTGCTCATTAAGCTGAAACGGCTGAGCTCAACGTGGCTGCTAAACCTGAGGAGAGAGGAGGCGTGAAGGAGAAGAAAGGGGGAAATGGACTGCAGGCGATGGTGAAAGGGATAGACGAGTGATGGTTTAGAGAACTGACAAGCAGAATGGAGGAGTTAAAGACCTGGCAAACAGAGGTCACCTCACCTAGGGCCTAGTAGATTCCCTATAATGCAATGATGGGATCAATTTCAGGCCACACGGGGACTGAGAACCAGCACAGGCCAATGATTCTAAATGGCTCTATGTGACTTTAAGATGCAAGACTTTGACTGCTCCAGGAATCAGACCTGCGGGGGTGTGCTGTGTGGAAGGTCAGTCATATCACATTACTGCTGTCTGTATGACCAAAGACCCTCACCATCCTCATGGTCATCATGCCTCACAGAGTTTCAACAGGGTAAATGGACCAGCTGATGGTCCACATCCGGGTTGAAGAGACCAGCGGCGGCCCCAGACAACACCTCACACCACGGATGTTCAAACCATGTGGATGCTGTCGACAGGTGTTGGATTTACCATTTCCAACCCAAATATTAAACAAACTGTGTGACTGGATTACTTCACAGTTAGTGTAAACTCCATACTAAACAAGAATATACAGTGCGGTCAAAAATGATTCCAATGGTTGCATGTTTTTCTTTTCTTTCTTTCTTTTTTTTTTTGGCCCTGTAATGCAGTAAACTGAAATGGATAAAATCCTGGTTCTCAGTGAGGGTCATAAAAATATTGCCATAAAAATCTATTGATTATAGACATCACAAACTCCCAGAGCCAATTGTGGGACTCACTGGATTAGTTGAATTGAGGTCTAATGACAGATCTGGACAGTTAAAACTTTCCCCCATTGAACCCAAGAAAGCTGTTATTGCCTTATTTGCATGCTTATGAGCTTATAATGTAGCTGAAAATAAACACATTAACATTTTTCTTCCTGTTTAATTTCCAATTCAAATCAAATAGGAAGGAAAATTCTAAATGGGTTGTTGTCTTAACAGTTTCTAACTGCAAGGTTGGTTCAACATGGCAGAGGTCATACAACAAGAATTATGTTTAAAAAGAGATTTGAGATTGTGGATTGTGAACAATCCCTTAAAAACCACACCAGTGTTACTACGTCATTGTCCTTTGTCAACATTAGCCACATATGTTACATAAACCTGACGCATTTTTCCCCAAAACGCTTTATCTGTGAGATAGCATGTTTGTTTACATTTTGTCCATATTCAATAAACATTACCGAAAGTACCGGAAAATGTGTGACAACGTCAGTTGAAAAGAACGTCTGTTTCAAAATCCTTCTAGGAAGGCAGTACTTGTTAGGAACTATTTTTCCAGGCGTAATAACTCTGGTCTCCACGGCTCCCCTCTCTCTCTTGCTCAGCCATTTCTGACCAAATAAACGCAGATGTTCTCTTTAGAAGGGTGAATTACCTGTACCAAGCAACTTTCACTTGTCCTTTTGTGTTTCTATACCCTGTTTTAAAATGAATGGCAGTGAATGGGGTTTTAAAATGCAGTCTGAGATTTACTAAAGTATACACACGGTCCAGTTTTAACAACAACATTTGTAGAAGATAAGTGGATTCTCTGCTAATGGTGACAAATCAAAAATAGACTGGCCTTTAAAATGCACCTATTGTATAAAAATCACCAAAATCAATGAGCGCCTCAGCTGAAATGTAACATCAAGATTCTCCTTAAAACGTTTAAACTGAAATCCACAGAATCTGAAGGTCAGCAGGGTTTTCTTTGGTCATGTTCCTGCATGACAACATAAACATGCACTCTTGCTCCCAGCCTTGTTTTTTCTCGCTTAATATAAAAGAAGATGAGTGGAAAAAAGCTAAATGTTCAGTTGTTTTGTTGTTGATCTTCGATTAATCGTGAGAGGCCAAGTGCAAGCACCGTGTCCAGCCTTGTTTATGTTGGGCTCAGCTAGGACCCATTCAAATACACACACACACACACACACACACACAGTGGCACATGCAAACACACACTTGTGCAGCAGGAGCAGCAGCAGCACTGAAAAGATCACTGGTTTCCTCCTGTTATGCAAATGAATCAAAACGCTTGAGTGAGAATTATATATGAATCCAATGAGGCTTTTTCTCTCTTTTAGAAATGCTTAGCCACAAGTACTGAGAGCTCTCAAAGGCAAGCGTCCGCTTCACTCCCTAGCCATGCGTATTATTCAGCTTGACGAGACGCAAACTGACATAAGCACCCGGGCTCACTTTCACCCACTGGCAATCCGATTATATGGCCAACACGGCATCAATGCTGCAGGGCCAACAGGCAGTGAAGTCCGTCAAGCATCCCCTCCTCCACCCAAGCCCCTTCTTTCCCCATTCATACCTTCTTCTTCTTCTTCTTCTCCTTCTTCAACTGCCCCGCACAGCCACCCCTCCCTCCCACACACACTCTCTTACACACATACACACACACATACTCTTCTCTAGGCCTCCAGCACCAGTAAACAACAAACCTCCGAGCCAAATAGGAAGTTTTAGCCCAAATAAAAAGTTTCTTGGAACAATGAAAAAACAGTGAGGCAAAATGTTGAATTGCTCCTTTTCATTCACTGCATGACTAAACAAGCAGCATTCATCATTTTGGTGCTCACAACCAGAAACATGCAGACAAGCATTTTATTGCATCGGTCCCAAGCTTGTCCTTGCCGGCTGTGCTGCTCTGCAGAGCACAAAGACAGTATTAGGCAGCTGCATGTGGTGGCCTTGTGAACCCTGTCTAGTGCCTGTTCATTCCATAATAATTAGATATTAGTGGCTATATCTATATCAAACAAGTGCTGCAGGTCGCTCCAACCGGGAGAGTCAGCGCTAATGTCACGACGGGACTCCTAAGCTAAACCGGTGTTGACAACCACACAGCCTGGCCTTCTTTTCCGTGCTGCGCAGTGACGCTTGGGTCCTCAGACAGGGCACCCGTTGGAGCAGTGGGTGTTTACATGACGCTACCCGAAAAGACTGCCAGGTGCTTGGGGGGGGTGGGGAGTTGGAGTCGCGGCTCCTCTTGCAAATCGGCCCCGCATCCGTGAAACCAATGTAGAGATGAGATTAAACTTGCAGAGAGATACATTTGCAATTGATTAACACTGAGCCACTGTGACAAATTGTATATACTTTGGAGGGAGTGTGTGCAAGTCTTTGTGTTTGCGTGTTTGTGTGTGTGGACTGATCCCTGCCAGATTACAATTGAAACTAGAGAGGTTAGTAAAACGACTACTTACATTAGTTTTACTGCAACTTACAACAACTACTGGTTTTGAGTATTTTTTGACCACAGATGCTTTTTCCAGAGACCAGAATTAAAATATTTAGATTTTAAGAAATTCACATCATTTCAGGTAGTTTAATGAGCCAGTGGAGGATGTTCCACCTGCCTGCCTGTCGCCTGTATTTGCTTTTCTCTGTGAGCTTACTGTGCTTGTTTAACTGAATGTCTTCTATAGACTATGTGTACCTTCCCGTACATTTGTGTGCAAATACACTGAAAGCCACTCGAAACCGCAGTCAAATTCCTTGAGTGCCTAAGCATATTTTCAGTCATGTGCTGGTGTAAAAAAATTCCGACAGTCCTGAAGGCAGCAGGGATGATGCAGCCTTGGATCCATATTACTCTGCTAGCAGGTTGCACGCTAACTGAAAACAGGCGGTACAGTGCGGCTACAAGAGGATGTCCCACCCTTTTTAATGCAAGCTGAGCGCACCGTGGTTCTGCTATCGGCTCTGAACATACAGGACTAACCTCTAGACTTTGGCGAGATGACGACGCGGTCGGAGAGAGAAAAAGCCCAGAAACTGAACGAGCAGCATCAGGCCATTCTGTCTAAACTGCTTAGAGAAGACGACAACAAGTATTGTGCTGACTGTGAGGCAAAAGGTAAGCCTGTTAATCTTTACTACCAACCTCCATGTCGAAAATGTGTGCCTGACATGAATAAATGATGAGGGAAGTTGGAAACTACCGGCTTGCTAAAGCTAACGGTACAAACGTACTGTAACGGTTTTCTGATGGGAGTCCCTTATGTGTAGCTGTGCCTACATCCCTCTTAACCTCACTTTAGCTAGTGACATAACATAAAGGATAACGCTGAAGTGTGTCATTTCCTCAAAAACATTTATTAACATTATGTAGGTCTTTACTAATAATGTATCATAAGCTACAAACATAGTTATTGCTCGTCCATTCAGAAATGATCCAAAATAAATAATATTGAGTAACATTGTCCAAGTTGCCACAAAAAAATATACAACTTCCGCTTATCAATTTCAAAATAAAATCTTCACCGCTATCGTTAAAAATTGTGATGTGATGATGAGGAGGATAACTGAGGATGATGATGGTGGTGTTGATGGAAAGATTAATAATTAAAACGAAGAAAAGGTCACAGGACACCGTAATTTCGTCGTAGTGAGATAGAATAATAATAAAGGATTTACCCAATTTAATTTATTGAAATTTTCTTAATTTTCTGAAACTCAGTTGTTTGTTATTAAGTTGACATTTCACCCGCTTTATAGCATTGTGTACGCAAGATTTTAACATATGCAATTACACTAATTTCAAACCCAAGACAAACTAAATGCTGAGCAATCATTGGCTGTGCGAAGCTTTGGGTGTTTTCTGAGGTTTAGTATAGTGTTTTTTCCCTTCTCAACACGTAGAAAGGCTTTGAAAATTGCGGGGGGTTTTTTTGTCTCACCATGTATAGACGATATCTGTGCCTTGAAAAGAGTTTGCTGGTACTTTGTCTTAGGCACATTTATTTTGAAACCAGATGGAACTTAATTCCGGTTTTGAATTGTGGGGCTTCGGTGAACTTGGCGCGGGTTTTGCCCGACAGTATCAGTGTCATGTCCTTGACTGTTTTATTTATGAGCGGAAAACGTGCGGTCCTGTGGAGGCAACATTTAATTAGAGTTTTCGTTTGCTCACTGAATGAGCCGCGGAGAAAACACGTCAGCATCAGATACTGAAGGTCCTGCGGCCGCTAACAACACCTCTGATGATGTCCGAGTGCAGAGCACAACCACCCACAAAACTCCATTCAGAAATCTGAAAGTTAGACTTTTCTATACATAGACTTTAAGGTACAGTAAGAAAGAAGAGTTTTCCTAAATGAATAAGTACTTGTCCTCAACTCGGCATTATTCCAATACTTAAAGATTATACGTAAAGATTCCCTGTAATGAACTGTATCAATGTAAAAATGACATTTTGATTTTAATTTAATAATGTAGTAATATAGGCTACATCTATCCAGCAGAGTTGTCACAAGATTGTGACTATGTGTTCGCCAATAAGAATGGAAGCCTGAAATTCCGAGATTTTCGGGTGGAGTTTGAACGGCTCCTATCGGGGTTACCTGTGACAAATTAAATGGCTGTTGCGTCATCACCGTGCCTGTGCTGCCATCTGGCAATTGCAGTTTGTAGGAGGCCTTCCAGACCTCCCACAGCCAGGGAATCGGTTTTGATCATAAGTTATCACTGCCTACTGCTGAAGCAGCGTCTTTCTTCAGTTTCCAATTTCACTTGAAAATCCTTGAGGTTAATCTAAATGACATTTCATTATAAAACCTGGTGTTGCAGATGCAAGCAGGCACACAGTGCTTCAGGGTTACGTCATGAGACGGGTTACGTCAAAACAAAATAGTTTAATGCCCACTATCTAGCTTTTTATGCACCTTTAGCAGTCTCTCTCATTTCTCATTTAATGTGCTGATTCTGACACTTTCCTTGGTGAATAAAGTTTAAAAGAGATGGTTATATAACCACCTGTTACCAAGCAAAAGTCCATACTTGAATCACTTAAAAACAAGTAAACACCTCCATGACAGGTAAACAGCTGTGTTCAATGAGGAAAGCCATGAGATGTGGTTAAAAGCCCACGACGCAGCAAGCAGGCTAAGCTGTTTCTCAGTTGTTTGTTGCATTTTTTCAGTTGCTGAGCAAATTCTGTAAATAACAAGACATGTCTAAAAGATCTGGAAAAAAGCTTGTAGGTGGACCTTGATGTCTCACTAGTGTTTGTAAGGTCAATAACTCTTTTGCTCAGTATCATTATAATTTATCCAAATGATTGTTTTGCAGAAGACTTACAGATCTTTACTTGAGTGAGTTGGGTTTTTTTCACAGTGTTGGTTGTCAGTGTTATAATATTCTGTAATTTACAGTTCTCTCCCTTTTGTAATTGTACTTTTTTGTTATTCATTATTAATAGAGTAAACTAATGCAATATTTTAATATTATACATGTGAATGGAGCATAAATGACAAGAATTTAAACTGACTATGATTCAACATGTACAGAAATCCCACATTGGGCGTGTAGGTCTAAAGTTGATTTATTTCCAACTCATGCGTCACTTGGACTCAAGTGCCAGTCTCTCCAGCCCAATAACATACTTCCTACAGACATTAAAGTGTAATTTTTTAAAATTGTGGTTTTGTTGATTCTTATCCAGAATGAATGAACAGCAGCTGATCAAGCAATTGTGTGTGTGTGTGTTATCTAGTGATTTGTGTTTTCTGCAACAGCCAGCAACATTGCAGCCTGAGGCATGTTTACTTCTGTTAGTCATGAAGCAGCAGCATTCAGCCATGACCTATGACTCATATTAAAGATGTCATAGTTATTTTTATCCAAACAGTATATATATGGTGTTAAAACGTCTTGTACCATGGTCTTGGCTTGTACTCATTTCTGATTGGCTGGAGGGTGTCAATCTATGGAACTCTTCAAGTAGCTCCAGTTAAACAGTCTGTTCACTGTTCACCAACTAAATGCGCTTCAGCTGCCAACTCTGCCACTTTAGAAATAAATTAAATGTAAAAAATATGAATATCTTTCTTCCAACTGTGTTGTCCCGCGGTGCAATATCCTCTGAGCTCCACAGGATGGTGCACGTAAGACATGAGCTGCAAGGGGTAGCCTACACTCTGATAGTGGTAAAATAAAGTGGTTAAACTAAGTACCCGCTGGCTGAACTGGCTGATTTTATGCAATAGTTACCTCATGAAAAGGTGAGTAAGCCCTGTGTTTGATTTGAAAAATGTTAGTAACTAAGTTTATGTGTGCCAGTCATTTTCTTTGTGCAATTTGTTGTTTGGGGACAATGACATGATTGACTGAGCTGCTAGACCTGCTGATAAACATACTGGCCAATTACATTTACTGTTTGTCCACCGTGCACAATGTTATTGACTTTAAATCTCGCTAGCATTACATTAGCTTTCTGGCTAACAGCTGAGCGGACTAGTTCATCTCCCGTTGCTACGTTGTATCTATGGCCTGTCCCTTTCACTGGAGTATTGAACTGCTTTTTCATTACATAAGAACCTTATGGGATTGTAATGATTATTCCAGTTATTAATCAAGGTCTCAGGTGTTGCCAGGGAAACTAAGTTGTTTCTTGCTTAAAACTTTAAATTTTGACCGAAAAAGGCTTGAAAATAAAAACTGTTGGTCTAATTATTATTTTATTTGGTAAGTGACCATGGTATAAGTGGAATAATGCCCTCTGAAGTGTCCATATTCAGGATTGAATGGACTTCGTAGAGGCAACTGGTTCACGTCTCCTCATCTTCATCTCGTTGGGCATTACCCCTTACTTATAATTTCGAAGTTGAAAAATGAAATCGGTTTACATGTTTTTCTAGGGCTGAGGAAATTTCATTGCTGTGTTTTTAAAAAAATTCTTTTTCCTCACTGTCAGTGACAATCACCAAGTCAGTTTCAAATTCAGGTGCTAAATGATCAAGACATTTACACCAGCACGTTGACATCTGTATAGGCTAAGAGAGCTCTTAGCCTGCTGTTAGCAAGCTGTTAGCCCCCGGCTAAGAAAGCTTTCACACGGGCACATTCTCAAGGGGGCTAACCCTGACTTAAGCCCAGGGCTTGTTAGCCCTGCTCCAGAGCAGGGTTAGCCCTGACTTTTTGGGGTTATCCCCACATAATCAGCTAAGCACAGGACTAATAGATGCCAGTGTGAAACAGGGCTGAGGAAAGTAGTAGAATTTTCACCATCGTGGTACTTCGCTTGTTACCACACCCACCAAGCACAGAAACAGCAACATCTCCTTCATTTGCCACCGCTAGAAAAGGTGAAACAATAGACGTCTTCTTTTCAGCCTTTTCTTTTTCTGCTGTATTCTCTCTTTCTGATGTTTTAACACGGCTGTCATGTAAAGCCCCGCTACTGCCAACATTGTTGCTACTAGCTATTGTTAGCTCACAGCCCATGATGCAACGTTTGTCACGTGACAATTTAGAATGTAAACTGTCGTCACATGCTTCAAGAGACTTTTAACCCAGGGCCAACAGGGGTCGCAGTGTCAATCGTCTAGCCCTTGGCTTAGGTTAGCCCTTGGCTAACAATTTGTGGGTGAAAAGGGGCTAAGTTAGCCTGGGGTCAACTCTTAGCCCTGGGTTAAGGATAGCTCGGGGCTAAGAGCGTGCAGTGTGAAAAGCCCAATTGAGGTTTAAGCATTTAAAAAAAAATTGTATTTCAGTTGAATTGTTAAATCAGTATTTATTGAATTACATGGAGCTTAACTAATCATAAGGTGAAAAGCAGCACCAAAGCAGAACAACATAATTAATGTGTAAAGACTTTGTCAATGACCACACTATTGAAGGCCACACTGAGGGGGCCCGAGCCGTCA
>JAQFJB010000001.1:24986139-24997652 GCA_029874875.1 Naso minor | reverse complement strand
GCATTAAAGGACAAGTTTGATTTTTTGTGCATTAAGCCTCATAATAAGGATATTTGCGATCATAAACGATGTTCCACAGCATTATCATTATTACGAACAGTGCAGTCACAAGAGCTGGAGCTTATTGCTTTGGTCACCACTAGTGGAGGGAAAGGCACTGCACCAATCCGTTAAAAAAAAAAAAAAAGTATGAGGTTTTTAAAAGACAAGAAACTCACCAAACCGTCAGTGATGTCCCCCCATGTTCCATCATTATACATGAATGTAAATACGGGCATATAACCCAAAGACAGCTCTTTTAGCTTCTTCAGGAAACAAACAAACAGCTGTTTTTTGGGTTACATGCTGGTGTTTAGATTCATGTTACAGTGTTGGAACATCAGCAGGACATGACTGGACGTCAGGTGAGTTTCTCGTCTTCTAAAATGAGCGTTTATTGTAAGGGACTGTTGCAACGCCACTTTCCCTCTGTTGTTTCCACTGACAAGGCTGAGGGTGAAGTCAGCAATGAGCTCCAGCTGTCCTGACAGCACTGTTCGTCATAATAATGCTGCAGAACATTGTATATGATCGTAAATATCCTTCATTATAAGGCTTATTGTGCACAAAAACAAACTTGGACTTTAACTGATTCTGCTGCATGTCTGTGAAACCCACTAGGACGGCATCTGTGATACTGAGCTAAAAAAAAAAAAAAACTTGACCGATGAATTCTGAAAGCATCATGCACTTCTTTAACTAAACCACAACATCCACAATATTAAAGGTCATGCGCTGGGATTTTGGTTCATTACAGCTTTTGTAGTTGTGTCATCCCTTTCTTTGTTACTGCAGCATTGTGCTCGCTCAAGTCTTTACTGAGACCTGCTAACACGACAACATCACTGAAGCAGAAGCGTTCAGACAGTCAGACAAGTTGTAAACAAAAAGTAACAGTCATGTAGACGATCTGAGGAACTGAATGTCAGCGCACCAAAATGTCACTGAAGTAACATGTGATGACTGTTTACGCTAAACAGTTTAAGAAATTATTGTACTGTTAGCCTTTGTTTGTTTATTCAGAACCTGTTTGACTTCATTTTGTCTCGCTGTTTTCAAGATCGCACCATGTGCAAAACTACAAAAATAAGTCTGAAGTGGAAAAAAAATGAAACTATTTTAAAACAATTAAGCTTTACTGAACAGATGATTAAACTGATTAAACTGATAAAGTATGTGCGGGTAATCCAAATGTATCTGTTCAGATCAGAGGGGAACTTCCTCCACACTAAACAGCATGATTGGCTGATATCTGATATATCAGAAACTATATAATGACAAAAATCAGCTCTGTCATCTCCTGACTTCTGGGTTTTGTGGAACCTGATCACAAACATGGTTGTGACGCATCGTTTTGTGCCAGTGTGTGTGTGACTGTGTGGGTAAATTTGTCACGTCTGCGCACACTTTCACTCTCTCAAGAGGATTCACAGATTACAGCTACCAGCTCACCTGCTGAACTTTGATTTTTACCTCAATATTTATGTCTCTGTCCTCTGAAACATGCATGCAGAGGTTTCAACACCTCAGAGAAAAGCTGGTTTTCTCAGTGTTGGTAAAAAAAATAAAACTTACGCTTCACCACTGATGAAACAAACCAAATGCAGAGATGACACAAATCAATAAGCAGCATAGTCTGTTTTATTGCCTCTTTGCTTTTTTATAAAAATAGTTGTGTTTCTTCTTCTGTATTAATGCATCACAGTTAAATGTTCCTCGTTGTTATCTCCTCAGAAGATTTCTCCTCATCATCATGTCTTTTTATTTTCCTAGTTATCCTTACTCCACACATAAAAACTTCCTTTGGCTTCATCAATATTTCTCTGTTCTGTGTGCGGAGCAATTTATGCAAAGCTGCTTCAATTTATTGTGTGAAAAACAAAACACAATCGGGTTATCTTCGTTAGCTCAGAAGGCAAATGCAAATTTGTTTTCATTTAAAAGAGGTCACATTTTTCCAAGCTTGAGGTTTCTGGAACAATTTCTTCTATAATTTACTGTTGTGTCGTATCTCCCATGAATAGACTGACTGTTATTGCAACTGATGACTTACTTATGTAACAAATGAGCACAGTATTTCTGAGTGTACTGCGCATACAACACCTTGCCGTGCATCATGCGCTCGCCTCTCTGTCAGAGCTTTTTGTTGCAAGGCTGTTATATTTGATGCATAATGCAGACTTTAGGTGCCGTTTCTTTGTTGCCCAGGGCTTTAAAGCCTTCGTGTGGAGATAAATGTGGCCAATAAATGTCTGTCCCCTCGGAAATAAAGATTTGAGGTTCGATATATTTGTTTGCATAGAAACTGTGTCTGTGCAGTTGATTTCAGTCTAGCATGTGACCACCTGAGTTCTGACCAGCTGACACAGTCGGGGATTTTTGCTTCTCTCACAAACACAAAACCACCACTCCCTTTGATCAAACATTAACCAGCCTGCTGAATCATTTATACAACATCTTTTGGGTCTTGTCCTGCTTATCTGCAAAAAGTTTTACCATCTACAAAAATACAGTGTTAAAAATCATCTGTGCCAAAAGAAGGTACCAGTCTGAAACTGAGATCTACACACAGAATACACGGACACATGTGGGCCTGACTGTGTGCACGCAGCCTAAAGCAACATAATGCAAAAACAGAAAACAAAACAATAATTTTGGTGTAACTGGGTCATATTTTATCGAGAGAATGTCCTTCGGTTCTTCCTCTGATGTCCTACGACTGCTCTGCCTCAACACTGTGATTCACGGAGGTTCCTGAAAGCAACATGTAGGCTACCTGCTGCAGACCGAAGCAGCAGCTGAGCAGCACCGGGGAGTGTTGCTGTTTTGCACTACTATCAGAGGAGGTTTGCTCGCCGGCAGATGGAGGTCCAGCATTGGGATAGACACCAGAACCAGAGCCGAGTCAGCGGGAAATGTAACTGAACTCAACAGCCTCCACTAACTTTATGACAGAGGTGCAGATACCGTAAAGAGACTCTCTAACCAAGCAAAAGGATGAGGAAGCATCATCTCAGACTGGCACGTAGCAGGGAGTCATAAATTTTGGGGACAGCAACGCTAAATAAAAGGCTGCAGACAGAAACAGAGCTGGACTTGCTGTTGAATAGCTAGTAGCTGCTTGTAAGTTACATATCGTGTGTTGTGGCTCTTGCTGAATGTTTGACACATGGGGGGAAAATACCTGCAACGCTGCGGGGATGCCAAATCGCACAGAAATAAAATCCTACATAATGTTGCTTTAAATATTAACTCTGTTCCGACCTGGCAAAAACTGTTGCAGTTTTAAGTGACACCGCACCTGAAGGTGAAACCCAGTGTGGTTACAAAAAAAAAAAGCTCCTTTGTCAGGCCGCTTTAACACATAAACACAATCACAGAGTGTCAGCCTGACATGACATGGATGAGCTGCATCCTCATTGAACACATTTCTCCGTCACAGTTCATTTCCTTCACTCTGTTTTTCATCAAGCCCATTAGACACCTGCTCCTGCTCGTTTCTACTGTCAGTCACCATCTAACTTCCCCTCCCTTCTTTTGCTGCAGCAGAGGATTGGAGTGTGGAGAGGATAAATCAGTGCAGCAATCACGGTATTATTTAAGGATGTTCAACAAACAAGGTGTTAAATAAGACAGAACCAAGAAAGAAACACTTCTAAAACATGAACAAACTCTGACACTCTCTTTCTTTTTCAATATCCAGTGGAGAAGCACAGTCTGCAGCGCTGCATGGTTGATTTTGCAGCTATGAAGTTTACAAAATCTTATCAGCTGGGGGTCATGAATTATGTAATTTGAAGAGTCAGGTTGTCCTAATTACAAGAAACATGAAAAGAAAAATTACTTTGTCTATGTTTTAAGCCTCGTCTTCAGCCTCGATTCAGAGGAGGTGAGTAGACTTTAATTTGAGCGTTGAAAAATTCAAATCAAAAATTTAACAGCCACATCTATTGAGAAAACGGTGTCCTTGTACACGTGCTGTAACATGCTGCCAACAATATTCATTTGAGCTACTTTCTCTCACTGAAAAAGTCAATTTCAATTCTGGTGTAACCCCAAACAGAGCATCTAATGTGATAGTAAGTCTGGATGGTGTTCAGTTTTCTAACCCTCAGCAGGTGAAATCTAATAAATGTCATATTCTGCGACTTTCACATCGGACTTGGATGAGACACCCAATGTTTGTTCGCGTGTTTCTGTGTGTGTGTGGCATCCTGTGTGGTTTTCACAGCTCGGTGTCAAATCAACACCCACACTCAGCCTACTCAAACTGACACACACACACACAGACACACGGAGCCTGACCGGGTGGCAAAGGAATGACCCGTTGATGGGGGTCCGTTTAACGAGGATGTGACAGTTGTAAAAACAACCTCTCGCATGGGCCTTGGTAGTCGGAATGCTAATCTGCTAGCATGAGCGTGAGGTAAAAGTTCTGCGGTCTATTCCACTGATGGAGCTGATTTCCATGTTTATTCGTTTAGAGACGGGGGTTAAGTTGAGTGGTGGTAATTGGCAGCAGCTTTGGAAGCTTTGAAAGCAATGAAATAAAGTGCAGGAAAAGTGGACTCTCATACTCCTCCAGCTGCCAACTCAACTCTCAGGACCTGAGTGTGTTTGTTAGCGTGCGTATGCGTGTGTGTGTTTGTTTTGACAGTACAACAACACACAAAGCAGGCATTTGCATAATGACTGCGGTTGCACCTGCCCTTAGCACTGCTTGAGTGCCTCAGATTTTGCTTTAAAGCCGACAAACCTACTGAGATTAAACGCAGTGATCCAAAAATACTCACACACACACACACACACGAGCTCCAACATCTGAGCTTATCCAGAGCAAAATAAAGGCAGATTTTTGACAGCCATTATCCAATAAACAACAACAGACTGCTTGGATGCACATTAAAAACTGACACGTACACCATCCAGGGCACAATCACAGACTTCATATATTTGGAACCACTTGATTGGTCTCAGAAGTATCCAGCACTTTTCTTGTCTTCAGAAAAGGACAAGAAGATTGCAGTATATTTTCTTGTCTTTAAAGTCTTAAATAGTTTATTTAAAGAGGTGCTGTTTTTACAGATGACACTGGGGCTATGTGGGGTGTTGATAACAACACGACAAAACCACTGAGAGATGCTCAAACCACCAAGAGCAAAGAGCAAAACGCTCAATTACAGGCAACTGCGGGGCGTAATCAGTGCTAATGGCAAAGACCTAATTGATAGTGAGTGGGACAGGGAGCCGTACTAAAGTGTGAGTGTTTCTACATGTTTTTCTGTGGTGAAGAGAAGGAAAATCTATAAGAAACAGAGGTGCATGAATAGGAACAAATGACAAGGTTTACATTCTGTCCTTTTATGAAAATAAAGTATTGTTGGTCCTTCATTTTTCAAAGTGATCTTTAGAAGTAAAAGGCACCTTTAAACAAACTCTAAGTACAGGAACTCAGATGTCAAAAGATTAGAACTGGCTTCATAAATTGTTCTTTTAAATATAGGTGTAAATAACTGTTTTCTGATAATGTAAGAGGTTTGTTTACAACAGTGACATATGTTAAACAGCAGTGTGTCAGTGGTCTCTGCAGCAATGTGAGGGAAGTAGGTTAGCTAGCTATCTTTGGGATTAACTCAGGTTTTCTGCTATTCACAAATATGGTATCCCAACATGGACAAATTTACCGACTTAACAGTAAGAGTGACACATGTTGTTTGTATTAGATCATGTTTCAGATTTGTCACACATCCACTCTGGTTTTAAAGCAAAGCTTCTGACAAACACAGTGTCACTTAATCAAATTAAATATTAAAATGATCTTTAAAGCTGAGTAAAAACAGAACAAAGTTTCTTTCATTCCTGCGGTGATTTCTGATGGCGTCGACTCTTCTGCACTATTATTCGATCACTGCAGCTCAGAGATACATGAAGTGACTTTGTGACTGCAAATAAAAACGGTGCCGTCTGTTTTTGTCTGTCACTTTTTAGAAAAATAATCCACACATTGAATTTGCTCCAAGTAATTACAAAGGCAGCATTTCATTTAGAAACACAGCAATCATCGGGTATTTACTGCTTTTCTCATCTCTGCTCTGGCAGAATAAACAGTCTTGCATTTCTTTTAACAAGTTTGCACATAATTTGTTCATCATTAGACAAAAAATTTTTTTTTAAAATACTCACTTTTTACTAATGACATAAAATACATGATTGTTGTTTTCAAACAGATTTCACTTTCTTGGTTTTTCAACTCTCTCTATAGCCAAATGTGTTGATTTCACTACTTCATTGTGGTTCTTTTGACGCTGCTTGTGATAATCGCTCTTGTAGACTGATTACACAATAACTGAACTAGCTGATAACAAGTGTCATTGTATCAAGATGACCAATGTTTACTGAAGCAAGGTAACCCGAGGACAACCATAAAAGTTGTACATGCTTTTTCGCACACACCCTAAAGCCTATGTTCTCATAGTAAATTGATATTATGACTAATAGTCATCATCAATAAGCTTTCTTTGGAGGATTTTGGGGGTGGAAAATTTCCCATAAAATCAGCACCAGACAAAGAAGCACGTTTGCGTTTAAAAAAATGAAGCACATTGAATACTAAAAAAAATCTTGACACAGGATGTCCTCATAAATACAGTAACATGGGTCCATGTGGGTAATGAAGGGTTCAGGGATCAGCTGTGCTTCCACCTCCTCCTTGGTTGTTAACTATGGGTGTATCTCTCTCTCTCTCTCTCTCTCTCTCTCTCTCTTCCTGGAGCTTTGGGATGCTTCACTAGTCTGGCTGGTGGCCAAAAATAGCCCCCTCAGCTGGCACACTGTCCCAATTTATGACCCTTCACATTCAGCTGAGGGCAGCCCCACTGACGGCTCATTTCCCACAGAGAACACAAAACTGTGAAAACACTGAAATCTCCACCAGCAGCGTCACAAAGGAAATCCCACTCACATATCTGCTAAATGTCACTGTTGACAAAGTCACATCATGCCCGGTTGTAAATATTTTCTTTGTCAGCGCCCAATTTCACTCCTGGAGATGAGAGGGATGCCGACTCTTTTGCAGTGTAATAAGATGAGGAAAAACTGGCCCCAAAACCAAAGCCTGCGATACTTTCAACTGAGCGCCAACTGCCAGAAGCCTGAGCCAGAGGCTTCACGGACGGCAGCCCGCAAGACCGCAAAAGTAAAAATAAATGGGCTCACCATCCCTATCTACAACTATTCAGCAGTGACTTATAGACTGCAGCTCGCGGAGCCCACATGAGATGGAGAGATGGGACATCAAAGAGGTGTGTTACTTCAGTCTCACACAAACACACAAACACAGAGCTGGTTTTCACAATGTTCTGCCAAAACAAATGTGGAAGGTCACTTACCATCTGAGAGCGGCTCTTGGGACAGCCATTGATATCGTCGATCTTCTCATTGGCTGAAGAGAGACAGAGAGAGGAGGCAGAAACAGAGATAAAAGGAGAGAGAATAAAAATCTTTTCAGGAGTGTTTCGTTAATGTAATCCTCTCTTTTATTTCTAGTGGAGATCCCTCGGTGTGTGTGCGTGTGTGTGTGTGTCAGACAGTTGCTGGCTGACTGAGGAGAGCAGAGGTGTTCATGCCGGTGACTGTGACCCCCCACTCCTCTCCCCTCCCGCTGAGACATGAAACACTATCTGCTCACGGCAAATGGGAACGGGGCCGCTGGGGGCCCGGCCGAGATGTGTGCTGTGCTGCTTCCTTTCAGAGTGGGCGTGTGTTTGTGTGTGTGTGTGGTGTCGAGGATTCCTCCTGTCTATTAGAGGCCCAGCCCACAGCAGCTGAGACTCGGCCGGCAGCTCACAGCTGACAACTGTGCCAACAGCATAGCCTCCTGCGTCAGGAGGCTCAGTGGGGCCCACAGTGCTGCTCCACCTCAGGACAACGTACCGCACCACCAACACTGTGGGAAAACTCTCCCTGTCAGGTAAATAATACATAATGAGTTCTTGTCAACTGCCTCCTAACACACAGAACTAACTTCAGGCACTTCCTGGACTCAATGAACACTCACGACCAGGCACCACTGTAGTGGTTTCTGAGAATTGGATTGTGACATGGCTTTCAATTTGCTGTACAATAAGTTGATGGTCCTGAGAATAATTTGTTTCATAACAAACATTAAAAGTAACATTTGAAAGAGAGATCTTAGTGACTTGGCAACAGCAGAAAAGTTTAGTTAAGTTAACTTGCAAATTACCCATAATGACGTGTAGTAATGGCCAATGAAACGGTTATTTTTTTCTGCAAAACAACTTCGATGGCTTTACTTGGCTCAAAAAAAACAAACAAACAAAAAAAAACAAGAAAAGCTAAGAGATAGCTGTAGCCAATTTCCTTATAATATACAAAAAGAATAATAAAAAAGTACTTGTCTGTTTACTGAGACATCGAAAATATAATGAAGTGCATAATAACTTCAGAGAACATAAACATCCCTAGAAAACTACATTTAAAATAATACTGCATCATGACATATATTAGCAAGTACAAATCGAATGGCATCAAATGCTGGAGTCAAATGCTCAATGATTACATGGCTATGGTCTGTGTGCTTCCTGGTTTTCTTCTTCCGAAATCCTGACCTTGAGTGTGAGTTGGTCAAATAGCCAATTGACTGGTCCCAGTATGGCTTCTCCAGCACTAGAGATCTGAACTGGTTTCACCAGTGGTTGTGTGGTGTGAGGTTCTTCCCGGTGGACGGGACCCAGCAGGCAGAAATGCAGAGCAGAGCAGGTGAACGGAACGCTCTGCTTCGTGTGTAAATGTGTGAACAGAGACAGCAGTAAAGAACTCGGGGAAAATTTCATGTATTCTGATGAGTTACACTGAATTAAAGTTTAAGTTTTTAAGCCCTTAAAAAGTCTCCTCTCAGAAGCAGGAACTCTCTGATGGTCCAGGACAGGGCTGTCACAATAACTGTGAAAAACGAATTACTAACAAGCCATCCGCCGAGCATGACAGGCCACTGGCACAACCGCATGTGACGTCACCTCACCTCACCTGACATTCAGATGGAAACAATGGCAACTGCTCTGATACCTAACAGGTATGTAAATCTCATAGGTGTATACATGTGTACATATCTATACGTAGATCCAATGTTACTTTGGGAACATTTTGGTTTTCAGCCAAATCACGGCTCCACTTCTCCAAACCACATTATGTTTACAGTCAAAAAGCCATGCACAAGTAGGAGGACAACAACAGTGGCGACAATGGCGTCCTACCTGTGTTTGCGCAACTGATTCTGCTGAGGTTATTAACGCTCCTCCTGCAAAATGTAGATTTGTTGCCCCACTTAACTCAGAGAGTCGGTCTAAATAATACCGCTAGCTTATCATCTTCACATATGGCATTTGTTTGTAACATTAGTTCAACACAATGTTATAATGTTAGCTACTTAGCTGTGTTTTAGCAACACTACAGCAACAAGAACAGTCACATTATGTTCACTCTTGTCTTGCCTCTTTTTAACATGACATGGCTCCTCAGCCACAGACTTCAGTTTCTTTCTGTTTTTTTTATTTATTTTTTTTTTTCTGGCGCTTGTAATGGTGATAGAGGGTGTGCAATAATACCACACTATTGAGCCACCCTGAGTCACCGCTGTCGGATTTTCTAGCAGCCCTAACCATGTCTCAGACTATATCATAGATAGTTTAAGATGTTTCATGTCCTAGTGTGTGTTATTTTTATTTTTATTTTATTGTAATTATTTTAAGTCAGTGTTTTTCCAAGTGGGTGTCCCAATCCTATGGGGGTTGCCAGGGGGCCAACAGGAATAATAACAATACCTGTGAGAATAACATTTTAATATATATCATTTTAGATATTTTTAATCACTGCATATAGAATCTATAAGTTCTTTTCTATCCAAAACTTTCAATTTCAGAAAAATTAATAACACACACCACTCAAACCAGTCAGAATCAATGACATATCAGAATGTTGCCCTACCCCTGAAAACTAGCCAACTACCTCTCGCTAAAATGGTAAACATTTCTGAAAAGAAAGATAGAGAAAGAAAGATAACAAAGTTGCAAAAGAGCCACAACCACAATTTAAGAAAGAGAGTAATGCTATTTGGATGTCCTTAGCGTGGCAAAGGAGCTCCTGTTTTAAGTGACTTATGTTCTGTCCATGGATGTGCATATTCATGAAATAACTGTGTCAGCCATGTCATGCTAGAAAGCAAGAGACACACTACCATGGTTCAGTTTTTGTAATTATGTCACAAGTTACTGCCAAAAATGATAAACTGGGGAAAGAAAAGAAAAAGAAAGAAAAACAGACGGTCATATGTTGATGACTGATTCATGTCTGTGACATCTATACAACACTACAGATTGCCCCATGATGCTTTACATGCTGAACATTCCGTTGTATGCTGAAGACAGCTCCTCTGGCGTTGTGTTACTTTGGAAAGAATTTATTTATTGCAAAGAAGAGTTTGACTGACAAGCTGTAAGTTAGGCGCAACATATGAAAACATGCTGCCAATCTGCGTTATTATTCCATCTTTGGAGGAAACAACTTGTCAAAAATCACAGATGTGATGTTTGCTACAACATGCTGATATCCTAAACTAAAACTTTCGACTTGGAAACCCTACGAATAGCTAAGTCATCGTGCATAACTCTCACTACAGCATACAGAACTGAAAGCTTTTAAAGTAATAATCAGCACTTTGGAACACTAAAATTCAGTCTTCTCTACTTTTATTATTTCAGGAAGTCATTCCTCCAGTCATTTCCTCCATCTTCCTTTGATTAGAGGGCCAGAGGTGTACTTGTGGCACGGCGCCATACTTCCTCACCACATTACCCTTTCGTCACCTCAAAGACATTCACCCAGGTGTTTCTCTATGGTCATTGTCACGGTTTATTGTGGCTCTGACTGACAGGGGGAAGGTTTGGCTCTGTGTAAGGGGTGTAATTAAGGCTGTGGCTTGGCAGCTGACAGCATTGCTGTCATTGTCTGTCTACAGTGACATACAGAGCAAGAGAAAAGGAGAAACACAGAGAGAAGAATGACAATGGAGACTCACTGTCTGCCAAAGTGAAGAGGGGAGAAGAGGAGGAGAGCTCATAAACAAAGGGATGTTTGAGATGATGGCAGAAAGCAACAGAATTCCAGTTATGTGTCGGTCCAGGTGTTGCCGTTGGATAGTTGTAGTTTAGCATAGCCAGATGTCTCTCAACAGCACTCATCACTGGGGAAAGGTCTGGCTCTATGCATACACATTCTGGTATAGAGGCAAAAAAACACCTGGTTTGTTTTTCTCTTAACCAATCACAGTCGTTGTGGGCTGTGCCAAGCCCGGGATACTGCGACTGTGCTTTTGCAAAATAGTGTTAGTGGAAAACACATTTTGGTGAAAGATTTAGACGTGCTGAAAAGAGCCCTGGCGATAAAATGTCTAAATCCCC
>JAQFJB010000001.1:24896200-24910104 GCA_029874875.1 Naso minor | reverse complement strand
TTAGCTTAGCTCAAATACTGGTAGTCAATGGGAAGTGCTAGCCTGCCTCCATGAAAGTCATAAGCTAAACTTTCCAACAACATTAAATGGTCTTGTGCTTGTTGTGACTTGTTTATTTAAAATGTTATGTTATTTTTAGACTCAGGTTAGCGTTAAATGATTTTAGAATCAAACTGATACCGGCAGTAAACTGCAGGGCGCATATGCAAACCACCACAGATGCGCTTGTAAGTAGGTCAACAAAACAAATGTTGGCTGAAAAAAATAAAATTACATAAAGTGCTAATCTGAGTCTAAAAAATAGCGTAATGTGGTAAGTAAACAAGTCACAACAACAATCGTTTAGAGTTGTTGGAAAGTTTACCTGATGACTTGAGTTGGAGGCAGGCTAGCACTTCCCATTGACTACCAGTATTTGAGCTAAGCTAATAGGCGGCAAGCAAGCTCTGCCCATCACTTCCTTGTTACTGCATGAGACGTACACAAGAAATGTGCTCTGGTTGGCATTTGATTCCCAGTCAAGACACACTGGTAAGCATTGCTATACTTTGTTAATATGGCCCTAAAAACTGAAATGCAAAATTATAGAATTTTAAATATGCAATAAAATATGTGATCAATCGCAATGAACTACTGAAATTCAGCAATAATTAACATTGAAAAAAATCTTAATCATGTTCAACCCAAAATATGATGAAATATAGTCACCCTCGTACTGTAAGAATACTCTTACTTGTAAAAAATATGTTCCTGAAAGGTAAAATCTGCTGTTTCACATCAAATCTTATTTTACACTGAAGTACTCATAAATGAACTGCGCCGTTTCTCGCTTCATGAATCATAGTGTCCGCCACATTTACGTGCCATATATTGCAATTTGTTCATCTGAGCCACAGAGTCATCAAGTGCATCCTGACAGCCTCTGACGTTAAACAACATTAACGTCACAGCTGCATTCAGAGCAGCTCTGTCCCCTGGGGCTCAAGCAATCATCCCGCTGATATGTCAGCAGGGAAACAGGCCAACAGAAACAGCAGGGAGGGGTCAACCCAACAGGTACACAAGCAGGTAAAATATTCTACGTACAAGGTCAAGCAATTGCGCACAAAGCCGGAAATGTGCTTGCTCATCCGGGACGATCTCTGCACTGTAAGCAGATCCGCGGTGAGGCTGCAATCTCCAAATGACGGTGAAATGAACTTTCGCTGACTTTCGTTATCCCCAACCTTCCCCTGAAGAGATGAAAGCGATGACGTAAGCTGTCTTCTAAATCAAACCCTTCACTCGAGGGCCTCCTTTGGAACAGTGACAACTGCTGTTCGATAGAGTCACTTGTCATTCTGAGCGAGGTGGCCTCAAATCGAAAACTCTGAGAAATGGGAGGGTGGAAAGGAAGGGAAGGAGTGTCTGAGTGAGAAAGGAGAAGTTAGACTGAGACCGGAGGCAGTTTTGGATATTCCACACCGACGCCGGTTCACAAGCGATGTGTTGAGCACGATGTGACAGTGTGTCGCTTTGAGTAGAAATAGGTTATGGCAGTCGATTTAGCAAGTTATTCCCCATAAATCCTCCCCTATCACATTCAGCAGTGATCAAATTTTAGTGTAGCAGTGTTGTTTTCAGCATGCTGAGTTTAGCATAAAGCAGATCTCTAAGGCCTCAATGCCTGTCAAAAACTGTCTCCAATATTCGGCAAACTTCTCCAATCTCTGTTTTATTTTTTTTAAAAGATATTTAAGGTTTTGCTTATAAAAGACATTACAGCCATTTTTTGTCAACGCAATGACTATTTGGAACATGCTGAGCACATAGATGGACATAAATAAGATGTTTATTATGCAACAGGAAGTTTCACTTGCAGTTTAAGAGGTTTTTAGTTTTATTATTAGAATCCACTGTAACTGACACAACTTCATCCTCAACGCAGCTGCTGTTCCACAGTTTCTTCACAGCTAACTTTCAAGCCTGCAGGCAGTGAGTGCTGATACCCAGGGTGTCAAACTAAGTTTTAAATTAACTGCTGCCTCGGATATGAATAAAGTTATGATGACACATGCATGTGACAATAAGCGCTGGTGTGCGTTGGGTGATTGGCAGGAAGCAGATTGTAAAATTATGCAGCAGCTTCAAAACGTGAGGGAGAAATATCTTCACCTGTGCTAAAAGTGTGAATACATGAGCATGAGGAATAAAAATTGGATCTTTGGGGCTGATGCCAATACCGATATTAGGGAGCAAGAAAACTCTGACATCGCATATATCCAATTTATCGCAATGTAGTTATAAAATACTTGTGAAGTAACAAAGTAACAAAGATATGTAACGAAGGCAGGATACCTTACATTTTATCAAACTTTATTCCAAACATCAGTGCACTGAACAGCAAACACATCACTTATTGGTTATTAAATAACAGGCCGCCCTCTGCTGGACAAACTACGAAATTACACCATTTGAAATCATTAGTCTAAGCACTTTTTTCCGGCTTTATAAAACAGTTTTGTTATCGACAAATATCAGAGAAAATATATGATGATATCAATCTGCGATAAATAATATCAGAAAACAGATAAATCTGTTGGGCAGTAGTAGAAATATACAATTTGAAGTCTTCATGTCTTGTTGCTATGAGAAGCATCTTGTTGTAAAGCAAACACGTGATTATTTTGCATTAAATGATATAAAAACCTGATTTAGACCCCAAATTAGAAACCATCAAAAAAAAAGTATTTCGTCTTTATCATAGAAGTAGTCAAAGGTGCACATCATGTGACACTGAGCCACTGTATTTCCTCTTCCTCTGTCCACCACAGCAGCAAACATGTCTTGTTCACACTTTTTTTTTACAACGATGCACTGCTTCTTCACATTTTTATCCTAATGCACATCTGAACAATCCACAAAATGCACTTTAATGGTGCTTGTAAAAACAACCCTAACGCATTCAAAATTGATGGAAGTGAAATAAAATTGGCAGTAAAGATGCAGACAGGCAGGCGGCACTGGAAGAGGACAGCACGTCGTCAGTGATGGAGCTTTTATGGAACAGGGACCATGGTGACGACAGCACTAACAGCCTCATAATGTAGCGATTAGCCTCAAATGGGAAGAGATGTGGTGGCACTCTGGCAGCACCCTGGTGACAGCACTGCTCTCTGGGGAGCAGGGGGTCTGTCACAGGGGGCTCCATCACTGCTGCTGCAGCCGGAGGCTCGAGCTGGCAGGGCCTCCAGGCCAGGAGCACCCCCACACACACGTACACCCACCACAACATCGCCCTAAAGGAGTCATAAATCACCTGGCCCCTGACAGCAGCAGCATGCAGAAGAGTCACCTTGGGTGGAGTCTATGGATTCTTCACTGGAAGACATTCACTTACTAATGAGCCTTTTTTTCTCCTTGCATCACCATTTATCCTCAAACACACACTTGCTCAAGCATGCAGAAAGCTCTGAGCTCAGCAGCTGCCTCTCTCTGTTCATGTGTCCTCCTCAGTGATTACAGCAGTGTGTCACTATATGGTCGCCCCGCTTTGCTCTAAGACGTCAGCTATTACTGCTGCTATTCAGCCTCTCCTTTATCTGAGAGCTGAATGGGAACATCATCGAACGAACAGCAGATGATGGAGCTGAAAAAAGAAAAAGCTCAGCATGTGTTTGCTGTGCATTTGGTGGAAAACAGGGGTGAGGTACTAACATCCTGCTGCATCCTGACATCCCTTTCTGACAGGTCGTGTACAGTCAGATGCGTCCCGTCTGTCAGATACAGACCAGTAAGAGAATCACAGCTCCAAAGAATCTGTCACTGTCCTCACCTCCCTCCTCCTCTGACCGGTGGAAAACACAGATTCCTGTTTACAGGGTTGAGGGAAGCCAGCATGTCGTGTGATGTGTTTTTGTGGTCACGGTACACTGGTTGTATTTCTATCAGTGCAGGAGCTGAGCATTTTCCAATGAAGTCTGCACACAGGCTGAAAGAACCTCTGCACGCCTTCCTTGGCTCATCTACAGGTTGGAGCTTAAAGCAATGAGAGCACAAGTTGAACGGCTAATGAAAGTGTGGGTTGTGCCAGGTTGATTGTAAGAATCTCAGATTGAAATATATATATATATATATATTAATGTATTCTTTCTTTTATTTTCCATTGATTCTTTGTTTGCATCACTTGTTATTAAAACTCACTTTGAAGCAAAGAGTTTCTCATTTTTTTGTGTCAAAACAGTCCATTTTTCCTCTTTCCAACTAATGTCTCTTTTTGAACCGCCACATTTTTTATTTATGTTAACTCAGTACAGTACGAGGCTCCTGGCTCTTCACCTTCACTGCATGCATTCCTTTGTGTTTTCAGATCAAAAATCCTTCATCCGAGGGGATGACAGAAAACCCCACAGTGCGGTGGCCTCCACCAGCATTCAGGCATAAATATTTAATAAGTCAATGTATAAACTGTGAAAAGGGTGAAATGCAAAAAAGCTTCTTTTAATCATGAGGGACATTTTGTGGTCCTTTTTCTGTCAATTTTAAGCCTCATTTCCCCCCAAGCTGCCATTAATTTATGACTGTCTGAAGACTTGACACATTCTTACAGATGATTTTGGGCTTTAGGATAATCATCAGTGTCTCTGACCGCTGGTGGAAACTGCCTCGTCACATCATCTTGATGCATCCTTTTGACCTACATGGCTCCTCCCTCATTCATGCTTTATGAGTTCCTGAACAACGGTTTGACACGGCGATAATAAAACAAAGATGATACATGATCTTTGTGCTTATCTCTCGACATATTTAGGGAACAGCTGTCATCACTGCAGACACGCCAGGCATTTTATTATGAAAACTGTCAAGATGTTGCATTTTTATTCTTTATGTTTCTTTGTTTGATATCCTTGCTTTGATAACTAGAAATCCTCTTTATATCAATATTCTACAGCCCAAATAATAGTTATTTTAAGATATGTATAAACATCTACATGATACGAAAGATGTCATTGGAGAACACCTCCTAAATCTCAACATGTGATTGTTTGACAAACAAGGTCATTTAGTGCCACTTCCTGTCAGGACGTGAGCTTAAAATGAAACAAATAACATCTTCACATTACACTTAAAAGTATAAAGAAGCAGCCAAACAAACATCTTTACACCATCTGTAACTTGCTCCAGTGAGAAGAAATGAATTCAACATTTTATCTCCCATAAGTCCACAGTGGCACCCTGATCCACTGCAGGACACAAAGTCCATTCACACAACGCGCAATGTAAACAGCTACAGCAAACATGGAGATAAAAGGAGTTAAAAACCGACACTGAACATCTTTCTGAAAAGCTAGCAGCTGTTTTCTGGAGCTGATAAAGAAATCACACATGAATGGTAGGTGTGCTAATTTGTGCGAATACTCCTCTAAAGTGGTGCAGTGCTTTAAGGCTTTCTTTGTAGCATCTTCAGGGACTTCTGACAGGTTTCTCACATCCTCCGTTTGTGTGTGTGTCTGTGTTTTTAATTAAAATGCAGACACATGCCTATTTTAGAAATTTTCAGAAATGTGTGAGTGGAGGTGAAAATGGAGGCAGCGAGAAGATAAATGAGAGAAGAGAACAATGAATCGAGTCACTGCTGCGCATAATATCTGTGCGTTTATTTACTGTAAACTGGACATTCAGTCATTTGCATGATGGCTGGTGGACACTGGCAACAAGCTAAAAATATGTATTTCTAAAAAAAAACATCTCAGAGTTGCTGTCTGCTAAACTTTGAAGCAGATTTTACTGTGATGACTTGCGACAAGAGAACTGCTACTCATCTAGAAAGGAAGGGACATATTTAGTCTAAAAATTCTGTTGGTAATTGATCTCATTTTGGTCTATTTTAGTTTTTATCAAAGAGCTGATTATGTCAATATATTTACAGCAGTTATGACGCTGTTTCAGGGATCTGACACATCAAGTTTTGTGTCTGTCCTTCAGAACAGAACAAAGGTTTTGTTTGTGGAGCTTTAACCCATCTTTAACCAAGACACAAAACGTAACAGGCTGATCATCTTTATGTACAGCAGAGCACCGTGCATCAAATAGCTCGCTTTCTTTTAATCGATGTTGTAAAAACGACTCCCAGTCTGGGACTTAATGTAAAATTATGATTTATTTAGCTCCCTTTTTGACAGCATGCACAGATTGCACTGTTTCGAAGGCGCAATATAACTTAATTACCCCAGTGTGTGAGTGAATCTGCATATGTGCATGTGTGTACTATATGGGTTTACCTGCTCTTTCATGTTGTATATACTAATTACTTTAAATTAAACTGCAGGCTTTTCCTTCGCAGAACCTTTTGGCTTCTAATTAGTTTAGCGTCTCCTCTGCGCTGCAGCCGGTGCACCAGAGGACGATCCTGCTGTGACATGACCTAATGCACAAACTTCACACCTAACTAACAAACACTGGCTGATGGAACATCTGTTGTCAAGGAGGAAATAAGAGAGAGAAAGCACCATTTTTAGAAGTACAGTACGGAGGTTCTGTAGGTGTTGCAGTCGTTTTCAAATCATAAATCAGAATCAACTCTGCATACTGAAGCCAACTAAATAGAAAATGTAATGGAGAAGTTTGTTTGTTTGCACTTATAATAAAGGTATTTCCAATCATATACCATGTTGCACAGCATTATTATGATGAACAGTCAATCCTGAGAGCTGAAAACAACAGAGGTGCATGTGCACTCTGATAATCCATCAAGAAACACAATAAACACTTGTTTTAAAAGACAAGAAACTGTGTAGTGGTGTCCTCTTATGTACCGACACTGTAACACAAAGTTAAACAACGACATATAACCCGGAAATGGCTCTTTCAGCTGCTTTAGGAAACAAACAAACAGCTCTTTCCGCATCACATGTCACTGTTTAACATGATGTTTTAGTGTTGGAACATCAATGGACATTACTGACTGTCAGAGTGCACATGCACCTCCGTTGTTTTCAGCTAACCGAGTGATGACTGCACCGTTCCCCATGACAGTGCTGTAGAACATTGTATATGGTCACAAATATCCTTATTATGAGGCTAAATGTGCAAAAAAACCAAAAACTCTCCTTCAAGTACTGAACCCAAGATTGACAATAAAACAGGAAATATTTTCCCAACTTGCTATGAAGCTGAAATGAATTATTCTACATGGATGTTTTTAATAAAACCGAGAGACTCAGCTACTTCATCCAAGAAGAACTAAATCCAAAATTGAACCATCCATCAAAATGAAAGCCCACATGTTCCTCTTCCTCCTTTTATCTAACATCTCTCCTGCTTTTTGATCCACTCCACATTGCCATGTGCTGGATACTTTTCAATGCTTTTTGTTATTAAACGATTTCCACCAGTGAATCCACTTGAGGACTTTTACTGCGACGCGAGTTCAGGAAGTGCTAACTCCTCCAATGCTTCACCTAGTAAAGCTGACCTTTGGCATCCAGACATTTATCAAGTCTTCCCCGCAAGCAGATCAGTTTTTAATGCTTGAACAGTAAAAGAAAGCTGAGTCATGAGTAAACTGGTCAGACAAAAAAAAAAGGTCGAAGCCTCAAAACACCATCAAAGTACAAACCGTTAGTGTGCTGTTCCCGGTAACAGGAGTCAGTGAAATGCATCACGCTGCATCACAGGTTCAGATCACAGCAGCATCACAAAACAACTGCACACAAGTTAAACATCAGAGTCGCTCCTTAAGGGAAACGACACCCCTGCATTCACAGACACACTGAGCGACACACAATGACAGGCATGGAAGTATTATTCATTTTTAGGCGACATGAATGTGTAAGCAGCTTTCAGTACTCTATTCACACCAGCAACATGGCTAAGCTGATACTGTGATCCCTTTTCCCACCACTGTTCATGCAGGGTGGCTTTGACGGATAAATCCCAATTTCACACTTTCATGATGAGGCATGGCGTGGCACGCAAACACAGCCTCACACATGGCTTCAGATCGCTGCGTGCCACAAACACCACACGCAAGCTGCAATCAGCCTTTATGCTCCTTCCTACGGCTGAAAAACCTGAAATCACAATAACTTTATTCTGAGACTTTGTTGCAATTAAACAAGGAAGTCATTAGATACACAGTTTTTTGTATTTTGTTGTATCAGGTTATCTCTGGATTACTATTACATCATTTTTTCAGTATGATGACGACATATCCTCATGGCCCCTTCAGAAGAGGACCCGCAGGACATTCTGGATGCCTTTGTAATTTCATACAAGCAGCTTAGTCAGGCCTTTAACATGAAAAAAACCCCAGGTCCTCTACCAGTTACCACCCAACACTGACACCCCTGCTCCGCCCCCAAAAGATCTCTGTTGACAAAACCAGACTGGAAAATTACATACCTTGGAAGCCTCCTATACTCTAAAGCCGACACTGATGAAGAAATACACCACCGCCTCAGCTGTGCCGGTAGGGCTTTGTCAAGACTGAGGAAAAGGGTTTTTGAAAATTGCGACCTCCAGACCAGGACAAAAATTCTGCTCTACAGAGTGGTAGTGCTGCCCACCCTACTGTATGGATCAGAATCCAGCACCACATACAGCAGGTAACTGAAGCCACTACAGGCACATCATCAGAGGTGCCTGTGAAAAATCCTCAAGATCACCTGTGAAGACAGACCCACCAACACCAGCATCCTGGAGGAAGCTAACATTCCCACTATCACAGCCACCATCCCCCAACACCATCTCAGATGGACTGGCCATGTTATATGTATGCCTGTTTCTCGCCTTCCAAAACAAGTCCTATACTCCCAGCTTCTCACACGACAACGTGCCGCGGGAGGTCAAAAGAAAAAATATAAGGACACATTCAAAGCAAACATCAAAACCTGATACACAGACCCAAAAGCCTAGGAGGACCCAGCAACCAACAGGGCAACCAGGCGAAAACCTGTCCAGGAAGGAGTCGCACTATGTAATAATGATTTCTGCCGTGCTGCAGAGGACAAGCGCAGACTCAGGAAGGAGAGAGCTCTCACCGACAAGGCCAAAACCAGACCCACGACCACTATCGCCCACCGGCGCCCACACTGCACCAAAATATGCAGCTCCAAGATCGGCCTCTTCGCCCACCTGGAGACTCATGAGGACCAAGAAGTACGACAGTCAAACTTATTTACCCCCCGACTGACTGCCGATGATGATGAGAGAACTGTTTCTTGCCATAAAGAAATGAACAAACAATAAATTCACAGTACGCACAGAATAAAATTGAGGGTTTTTTTTATCATTTGCATAAATTAAGTTGCCACAAAACTCATTAAAATGTATTTAAATTAAACGGAACGCCATCACTCTCTATCTGAATTGTTAAGCATGAGAACATAAAGTATGTACTCATCATTTATGATGACTTGAGCCTAGTTTTGTGTACATTAATGTGCATTTGAAAAGTATTGAGCAGCACAACAAAATGTGTAAAGTAAATGGAACTGAGCATTTTTGCACATTGCTGTACACAAAACCCTCCAATACTGTTGCAGGCCTAACGAAAACACATAGAAGACAAAGCGCAGAAATACACAATGCAGCCTCTGTTACCATAGAGACAGGGCACTCTGGACATATTGAGGATTTATTAAAAAAGCCTCCCTGGCAGTATTATTCCCTGTGCACCCTGAGAGCAGAGACACAGACTGTCACCACACTGCAGGAGCAGGAGACGCAGCTCAGCACACTGTCGAACGACTGTTAGCAGAAATAATACGCAGCATCCGACTTGTCTTTCTGGTTCCACACTCCCCATTATGCTAATGATCAACTGTACGCCAGACGCTCAGTGACATCATCTCAGGGTTACAGAGGCTGCTGGTGAAGCCGTGAAGTAGCCACAGCTCTGACAGGTTGTTTTCTCAACAGGCCTCTGAGGCTTTCTGCAGGAGAGTCTGAGCTAACAGAGTGGCAGACATGTTCCAGTCCTGTAATTGGACAGTTAGCCGGGTAAACACCAAAGCTGATCGCCTGTAAACAGCTGCTGCAGGGCAGCAAGAGTCAACAGGCGCTCCGAGAGCTCCGAAAACTGTTACTTACTCGAAAAATGTCTGTTTTCCCTCCATCCAAGTCCTCATTTCACAGTTAAGGCCGTTGTTCCATTTGCTTTACTGCATATGCCTCATTCTTTTCATGAAGACCCAATATTCAGTGCAGCTTTACAATACAACTCATGCAACAGGCAACAAAAAACATAAACAGTAGCAGAAACTAAGTTAAAGATTTAGCAGCCAAGAATGAATTGGCTTTTCTGAAGAAAAAAATAAGTTATTTTGCATAACTAATATTTCCACATCATCACAAGAAAAGTGACACAAAAAATTTCAGATTCATTGAGCACCATTTTCAGCTGTTTTTCCAGACGGAAAATATTAGTTTTTCCTGAGCGCTCCTGTCATTAACCACTAGCCTGCGCAGCAGACTAGTCAGGAAGATGAACTTTGTTTTCTTCCCTGAGTACTGTCTGTAAGGTCACCTCATCGCTTTCTGTCATGCCTACATCTGCAAGCAACTTCCTTAAAGAAATAGTTAGCTTCAGGTGTTAGATTAGAGACAGTTGAGTTAAATAAGGTCAATATGAGGAGGCTGCTGGGAGTGATGCAGCCTGGGAGGCAACGGCTGCATAAGAAGCCAATGTTCATTCGCCGCAGTTACAGGTGAGCTGTTTTGTCGTGCTTGAGACTGAATCTGACAGCAACACAAACTGTGAAATCAGGTGCAAAATCAAATAATTTTATGTCAGAAACTGATGATTATGATGCACTTCAAGGGAAACTGTGTTGCCTTAGCTGTGTTCAGGGACCAAGAGAGCAGGGATTCAAGCACTGGAGAGATGAGGGGAAAGAAAGATGAAAGCAGAGGTGATGGATGATGGGTGGATGGTGGGAGCAGCAGTGTCAAGACTCCTCATTCCAGGAAGTAAAATCAGTTTCCTCCTGGTTTCCCTGAGGCTGTTCCACATGAGAGCACAGGCTCCCCGCCGCCTGCATCCACAAAGCAAAGGAGTGCTGAGCCGGCGAGCCCGTGACATTTGACAGGGAGAGCGTAAGAGAAAGAAAGTACATAGAGATGGCAAAAAAGAGACATCCTGTCCAGTATTTCATCTATGCAGTACAAAGGACATTTCTGTCTCAGTGAGGAAATAATTTGGGGTTACACGTAGAGTCACAAGGATGGCTGAATGTCAAGAAAAGACAGGCAAAGGAAAAGAAATGGGAAGTGAGATAAAAGACTGTCATTCCCTTCAGTGAAAAGATCAAATATGACTTATAGAGGACATGAGAGAGATGATGAAACAGGGCAACGAAAAGAAATCTGAAGACACACAGAGACAAAGGGAAAGCAGGCAGAATTAATGTGACTGCCGGTTCCCATTTGTAAAATCCTCAACTCACCTGAGAGTTTCCTCACGACCCCCACTTTCACTCGATCGGTCTCCCCTGAACCCCGCCCATCCTCACACACACTCATCATGTTGCAGACTTTCACCTTTGAAGTTGCCTTGCACGCTGAATCTTTTTATGAGCATTGCCAGGGGTCCCAGCCAGGCAACCAGAACGTGGAGAATGGGACAGCGAGGAGGCATCTGGGAAGGGGGACTGATTTACATTCAAGATCACACAGGCAGAGATGCTGCACCTCCAGCAAAGCTAAAATTAAAGAGAACCCCCCCAAAGAAAACCAATCAGGAGAACTTGCTTGGAAGGAAACGGCACAGCGCGTTAGTTTTGGCCGACATGGGACGCCGTCTACACATGCGCGTTTGTGCCAGCGTATGCAGAAATGTAAAGATCAAAAACAAACACACACCCTGCAGCACGAGCGTGGGTGGGATGTGGAGGTGTGGGACTCAGGGGAGAGATCAGATCCCTTCCGGGCACAGGTAGCTCTCTAATAAAGTAATCCTTTGTGTTTAATCAGCTTTATCTGCATAAATAGGAACACAAAGTCCCATCATTCCCCTGACGACTGGGGAGCCAGAAAATTTCAGGTTTCATTCAGTGGCCGAGTAAGAATGGCAGACAGTGCAGAGGCAGCAAAGGAGGAACAGCACATTTTTCACGTGATGTCTAGGGACGGCGATTGATAAGATGTTGTACATGTTGACACAGTTACCAATTCTACTTATTGATCAGATTCTTTACCGATTCCTGATCAATATCTGAATTGTCTGAACTCTTTAAAATTTCTGCCTGACAGCTGCATGTCAAACACTTTGCATTCCCGGAACTTTATTCTGTGTCGCTTTGAAAGATGCTGTGGCTATTGCTGGTGTATCCACCCCAAGGGCCCGTGTCCACCTGGTGTTTTTTTTTCCTGAGTTCCAGCATCTTTTTTACATTGTACTAAATGAAGAGTAAGGGTCTACAGCAGCAGGTGGCCGTCAGGAGGAAAAGTGCAGCTCCCTGTGGCGTTTTTGGGAGCGCTCTGCCTTTTTTTGTGTGACCACTGTGAGTGCTTCCAGTTGAAATTTTCTCAAAATTTCTCTTTTTTCATTGATATCTTCCTAGCTTCAAGTCTGATCACTGAAGTCGTGACCTTTATTATTATTATGAAGCTCATCGTTCACACAAAGAATGAGGGAAGGGATCCTGCTTTTGATGCTCGTAATAAAAACTAAAGATTTTAAACAGAAAAGAGAAAGGAGCATTGTCGATCATAGAGTGGCTGTTGTTAAGATATTGTCGTCATAAAGACAAGACACACATGTGGTGTTTATTCTTTCAGCGCACAAGCACTTCATCACTGCACTCCTGAGCTCACCGCCAGCACTTTTCTGCCCGAAAGAAACGCCACGTGGACACGGAACCTTCCTTAAAATTACTGTTTTCACACATCACAGGTACTCCCGCCATCTCTCACGCCTTGGACCTTTTCTTCCTCTCATCCATGTTGATGCTAATAGTTACTTTCTGGACAGACACAAGAGTTGAGTTTTTCAGCATGGAACTAACAGAAATACATGCCGGCATCGATAGGAGAAAATTGATAACGTTGGAGGGACAAGATACCTCTGGACTGAAGAATTAGGAACTGATTCAAAACTGGGACCAGTTGTCGATTTCTAACCTTTGTGTTGTCTGGAGCCAAAATGGGCAGAAAACACAATGGCATATGTCTACATGACATTGTTTCTGCTGTGTAAATGTTTCAGAGTTTACAGTTTGAGTTTAAATTTAAAATAAATCTGCAGTCTGACTGATTTCATTTCCATATTTTCATCAGTGCTACAACAAGATGAACTCTTCAGACAGAAATCCAATCTTCGATAAAATACTGATTTATTTACTGAATTATCAAGACCGTATCATTTCTGCAAAGTTTCCTTTGAAAATAAACCTGGTTTTAACACATTATCAGCAGGTCCACCTTCCCAAATATGAGGATTTGATGTTTTTCTAAACTTGACTACATCTTCTTGACCATTGGCGAAATATCATTGCTATGTTTCACTACTTTTTAACATTTAATTGCAAAA
The DNA here is from genome assembly GCA_029874875.1 of Naso minor. NCBI lineage: Eukaryota > Metazoa > Chordata > Actinopteri > Acanthuriformes > Acanthuridae > Naso > Naso minor. Next base: position 24,896,594 of record JAQFJB010000001.1, on the reverse strand, counting down.
CACCGATTTCATTAATTAATACGACAACAGGCAGATTGATCGATAATAAAAAATATTAGTTGGTTTCAGTCCTGGTTTTAATGGAAAGCTGTCCTGTTTATTTGCCTGTTGTCAATAGAGGTTTCTTCATTGAAAATGCTAGTTGGCTGAATTGTTAACTCAATACTGGGCTCAGCTCCGGCAACAGTAAAGAAGAGGAATTAAATCTGGCATAAAAACTCAATACTGATCAAATTAAGACATTCTTCATGAGCTTGGATTAGTTCTTGATGTCTTTCCTTCATTTTTGATGCCAGAGCATCATGTCAGATTTGCTTAACTTCAAAAGCAGGTGCAATGATTCTGATAAACGTTATCTGTGCAGGCAGTACGGCTGGCAAGTAAAAATATATGA
>JAQFJB010000001.1:24786744-24799522 GCA_029874875.1 Naso minor | reverse complement strand
CAGACTGCTCAGGCTGTCTGATCTTCCCTCCCTCAGCTCTTTAGTCTTCTACCTGTTTGTTTTCCTCAGAGAGTTTCCTCCAGGACAACCTGCTCTCCCATATGACCCACTGTACCTGCAGGTACCTGTATGTCTGAGCACTATTCCATAACCAAATAAAAGTGAAATAACTGCATTAAATCAAAACACAACTTTGTTTTATTACCCTCGGTTACGACTGGAACATTTCTGTTAAACAGTTACAGCTGCTTCCCTGAACTATAAAGAAACCTAAACAACTAAAAGCTCTTTTATTCAAGAAGCTAGAAACTATTGGGTTTTAATTTAGCTGTAACTTTCATGGTTGTTGCATCAGTATTATTCATTGATTGATAAATCCAGTTGACTACACATAGGAAACATTTGAAACAGGTTTGTTTACTAAGATATAAAATATGAATCAGACTTGGAGCCATTGGGGTTTCTTCTCTTGTGATGGAGTGATGCTCTTGCTTTCAGTCTTTATGCTAAGCTAGGCTAACACATCCTGAAACTATCTTTGATCGGATACAAAGTGATACAACTTTGATGTACTGTTATAACCTGCAAAACAAATAATATCTGAGTGAATTTGACAGTACAAGAACTTACAGGAATATGATGGGTCTGTATACACATCATCTCTCGTCTCTGTGTTTGAGCATATTTACTTGTTGGAAAAAACACACATCGTGCCAGCGAAGTTCACCTGCTCCATGCTGCATTCACCTGAGTGTTTACTAAGTGGCATCTTGGGGGGGTTCAGGGTCCCAGAGAGGCCACCGCTCACAGCTGCAGTGCAGCATTAATTACACAGACGATGATAATGAGGATAACAAAGCTACTGTCGAGCTAAAGAACATCTGCTGCACTTACACACAACACAGTTACAATCCTCTGACGAGACGAAACACAAACACCTTCAACGTCAAACTGCTGTGTTCATTAGTTCCTTTAAATCTCTTACAAAATTGAAAAATAATGCCGATGCAAACTTATTTTAACTACAAAGGTGATTAATTCTTAGACAGGGTGCTAACAAAATAAACTGAGATCATAATAAATAGTCCATAGCCTATCACAATAATTCTATAGTTCTGATTCTCTGAAGGGTTTTTTTGGCAAATATTTCCGGAAATTCAGTTAAAACATACAGAAACAAACACATTATTGCTCACTTTAATTGTTATCTCTCAATATTTTATTTTCGGTTACTACATTAATAGCACATTCCACAAGCAAAAATTACTGTAGAACCTTTTTAATTCATAAATGTTACTGTTTCTGTTATTTGTGCATTTGTTTGTTTTGAAGGTGCTTTAAAAGAGGTCAAGAAATGTCAACAGTGTTTGAAACAAATAGAAACTGTACAAACAGAAATTATATTTCTGTTGTCAAATATTGTTTAGTTCTCTGGATGAAAACATTCGGTTTTTATTTGTCATGGTTGGTTGTAGGCTTGTAGGACCTTTGGTCACATTGAGCTCGATACAAATACAAAGCAGCAAGATGCAAAACAACCTTGACAATTTTCAGTGCAATGCAGCGAACTTTAATGTGGAGGGAGACGGTTTCAGGTGGGTGCAAAGTGACAGAACACATTAATCCAACTAAGAAACATCATAACATCTGTCCGGTACACCGAGTCAGTGAGTTTTGCCTGTGGTGTTCACACTGGAAGGGGAATAAAAATGTACAAACACATTTTTAAAAGAACTATATAAACCCTGGCTGCTGCCGTGACCTGTTAGCTGAGCTCACTCTGCAGTTTTACCTTCGGGCTGTTTTTTTTTTTTTTTTATGTTTCTGCAGCTCTCTCAGGACGTTTCATCATAACCTCCAGCTGGGAGAAACCACCTCCCTGCTCCTCTTAGCTCACTGTGAAAAGGGTGCGTATAAAAAATCCCATTAAAATGTTTTAATTTGTCTGAATTTCTATGTCATTCACAACTTGGTGTTTTAAACTGAAACTGTACTCTTTTGGGAATGTGGCTGATTCATCCAAAATCCCAATGCAAAAACCCACCCCATGTGAGCAGTTTGGCATGTTCAATGCAAATGATAGGGAGACGCCTTTATTGCCGTCCAAAGCCTCTAAAACACATCCAAAAATCTCAAACATGCTCCGTCTACACAGTGTGACTGTGCATGTTCACCACACTATAAAGCAGAGGTGGGACAGAGTCATTGTTTTGCAAGTCACAAGTAATCAGACCCTGTTTAGACGGCGCAGGTTTTCGCATCAAAAGGCAAACTTTGGTTCAGCCTTCCTTTTTACATGTCAGTGCACCCAAAGCAAGTCAAATATGACGACATTGTATTGGGCCAAATTCCAGTGTTGGTATCATAATTTTAAAAGTCAAACTTCAGTTGAATTTCTTTAATTTGTGGCTTATACGATAAAATCCCTGGGAGGACTTTATTAAAGTACACAGTTTGTTAGAGTAAGGGGCAAAAAATGGCTGATCTGGGTATAATACAGATATGCCAGCCAAAGTTCATCTACGTACATGAAAGTGGTCCATGGGGCTGAAGTTTGGGGGGCACTATAGTGAGCCATTTTGCCCCACCCATTTGCCAAACCAGTGAAATATGTAAATTTTCATCACGATTCACCATTAAAGCTGCCAAAAAGGCAAGTCATTCAGCACAAAAATAATTCCTTCAGTTACAGTGGGTGCCCGCACCATTTCAGTGCTTGGGCCCAATGAGCCATTCAGAGGAGTACTGTTTTCTTTCTTCCGCCTGTAGGAAGCAGGAAACTGCTACGGCAGCTTGACAAAGTGTGTGGAAGGTACAAAACAGCAGCAAGCAATTAACACGATTTTAAAAAATTAACTTGTTAATCATGGCCCTTTAATGCATTAATGCTGACAGTCCTAATTAAGACTGACCAATGAAAGTAGAAAACAGCTGAGAACACTAGAAAGTCTATAACCTATTAAAAGTATACATTAATAACCATTTTTATGAAATGAAATGGTTGAGTTTAGGAACATTTTCAAATACGTGGCCATTGCAAATTTGCCTCATGGTTGCCATGGCAGCTATTTTACTTTCTGCCGGAACTGTATTATGTATTTTGCATCATATCTCCTGAACCAAACATGACAACACAGAAAAGGTGGTGAAAACTGCTATGTGTGATTGATTCAGTGAGACCATATATGACATGGTAAACTGTTCAGGTGAACAGTTAATGGTGAGTTCAGTGACGTGAGAAGGGAATCACAGAATATGAGAATGTAGGTGAGACTTTATAAAATCATGTCTGTGACGAGCGTGCACGCGACATGCGTTTTCATGCTTTTATGAAAAAGAACAATTCACCTCACATTGGGCGTTTAGCATCTGGACTATAAGTAATAATGCAGAAAGTGTGAAGTTAGTAACTTTTGTGGTATTTTTGATCACAGAAATACAAATTTTTAGAAATTTTCCGTCTATGTGTTGTAGATGCTGGGAACTAAACCTTACAGGAAGTGTGCAGCAAGACAAAAACAACAAGCTTTAAGAGGTGAATTTGCTCTGTGGAGCTGAGAGACGCATCATTTCTATGTGAGTTTGTCACTATGATTGGCAGATTTCACATGTAAAATATTTCTTTAAAAAGATAAACCTCAATGTCATCTCCTTAATGAGACAAAATTTAAACAGATTTGTAATTTATCAAGAGGGATCACAGTGACTTGAGAGCGCATCTCGTCGTGAACTTGACACCAGACTGTTTTCCCGTAATGAGAATGAATAAATCATCAATATGCTGAGCAACCTGCTGTGTTCACGCTGAGCTTTGCTCAGACTCTCCAGAGATGCTCGCAGATATGAAAGTGAGAAGACCCCAGCTGATGGAAGTTAATTATGCTAATAAAGTGTGGTGGCTGGTGGGACTGAACGAAGCATCTCTGTCTCTTTAGACTGTTGGACTCATAAAACAAAGCAGAAGGACGCGTCTAAATGTGAGCTGTTATTAAATAATCTGTTGTTAGAGAATATGAGATTGTAGAAGAACATTGGAGTCCCTAAAACTTTTACCTTACGAGCCAGAACTTTGCACTTCAGTTTTTTTTTTGGCATGACTCTTCTTTAATCTTTTCTGAAAGGGAAAAAAACACATCACAACAGTTGCTAAAAATTTTAATTTTCAAATTAAATTTTGTTTGCATAGCACCACATCATGCAGAAGCACTTCAAGGTGCTTCACATAAAAATAAAATTGCTATAACAGCAAACCACAAACAGCTTTTGGTTGTAAAGCGTGAAATATTTGAGGCATCTACAATGTCTCAGCAATATTAAACATCCGCCAGATTTTTGAGTCGGTTGCTCCAAATTAAAAAGCAACAGTTTTGTTTTTGTTTTTTTAAGAGAAATCCTTGACATATGTCTCTTTGCATCACATTGCGCAAAATGCAACGTGAACTGTGTCAAGACTCATCCAGTCATTAATTTTTGACTCCAAACTGGCCTCAATTATACCGACATACTCACATTGCTTGCATAGATATGTAATTAGAAAACTTAATTTCAAACATAAAAATGGGTGAGATTTTCTAAAAGGGTGTTGTTTATTTTATTCAGACAAGGGTGTTTATGTACAACTAATTCATTTTGTCAGTTACAGAATTGCAGCCTGGTTTATTTCCTTTTAAGTGGAAAAAGTGCCATATTTTTGTTCTGCATGCAATTTGTAGAGAGGTGCTTGGGTTGGATGTTTGGTGGACAAAGTGATGTGACATCACACACCAGCGTTCATACTCTGATTCCTCTGTGTGGTCAGGAGGCAACAAAAGCACTGCGGGTAACGATTGTGGTCTGGGGTAAATGTCAACAAAATGCACATCATCTGTACATCATGCAGCTGTATCCTAACATACCTCTATCCTTAAACTCCTGACTTGGCTAAGAAAAACCCAAACAAATAAACCCTTTAATGTGAATTAAAAGTGGGAAACCTCAGCGAGAGCAACAGAAAGAAGGAAAACATCCTCCAGGAAAGACAGATGTGTAACAGATGTCAAGCAGAAAAGACAAAAAATACAAAAGTAAAATTACTTTATGGAAAATTATGTGTCAATATTAAAGACAGACATTTATGGAGAATTCCAGGATGACATCAGGACCTGAACCACAGTTTTCTCCCCCTTTCTCACAGAACCACAAAAACATTTGAGCGGTTTAGAGAATAAATCAGTAAAATTTGTTCCTCAAAATAAATTTTGAAGGGGAAAACTCCATCAAAACAGAAGCGGTGCACCTTTTTTGAGCTCCATTTAAACTTATTTTCGCGCTTTCTGCCGGCAAAGTCTCTAAGAACCTGCGGAAATAACGTTTTTATGCTTTTTATGCTTCTTTAGAACAACAACAACAACAACAGCAAAAAAACGTCGTGTTCATTCAGCTCTGATATGGGGACAAGAGGATGGTGAGTTCAGCCAATCACTGTGTTTTGGTTGGGACCATAACAATTGAATTTGTAAAAACATTTGCCTGATCTACATCTTATTTAGGAACAAAAAGGAGACTTATTCTTCTGATGACTGCAGAGTGTGTTAGTGACTCATGTACATCACGAAATAAGACGCTCCCTCGGCAGTTTGAGAACAGCGGAAGACTGTTGCCCCACCTTTGAGCTAGTAACACATTTTGAGGAGTCAAATACTCATTTCAAACAGAAAAAAAACACCTAAAAGTTTTTTTGCCCTGTTGTGCAAAATGATGCCTTTGGTATAAAAGAAGTAACATTGAACAACATGCTAGGTTTTATATCTCATATGTAAATTAATAGTGTGGAAATGCCTCTAAACAGCAGGACACTGTTGTTAGAGCATAAATGAATAGCTGATCAAACTACTGGAAACCTGAGAGACACTGTGGATTTAATTAAGAAAGCAACAAGCATATACAAGTAAAGTTTCTGGCGAGTTATTACTATAAGTAAATGCATTATTATATAAATGTAAACATTGTTGTTGGAATGCAACTGATACAGGGCATTCTGGGAAATGTATGAATCCACAAACTGAAATAAGAGAATTATTGAATGGTGATGATTTATGTTGCAAGATTTTGAGAGTGAATTTTCCTCCTGTTTTCAATTTTTGTCGACATTTTAACTTCTCCAGACTGTCACTGAAATCAGTCTCTTCTCGCGTACCCTGTCAGATACACACTTATTATTTTACACATACTGACACTAAAAGTTGTATCATGAAAAAATGACTGATCTGCCTCTTGTCATGTAAAAATGAGAAGAGAAGCAACTGAAGCTACCGCAGTCTGCTCCTCTCGCCACGCTCCCCCTCACTGCCACTCCCTCCCCCCCTTTGGGAGTTCAATGGCTGGGTCACGGTCTGCATTTGAACCCGAGGGCCAGCAATCAGGGTCAAAGGTTGGCCCTGAACACTGCCGCCTATAAGAGCGAAGGTCGCTAACTTAAACCCTGCTTGACCTCTGAGCGCCCTGCATGGTAATACTGAGGGCTGCTGGGACTGGGGTGGGGGACATGGAGGGGTTAGGGGTGGGGGCTGAAATGAGCCTGTTTTAAAAGACAGTTACACACAAAGGCAGGAGTAAATCAGTGTGAATGCGGAGCGTTATGTGTGTGAGGAATGAAAGATTTACAAGGCTGCGGTCGATAAATGAGGCCAGAAAATCAAGACGTTGAGAGTGACACCGGGTCAAAGATATTCAGGGTGTCGGTCAGAGTTCAGAGCAGATGAGAGCTTTGTTTTGCCGCTTCGCTCTCTGTGAGTTCAGGGACAGAGTCAAGCAGCAACATTACATGACTGGAGAGATGGGATGGAACAGGGCAGGAGGTGACATTCAAAGGGGCTTTCAGCCTGTGTTAAGACGAAGAATGTTGCAGTTAAATCACACGAGGGGTGATTAACAAACGTTCTATTCTGAGGTAGGAGATGAAAAATTACACAGCTCTTGTTACATACGAGTGCAGCAAGATGCAGAAAGTTACAAATGAGTAACTTTTGTGCTATTTTTGAATCTGGTAACTAAAAAATTGCAAGTCAGCTCTGAGAAAATGCCCAACATGGGCCGTTGTGCAGTCATCCAAGAGCTTCAGTGAGAAGTCCAGAGGTGGCAAAAGTACACACATTCTTTATTAAGAAGTACAGATACTTGAGTAAAAAAGACTCTGGTAAGTACTGACTCAACTTCTATACTCAAGTAAAAGTAATAAAGTACAGGTTCTGAAATACTTATAGTATAAAATTAAAAAGTTTCTCTCTGAAGGACATTTCTACTGACCATTTCTGTGCAAAGCTAACTGAACCTCACCTCATATTAATATAATGCAAAGACTATTGGTAGAGCGTCCTGAGCACAAAGCAAAAGCTTTCAAACTAACGAGCCTGTCTTGACAATGTGAGGAGAAGGAAGTACAGATTTGTGTTCAAATGTAGGGAGTAAAAGTAAAAAGTTGTCCAAAAAATGAATAGTCAAGTAAAGTACGGATGAATGTGGTCACTGGTGGTCAAGATTTCTCCTCTTACCTTCAGTGACATTTGTGGTGAATATGTCATCTGCTACTGAAAATAAAACTGCTTTGCTGTCAGTAAGGTTAATTTTGTATATTTTGAACTTGTGACTTTTCAGAAACCCAGAAAAATCACACATTCAGACTACATGTCTCACTCCTTTCAGAGCTTAAAGAAAATCTTCCTTGCCTCCTTTTCTGAGCAGCTCACCTCTGTGATTACATTTTACAATTTAATACAGGAAATCAATGAGTGACAAGGGCTTTAACCTGGATTCACCTCATCACGTCCTTCATTAAAAAGAAAAAGCACCCCCATCGTTTTGCGCAGTCTACGTGTGTCCTCGAGTAGGCCTGTTTGGCTGAATTTACATGAGTGTGTGTGTCTGTGAAAGTGGGCAACTGATGGGAGGCTTTCAGGTTTCAGCTTGCCAGTGGACGGCCTCTCTGTAGCAGTGCCAGGGCTGGACAGGCGGGTGAGGAGAAGAGGGGAGTGGATGCCGAGGGAGGGTTGAGTTGCTGAGGGACGGACATCAAAACAACAAAGGGCAGCAGGGGCGATAATCCCACCTAATGCCCCTTGTCTGCCCCATGTCTGCAGTGGCTCTCTGGTGAGTGGCAGATTGAGTGCACTCATGCAAAAGGTTACTTGGGTGATCGAGTGCTCATCTCAGAGGTGGGGGCAGCACAGACCGCCTGTTCTCTACGGTTACTGTGGGCTTTCGTTTGCTCAGAGCAGCAGCAGCGGCAGCGCAATTCTGTCGCTGATTCAGCAGAGCCTGGCCTGCCATGTCGCCATGGTCATACATTATGTAAGACGCCCTGTGCTGTCTGCTCAGCGAAGACTCGCAGGCCGGGACGCTCTCAGACAGGACACTGCAGGTCAAAAGTGAGGTTGTGCTGGGAGTTTTTAATTTATTAGAAGAGGAACAATGAGTATTAATCAACATTTGCATTAAATATAAATAAGCCAGATTACACCTCGTTTTCACATACGTGTGTGTGGAGGCAAGTCAACCGGAAGTCCATTCATTCCAATGGGAATCTCTGTGATATCTGATGTCCCTGCGAAACTCCTCCCCTCCGTGATATTTCGGTCCAGAATTGGCCTTGAGTGTGTTCAAAAAACTGAACTTTTGTGGTGGATTTCAGAGAGACTGTTGACAATGTTCTAGCTTAGCTAACAGGCTATTACCTTCAATTCATTTGCTTGTGTGGATTGTCAAGTGAGTTTGCATAGTTAAAAGAACTAGTTTATATAGTTCTAACACATTGTGAATCTGAGTAATATTACGGTTATACATGATAGTCAATACAGTCAGATTGTCTTTATCAGTTTCATATGAAATACAGGCTAAACAGCTAGTTTCTATCCTTCCGTAAAGAAGTGCATTTCTTTGGAAATGAGACGTTTTAGCCAGAGGCTAATTAACATCCATAGTTCCTTGGCTGGTTAGTGCTACAACAGACAAAATACAGCATATATTGTCTATGCAACATGATAAACAACATTGCACACATATACAATAAGTACAATAACAGCAGTAAAATAAGTGAACATAGAGAAGACTATTAAAAACATACACTGTTAAAGGGCTGGAGTGTTTATTGCATAGTGTTGATTGTTAAGTGCTAGTATGTTTATTGCACATTAGAGGAATGCATGCACACATGAATGCACACAACTCCAATCAGAATGGTCACGTCTGATTTGTCCTGAGCCGCTCTTTAAAATTAGACTTATGAGTTTGAAAGGCAGAACACTCTCTGACTGTAAGTGGTTCACTGTTCGCAGTGTTCTGCCTTTAAACGACAGAATATTCTGAACAAAAGTGGTTGACTTAAGCCCGGCATACACTGTACGAGTTTTTGAAATGTTGTCATAACTCCAGCTCATACTGTGCGAGTCATTCGGCTGCGATGTGACGCCAAAGGTCACGATTTATGTGCTCACACTGGACGGCCCGATCGTCAGCCACGACAATGACATATGTGTGAAAACAGCCCGTCGGCCCCCGCGGACCATCCTGGCTCTGGACAATTGTCAATTGTCAATTAGTTTGAAAGCTCACAGGCAGGTTTGTTTACTAGCAACAATACTAACAAAGGCAGTAGCGTGTTGCCTTGATAACTTGTGCTATCCTGTGTGCCAAGACCTCTAAAAAAAAGATGTGCCAGCGTGTACGGACCCACAGATGGCTTGGAATACGTGGACAGTAAGGTTATGGCGTGTTCATTTTGCTTAGAGAACTGGAGGTAAGTTAGCTACTTTTAGTGTGTTTAACTTGATAGTTAACATTAGCTACGCTGTGATTATTGCAGTGCTGTTTTATTTTTTCCTTGTTGTGTGCATGTTGCCATGGCATTCAGATGCTCTGTTTGCCTCTGAGAACAAAAGGCCCTGGTCTCGGCGAATCGGCTCATGGCTCTGCTTCAACTGTGTGAAAGCCTAGTGACAGCCGACCAAAATTTCTGACATGTCAGAAATCCTTCTGATCATCAGATCGTGTGTCGGCGGCAGCCCCCCCCCAGTACACTGCACGATAAATGATGCACGATGACATTGGAAGTTGGTCCGACTTCAAAATGAGTCGGGCGTCTCGAAATCGGGGCAAAAACGGGCTGAGATCTCACAGTGTATGCTAGGCTTAAAGGGCACCTCACAATCCCCTCTAGTGGTGCTCTAATGGTAGGGCCACTAACGACTTGCTGCTTAATATATTGATGACACTTTAATGCTTTAACCCTAAGGTCTTGTTTGGCGTCTTGAAGACCATCAGACCCTCATATTGCTTTATTATCTTAAAGGGAAAATGCGTAAAACATGGTTTGAATTGATTTTTAAAACATTCAAAAGATAAATTAGAATCATGAAAAGTTCTAATATCATGTCAAAGATGTCTGTGTACTGTTTTTATGTTTCAAGTGACCCTGAAAAGTAGACTGAAATAACACTTTGCTTTGTGTTTAATTGTTCATCCTGACATGGTGTACTTGTTAACAGATTTTATTACTGGGAGGCTGACAATTATGCCTTTTTTTTCCCTTCACCATTTAATGGCAAAAATAACATATTTCCACTCTGTAGTTGACAGAAACAACGATAATCACTAAAGCATTTAACACTTTTCATATAGAGCAAAGACGTGCTGATTTAATAGGCAACTTGTTCAGCTGTAGAGATATCATCCACACTTGTCACTTTCCTGTTGCTATTCTTAGTTAATATGGCTTGGTAGCTGCATTGGAATATGACATTTCCAACTTTAAACTCACCTCCAAAACTGTGATTGGTTAATTTTTTTTTCTCCAGCCAGAAGAAACAGCTTACAATGAGCATAACAACAAAACAAGCAAAAAATAGTTCAAATGTATGCGGCTACTGAAAGGCCAGCTCCAAAGTGCTGCAACATAAACAAATTCACAGAATTTTTTTATTTCTGTTTCTCAGAGGTCATTGGAAATGTCACATTAAGCAGGGTTCAACACATCAAACTGATGGTAATAAAAGCAGTTTTTATTTTTACAGACTAAAGCAAACTATTCATAATTGATTGATTGTTGGCATATGTGGATGTTAACTTCATTTTTGAATGTGCGTGTTGGTAAACAGCTCATATTAAAGTTGGGGGACATGAACATAACTTGTTGGCTCATCTGCACAACTTGCTTTTATAAAAAAAACCTTTTTGTGTCTAAATCCAGTGCAGCGCAGCAGACTCGGACACAATGAGCTTAACTCGAGGGTTTTAACACCTTCTGTGAGATCGGGGAATTTTCAGCTGAGGGATCTGAGTGACGAGTTGGCAACTGTCGTCACTGGACGGCATTCAAGTTGTGTTTAATCTGCTCGTGTGAACTCTGTCGCCACATCCATCTGCTCACAACAGCAGTGCACCGAGTTCAGTAAATTATTTAATTTTCTCAAAGCAACACCAGTAATGTCAGGAAATACAAGTGGATGTTCTCTGTCTTTGTGGGATTCCCCCCCGTCCACACAAACGTGGACGCTTTCTTCTGGCAGCTAAAAGAGGAACAAACTATGATTGAGATTTTAATGCAGAGAAACAAGAAATGTGAGGGAGATCTTCCGTCACTTCCAGCTGTTTTCACATGGTCAACGTGTTTGATTTAGAGAGACAGTAAAAGAATAACAAGTGAGGTTAAGACAGAACTTTAAAACATTGTGTACTTCTTCTGCTTGCACTGTGTTTACCTTGAAACATTTAATTTGTTTATTTGAAGCTTCATTTTTTAAAAACGACTAAAACAGTTTTATCATATGAGTCTGTAATAATCTGATTTTATCGAACAATCAAAAGCAAAGCCAATAAAATAATGATGCACAATTTAAGAATGTTTTTGATACTAAAAGTTTTATTTTACTCCCCATAATATTATTTCTAAATTGCAGAAACAGAAATGGGACAAAAATGTGCAGACTGATTTTTGCTTTCTTTTTTCAGCAAACTTTTGCTAATGAGGTTTCTCCACCAACACAGCATTGTTTATTCTGTTTGCAATGAAATGTAAAAAACGAGCTGCTTATTCCTGTTTGCTTGTTGTTGGATAAAAGTAAATCATTATGTTTCATATTTTCACAGGAACTTAGTTAGTAAATTGACTCTCAAATGGAGCTTTGATTCGCAGCAGGTCTGTCACAGTCAAATCACACTATGTGAACACCTTTAAGATGTGCGACTTCAGTTTTAAGTTGCTCTTGATGTTCTTACACAGTTAAAGGACAAATTCTACAAAGACAAAAAGAGACTCACAGCTAAAAATAAAGACAACAAAACTGAACGACAGTCAAGACGAACACAGTAATAGTGTGTAAAAAATAAGTGTATATAATAGATATGCAACACACAGTGTCTAAATGTATTTAAATATTTATTGTAATAAGTTCTGACTGTTGATTGATAAATTCATGGCTGAAGTGGAAGGAGTCAAGTTTAGAAAACCAAGTACATTTATTTTTCTGCGTCTCCCTCTCCGTTTACACACTCAGTCCAGCAGTCATGGAGCAAACAGATCCCTTTCTGATAAACCTGAAGTTGTAGTAGACAAATTCTGCAAACGAGCCAGCAAGTGAACGTTAGCTAACATGAGGGTCGTTCCGCTGCAGCCATTTGCACCAGCTAGTGCTTTATTTCCTTTGTTGTCACTCTCTCTTTAAAGTCCAGTTTGAACTGAGACCAAACGGTTGCAGGGAAAGTTGCAGCAGAGTAAACTGGTCCTTCTCAGCTCGAGCTCGAGCCGCCT